>SJYV01027220.1:0-18568 GCA_006410875.1 Neotragus pygmaeus
CAGTAATGCTGAAGAAGCTGAAATTGAACAGTTCTGTGAAGACCTACAAGACCTTCTAGAACTAACACCCCCAAAAAGTTCTCTCTTAGAGGATGTTTTAAGAAATGCCGTGTTACAGACACTCTTTTATGAAAGTATTTTAAAGTTTTGGAGGAACAATCTCAAAGAGAAATGATAGCAATTTAATCTGCAAAACCAAATATCTTGTAATAGCTATTAGTGTAAGAGGAAAGTGAGTGTGAACAAATTGGGAAGAATGCTTGATTTCTCCCAGCTTTGCACTTCCTCCTCTGTCACATTAACTCCCTCCAGAGAACCTGGGGAAGACCGCAGGGAGATTCTCCTGACAGCCACTCAGAGGCTGAGAGTGGTAGTGAGGGGTCCTCAGGACTGTTTGTTTGTTTTCTTTGTTGTTGTTTAGTTGCTCAGTTGTGTCCGACCCTTTTGAGACCCCATGGATTGTAGCCCTCCAAGTTCCTTTGTCCATGGGATTCCCCAGGCAAGAATACTGAAGTGGGTTGCCATTTCCTCCTCCAGGGGATTTTCCTGGCCCAGAAATTGGACATGTGTCTTCACGTCTCCTGAAATGCAGGCAGATTCTTTACCGTTGAGCCACCAGTGAAGTCCCAGAACTGTTCATGGAAGATCAGAAACATGAGACCAACTTCTGAAGCAGACATGAAAGAAACAGAGGTGTCTCTCCATAGCAGGTTTCTTATCCCTCTTACAAATGACATTTTGAGTTTTAGTCCAGAGCCTCTTTCATCTAGGATAAATCAACTCATGTCTCTAAAGCATTTAAAATTACCAAGGGTCAGGAGGGAGGGGAAATGAGCATGTTTTTATGTATCACATAAGAACATATGGCATTTTCTATGCATCACACGCCTTATCTTTTCCTTTAAAAAAATCCCACCTTCCTTCTCCAATGCAACCCATAACAAGAGCCTCCATTGCGTTTTCTTTGTAAAAAATTGTTATAAAATAGTTACATTTTACTGATGTTGTAATGATTGGATATATGATGAATGTTATGTACATATATAATATTTTATCTGTGCAATATGGCTTAGCACTTGTCACTTGCCACTTTTCATGGTCATTAGTAAAGTCCTTAACAATTCTTCAAAAAGCTGCAGTTTTTGTATATGTATGAAAAATAATGGATATATAGTATAAATATGAAACATATATATATGTATATATATATATATATATATATATGTTAGTCACTCAATTGTGTACAACTCTTAGCAACTCTGTGGACTGTAACCCCCAGCCTCCTCTGCTCATGGAATTCTCTAGGCAAAAACACTGGAGTGGGTAGACAATTTCCTCCTCCAGGGGATCTTCACAACTCAGGAATCAAACCTGGACCTCCCACATTGCAGGCAGATTCTCTACCATCTGAGCCACAAGGGAACCCCTATATATAAATGTTGATCATAACTTTGATTATTTCTTTGAGATTTACACCATATTTCTAAGTTTTGCTTTCATAAATAATGGTGCAATGCAGCAGCAACCATTTCTATTAATTTCATATTCACATCTTTGTTGTTCCTGGTGGCTCAGATGGTAAAGGGTCTGTCTGCAATGTGGGGGACCCAGCCTAGATCTGTGAGTGGGGAAGATCCCCTGGAGAAGAGAATGGCAACCCACTCCAATATTCTTGCCTGGAGAATCCCATAGACAGAAAAGTCCGTCCATGGTGTGGCAAAGATTCAAACACGACTGAGAGACTGATTTGTCTTTCTTTGTTTAGAACTTCAAATAAATCTAAGGCAGTGAATTTGCATACTGAATTGTATAGTGTAATTAACAAAATCACTACATTAACTTTATAGGACAGTATGCATTATCATGTCTTTTAAGAGAGGCAAAACTGAATTAAGGATGATATAATGCAGAATGACTATTAATATTTTACTCCATTCCCAGTATATTAGGAACATAGACAAGGAAAACTGCACTGCTGTGACAGACTTCATCCTCCTTGGATTTTCAGATGCCCCTGAGCTCAGAGTCTTCCTCTTCCTGCCATTTCTTTCCATGTATGGAATCACAGTCTGGGGAAACCTGGGCATGATTGTCCTCATTCAGGTCAGCTCTGGACTCCACATTCCCATGTACTTTTTCCTCAGCCGCTTGTCTTTTGTGGACTCCTGTTACTCCACAATCAGCACTCCAAAGATGATAGCTAACATCTTAAAAGAAGACAGAGCCATTTCCTTCCTGGAATGCACTGTGCAATTCTACCTGTTTTACACATTTGGGGTAACTGAGGTCATTCTGCTGGCAGTGATGGCCTATGACCGCTTTGTGGCCACCTGTGACCCACTGCTCTACATGGTCACCATGTCCCGGAACCTCTGTGTGGAGTTGGTGTCTCGTTGCTATCTCAATGGTACTGTATGTTCTATNTAACTGAGGTCATTCTGCTGGCAGTGATGGCCTATGACCGCTTTGTGGCCACCTGTGACCCACTGCTCTACATGGTCACCATGTCCCGGAACCTCTGTGTGGAGTTGGTGTCTCGTTGCTATCTCAGTGGTACTGTATGTTCTATGATTCACTTGTGTTTAGCTCTTCAGATCCCATCCTACAGATCAAATGTGATCAACCATTTCTTTTGTGATCTCCCCCCTCTCTTGTCTCTTGCTTGCTCTGATGTCACTGTGAATCAATTGGTGCTATACTCTGTGGCCATTTTTTATGAGATCATCACCATCATGGTCGTCCTCAGTTCCTACTTGTTTATTCTCATCACCATCCTGAGGATGCACTCTGCAGAGGGAAGGTGCAAAGCCTTTTCACCTGTGCTTCCTACCTCGCTGCCATCATTGTCTTTCACGGAACAATCATTTTCATTTATTGCCAGCCCCACTCTGGCAACAGCATGGGCGTTGACACGGCTGCAGTGATCCCCATGCTGAACCTCCTGATCCATAGTCTGAGGAACAAGGATGTGAAAGAAGTGCTCAGAAAAGTGGTGAGCTCCAAAATATTTTCCCAGAGAATATTTTCCTAGCAGGACTCATAGTTCCAAATTGGAGGCAGGAGAAAGGGTGATGATGTGCTGTAATGTTGGAAAGGGTGAATAGAAGCGGGTGGCTATGAATGAATCTTTTTGACTCACTTATCTTTGTACCTTGTATCCTGTCAATTTGGGTTGAGCATATAGGAAAATTTGCAGTCTGCTTCCCTGCTCTTATTCAATCTAAAATTATTTAAATGGTTCTGGGCAATGGACTGTTAAAACACATCTTTAGTTTGNTCTTTTTGACTCACTTATCTTTGTACCTTGTATCCTGTCAATTTGGGTTGAGCATATAGGAAAATTTGCAGTCTGCTTCCCTGCTCTTATTCAATCTAAAATTATTTAAATGGTTCTGGGCAATGGACTGTTAAAACACATCTTTAGTTTGCTGTAAAGCTTTCATAAGTTCATTAAAGAACTCACATTTTATTTCTCTATCCATTATGGAAACTATTATTAATTTCAAAATTGAATGGCTGTTATTTTGCAGTGAAGAGCACATGTTTGATTTTATGCACACATGAGCATACTCTGAAATTCTGTTCCACCCCAGTAGCACATTTAATTTCTTTAGAGTTTTTTGATGGAATATACATTCTAAGCAGAACTATCTTTCAAATTATAGGAATTAGACCTTGTTCAGGATATTTTTGTCATATAGAAAATTATAATTTATAATTCTAACATGAAGAGCTTCTAATTCAGTGTTTCTTTGTTAGTTTATTTTGAATTTTTTAGGTCATTAGGTAATATTTAGCTGAGAAATATATGAATTGAGAAGCAAACAGGCAAGCAATAAGAAAAACACTAGTTTTATTGCATATTTTGTCTGTATCATTGTATGTGATTTTAGACAAATCTACCATTTACATATATATATATGTATATATATAAACATAAATTTTACACCTTATATATATATAAATTCTGTTTGTCAATTATACCTTAGTAAATCTAAAATAGATTAAAAACATAAAGAAATGTACTTAGAAAGGAGACATGATTGCTGTGAAATCTAGGTAACTTTTGCTATGATGTCATTATCCAACAGTTTTGGAGTCTCTGGGAATGATAATGGGACTTGGTGAGAAGACAACAGTCAAACTTTTGATTTACTTTCACATAAAATATTTCTAAATTTGCTGCTGTTTTTTCTTCATGTTTTCAAGAAATATAAATTGCATCAGGAAACAATAATTAGCTTTAATTGCTTGTTCTGAGCCTCTGAAGAAGAAGGCAAGGGATTCTCTAGGGCCTTGTGCCAGAGGGAGTGGAGGAGACATAACAGTCTCAGCCTTCCCAGCAAATCCACAAGTCCTCTGGAGGGTGGAGCAGGGCTGCCTTTCCCACAGTCCCATGTAGAGTATCTAATAGATACCTTATCTTCAGTTATTTCTTCATGAGGGAAATCACTTGGGGGAATTTTGAGTCACTGCAAACATCAGGAAGAGGAAGTGCATACTTTCCAGAAAGATATGTAGAAGGGCCTGGCTTAGCCGAACTCCTTCATAGCAGTGTCCTGAACAAGTGTTTCCTGGGAGTGTGAGGACACAGGGCCCTGAGACTCTTTGGTGCATGTCTCTCTGCTTCTGCCAATTCGGGGTAGAACTGTGCAAGGGAGGATTGACAGGTATTTAACCCAAACTGAATTTAAAGGAACTAAAACTAAACTTCTGGAGAAATAGAATAAGCAAGGTTGCCTCTAAATAAAATTTAAAAGCATGGAAAAAGCAAGGGCTGACTCACAAGACCACAAACAAAAACAATGGGAAGAAATTGTAAGGATAAACATTTTACATACCATGCTTACTAGATTTGTTGATAATACAGATTGCTTAAATAATAGCATTTGGGAGATAAGGAAATAGATATTTAATTGCATGTAAGTTAACTAGAAGAACATACAAATCTACCAGAATTGAGTAAAAGGTGGTCAGTGGTTTATTCACTTTCCCTCACCTCCCAAGGGGACAATAGACAATATCTGGAGGCGTTTTTGGTGTCACAATGGAGGGACCAGGGGTGAAGTTACTATCATCTAGTGGACAAAGGCCAGAGAAGCTACACAGGATAGCTCCCCATAAAAACAATAATCCAGTCCAAAATATCAATAGTGCCACAATTGAAGAACTCTGAAAAAGATCACTGATAAAGAATTTTATCATAGTGAGAATTGACATGGAAAAATTGCCTCCTGATTGTTACTTAAATATACTTGTGAAAATAGTATGGTGGCTTTTCATAGTATAAAAATTAAATATATGGATAATCCAGTAATCCTGCTTCTGAATATTTATTTATTTAATTCAAAAGAATTAAAATGATGATTTCAAAGAGATATTAGCATTCCCTTGTTCATTGCAGAGCTACTCACAATAACAAAGATTAGAAATAACCAAAATGTCTACGGACCAAAAAGTGGATCAAGAAAATGTGGTATGCACATAAAATGACATTAAAAAAAGAAAGAAATTATGCAGTAAATTACCACATGGATGACAGTATGCTTAGTGAAATATGTCAGTCACAGAAAGACAAATACTGTATGAATTCACTTATATGTTTATGGACTCAAAAAGTGGAATGATAGATGTCAGAGGCGAGAGGAGGGAAAAACAGGAAGTTACAAATCAACAGACATAAAATATCAATTAAGCAAGTTAAATGAGTTCTAGAGATATACTTACAAATATCATATTGGTAGTCAACAATACTGTATTGTACATTTAAAATATCTTAATTTGGTAGGTCTTATGTGAAATGTTCTTATCACAATAAAATAAAAATAAATATTAGTACAATATGATCACTAAAATCTAAATTTTACTTGGATTCCATCAGCTTTTTCCCTTTAATTATCTCTTTATTCCAATCCAGGTACCACATTGTACTGTCGTCATGTCTCCCTAATGTCTGATCTGTGACAGATTTTGACTCTTTCCTTTTTTGGGGGGGGGGGGCTTCAATAATTTTAAGGAGTATGGATGAGGTATCCTGTAGAATGCTTGCAGATATGGGTTTGCCTAATAATTTTCTCATAGTAAGATGAGATAATTGTTTTTGTGGAAAGAATATCACAGAGGTGAAGTTTCTTACCACATCATATCAGGGGATAAATGATGCCCACACTGCACCACTGGAGATGCTCACCTTTATCTTTTACTTCAGGTAATGTTGGTGATATTTACTAAACTTGATTGTAAGATTTGAAATGGAGTTGAGTTAATAAAAATTATTTCTACTGTGTTCATGTTCCTTATTTAAACTCTATAGTCCTTGGTTTCTACAATGAATATGTGTTATTTCAACAGTTCAACAAACAATTAATGGAATGGATGTGGTGGTGCAATCGAACATAACAGAACAGCTATTTTAATGGGATCAGTTCATTGTCCAAACTTAATATTTAACTTTACAAATATCTCTGCTTTAACTCTCAATAAATCATGATGATCTAAACGCTGGACCTTCATATTTCTCCCATATGTTAGAGTAAAAGTATGGAGGAACAAGGTTATCCCTGGCATATTGTAGTCATTCAACTAATATTTAATAATGATTTAATATATAATTGCATAATTTTTTAATTATAAAAAATTATCAGTGTGAGGAAGGGTCTGAGAGAAGTGATTTTAACCTACAAATGTTCATGTGAAATGCCCCAACACTGCTCCAGGTTTTCTAAAACACAAGAAAGAATTACATCAGAGAATTATGATTAATTTTAATTATTTCAAGGCTTTAAGAGAATGAGACAACAGTCTCTAGGGTTTATGCCCCATAGTTGTGACTCTAGATATAAGACTATATCCATCAGTCCAACCAGGAGAGATCCTACTTTCACTCATCAGCAGGTATGTACAACAGACAGCTCATGGGAAGCTGCTGTGAAACACAGGAGCTCAGCCTGACACTCTGTGATGACCTAAGAGGAGGCATGGGAGGGAGGGGGGAGGCTCAAGAGGGAGGGGATATATCTGTATATATCCCTTCCAGATGTGTATAAGAGACAGCTTANGGGGCTCAAGAGGGAGGGTGTATATCTGTATATATCCCTTCCAATCAAAAGTAAATTCAAAAATAAGATTCTAAACAAAAATTAATATTATTTTCTAAGTAGAGTATTATAAAAAGAATATGAGGGGAAATTTACAATTTAGACATAAAGAGTCCTTGAGTAATACTGAGTCATTGTGAAAATTACCGATCTGAGCTGTAAAGGAAGAGGAAGTGGTCTCAGCCTACAGAACTTGGTGTGAGAACTGGTTCAGCTAAGCCCCCCAAAAACCAGGGCTTCCCTAGTGGAAGAGTGGTAAAGAATCTGCTGCCAGTGCAAGAGATGCAAGCGACTTGGGTTTGATCCCTGGGTTAGGAACATCCCCTGGAGTAGGATATGGTAACCCACTTCAGTATTCTTGCCTGGAAAAAATTCCATGGGCACAGAAGTCTGGCGAGCTACATACAGCCCATGGATTCACAAAAGAGTCTGAAGCAATGGAGTGACTGAACACTAACAAGTGCCTGGAATGGAGGGTTAGAAGAGCTCTGAGAATCTGTGGAAGGTGCATTATCTGGTTTCTACAAACTTTTGAAGGAGTAGTCAAATTGAAATAAAGACAAATATTTAATTAAAAAATAAGCAGAGATGAAACAAATGCTAGTGAAAGAAAAGTAAAAGACACTATTTTTTAATTAGGTATGTAAAGCAGCCTTGAGAGCAAAAATTAAACAAAATAGAGAAGAAAGATATAGGAAAGCTATTAGCTGTCATATTTCCTAAATGCAAAGAAACTCACCAGCAATTTAAAAATAACATTTGGGTCACAAAATCCATTTCATGAAATAAAACATTAGTTTAATATTAATTTTCAAGTGGCTTAAATAAATCAGCTATAGTTAGAATGTCTAGCTTTGTGATAGATTGTCTTTTGAGGTTGTCTTTATTGAATTTATACTCAAATTTATGAGTATAGGAAGACATAGGAATCTTGAGTGTCTCAGTTTTGCCTATGATCTGACATCACTGCTGGCATATTGTAGTCATTCAACTAATATTTAATAATGATTTAATATATAATTGCATAATTTTTATAATTATAAAAAAGTATCAGTGTGAGGAAGGGTCTGAGAGAAGTGATTTTAACCTACAAATGTTCATGTGAAATGCCCCAACACTGCTCCAGTTGTGGAACTAGAGACAGCCTTATTGGAAATGATAGAGAAAAGTCCTGGTATGGTAGGGTCTAAGAGGTGTTGGTCACCATTGTGCATCTTTATATGTGCTGAGTCGCTCAGTTGTGTCCTACTCTTTGTGACTCCATGGATTATACAGCCAACCCAACTCTGTCCACATAATTTTACAGTCAAGAATACTGGAGTGGGTTGCCATTTCCTCCACCAGAGGATATTTCCAACCCAGGGACTGAACATGCATCTCTTGCATCTCCTATATTGGCAGGTGGATTCTTTACCACTATCCCCCTGAGAAGTCACTGGTCACCAATTAGAGAAATACAATTTTTTGCTATTAGTATTTTCTCATGAAATATCATCACAGTGCAGTACTACCTTAAATGTTTGATCGTTCTCTTTTACAGGTAATATAGGGACAGAATAAATGTCTTTATTTATGGACATTTCTATGTTAGAATCTTTAGTAGTGTTAGTTAAATTTTTCTTAAGTTCCTTTCTCATCTCACCTGATACTATCTTCTAGTATAGCTCTCTGATATGTACACTTTCATTGGACAACTTCCCATAGATTTAAGATCACTAGTTTGTTCACAAATTGGAACATGATTATGAATAAATGAAGTGTCTTAGTACTAAGACGCTGAACATAGATTCTCTTTCAGACAAATGGACAATTTGCGGGAGTCTGGATCAAGATCCCAGTCACAGATGTGTAGATTGACTCTTATTTGCATGTTGCAGGGAAAGTCAAGGATCTCTGTCTTGTGCTTTGTCATGTCTTTGATAAAGACCTAGTCTGTCTTATCCTTATTATTTGTTCAGTGTTATTATTCCATGAGCAATGAGGTGGGATGGATCATTAGGGCTCCCTGGGTTGAGAAGAACACTATCTGAAAAAATTAACTAAGGTTTATTTTGACAATAGATTTACTGAGTCAGAAATGAAAGCAAATGTTAAAGTATTATGTGGAATTAACAATAAAGGACAGATGTAAACTGTTAGAGGGGTCATTCTTAGTGTCACATTGTGAACATGTGATGCAAAATGTAATTTATTTAGAATTTTCTCGCTTCTCCTACTAGTTTTAGGACTGAAATAATCAGTTATGGTACTAGGCTAGGTTAATCTTTTATGAATTTATAATGATCAAGAGGACCTAAAAGTGCTATAGAAGGATTTCACTTAAAATAACTCCCAAATCTTTTGATTTCATATTATCTCTAAATGTTGAAATTATAATTCAGAACTAAAAAGTTCAATAATGGTACTGTGCTATTTAAAGAAAAGTTTAAATTGTTATCTTTTAAAATTTTTAGACATTTAGCAATCGTGCATAAGAAACACAGAGAGAGGTTCTAAAAGAGACACTTTGCTTCATCATCCAGCTTTGGAAAGGAGGCGTTAACCAAGGGTCTTACATCCTCATTCTCTCTAATATGTTTGTTTCCAGGGCTGATTCATATTATGACAAACAGAAACCATGTTTCTATCAGAGAGAAATAAAAGTGGGGCCACATTCACACTCCTGGGCTTCTCCGATTACCCAGAGTTGCAAGTGCTCCTCTTCTTGATATTCTTCACCGTCTACAGTATCACTATGGCAGGGAATCTTGGGATGATTGTAATCATCAAAATTAACCTCAAACTGCACACCCCCATGCACTTTTCCCTCAGCCACCTCTCCTTTGTGGATTTCTGTTATTCCTCCATCATTGCCCCCAAGACCATGGTGAATCTCATGGTAGAAGACAGAACCATTCCATTTGTAGACTGTGTAATGCAATTCTTTTTCTTTTGTACCGTTGTGTTGACTGAGTCCTTTTTATTAGCTGTGATGGCCTATGACTGCTTCGTGGCCATTTGCAACCCTCTGCTCTACAGGGTGGCCATGTCCCAGAGACTCTGTGTGATGTTAGTGGTTCGATCTTATGCCTGGGGAACAACCTGCTCCTTGACATTCACATGTTCTGTTAGCTAATTATAATTTCAAGATTTCAACACAATCAATCACTTCTATGAGTTCTCCTCCCTGCTTTCCCTCTCTTGCCCTGATACTTATCTAAACCAGTTGCTGCTTTTCATTTTTGCCACCTTTAATGAGGTCAGCACACTCTTCATCATTCTCCTGTCTTAGGCGTTTATTGTTGTAGCCATCCTCCAGATGCGTTCAGCCTGTGGTCGCTGCAAAGCCTTCTCCACCTGCACCTCCTGCCTGACCGCCGTCAGCATCTTCCCCAGCGCCATCCTCTTCCTCTACTCTGTGCCCAACTCCACACCCTCCAGGCACACAGTCAAAGTGGCATCTGGGTTTTACACAGTGGTCATCCCCATGTTGAATCCCCTGATCTACAGTCTGAGAAATAAGGATGTCAAGGACACAGTTNTATCAGTGTGAGGAAGGGTCTGAGAGAAGTGATTTTAACCTACAAATGTTCATGTGAAATGCCCCAACACTGCTCCAGTTGTGGAACTAGAGACAGCCTTATTGGAAATGATAGAGAAAAGTCCTGGTATGGTAGGGTCTAAGAGGTGTTGGTCACCATTGTGCATCTTTATATGTGCTGAGTTGCTCAGTTGTGTCCTACTCTTTGTGACTCCATGGATTATACAGCCAACCCAACTCTGTCCACATAATTTTACAGTCAAGAATACTGGAGTGGGTTGCCATTTCCTCCACCAGAGGATATTTCCAACCCAGGGACTGAACATGCATCTCTTGCATCTCCTATATTGGCAGGTGGATTCTTTACCACTATCCCCCTGAGAAGTCACTGGTCACCAATTAGAGAAATACAATTTTTTGCTATTAGTATTTTCTCATGAAATATCATCACAGTGCAGTACTACCTTAAATGTTTGATCGTTCTCTTTTACAGGTAATATAGGGACAGAATAAATGTCTTTATTTATGGACATTTCTATGTTAGAATCTTTAGTAGTGTTAGTTAAATTTTTCTTAAGTTCCTTTCTCATCTCACCTGATACTATCTTCTAGTATAGCTCTCTGATATGTACACTTTCATTGGACAACTTCCCATAGATTTAAGATCACTAGTTTGTTCACAAATTGGAACATGATTATGAATAAATGAAGTGTCTTAGTACTAAGACGCTGAACATAGATTCTCTTTCAGACAAATGGACAATTTGCGGGAGTCTGGATCAAGATCCCAGTCACAGATGTGTAGATTGACTCTTATTTGCATGTTGCAGGGAAAGTCAAGGATCTCTGTCTTGTGCTTTGTCATGTCTTTGATAAAGACCTAGTCTGTCTTATCCTTATTATTTGTTCAGTGTTATTATTCCATGAGCAATGAGGTGGGATGGATCATTAGGGCTCCCTGGGTTGAGAAGAACACTATCTGAAAAAATTAACTAAGGTTTATTTTGACAATAGATTTACTGAGTCAGAAATGAAAGCAAATGTTAAAGTATTATGTGGAATTAACAATAAAGGACAGATGTAAACTGTTAGAGGGGTCATTCTTAGTGTCACATTGTGAACATGTGATGCAAAATGTAATTTATTTAGAATTTTCTCGCTTCTCCTACTAGTTTTAGGACTGAAATAATCAGTTATGGTACTAGGCTAGGTTAATCTTTTATGAATTTATAATGATCAAGAGGACCTAAAAGTGCTATAGAAGGATTTCACTTAAAATAACTCCCAAATCTTTTGATTTCATATTATCTCTAAATGTTGAAATTATAATTCAGAACTAAAAAGTTCAATAATGGTACTGTGCTATTTAAAGAAAAGTTTAAATTGTTATCTTTTAAAATTTTTAGACATTTAGCAATCGTGCATAAGAAACACAGAGAGAGGTTCTAAAAGAGACACTTTGCTTCATCATCCAGCTTTGGAAAGGAGGCGTTAACCAAGGGTCTTACATCCTCATTCTCTCTAATATGTTTGTTTCCAGGGCTGATTCATATTATGACAAACAGAAACCATGTTTCTATCAGAGAGAAATAAAAGTGGGGCCACATTCACACTCCTGGGCTTCTCCGATTACCCAGAGTTGCAAGTGCTCCTCTTCTTGATATTCTTCACCGTCTACAGTATCACTATGGCAGGGAATCTTGGGATGATTGTAATCATCAAAATTAACCTCAAACTGCACACCCCCATGCACTTTTCCCTCAGCCACCTCTCCTTTGTGGATTTCTGTTATTCCTCCATCATTGCCCCCAAGACCATGGTGAATCTCATGGTAGAAGCCAGAACCATTCCATTTGTAGACTGTGTAATGCAATTCTTTTTCTTTTGTACCGTTGTGTTGACTGAGTCCTTTTTATTAGCTGTGATGGCCTATGACTGCTTCGTGGCCATTTGCAACCCTCTGCTCTACAGGGTGGCCATGTCCCAGAGACTCTGTGTGATGTTAGTGGTTCGATCTTATGCCTGGGGAACAACCTGCTCCTTGACATTCACATGTTCTGTTAGCTAATTATAATTTCAAGATTTCAACACAATCAATCACTTCTATGAGTTCTCCTCCCTGCTTTCCCTCTCTTGCCCTGATACTTATCTAAACCAGTTGCTGCTTTTCATTTTTGCCACCTTTAATGAGGTCAGCACACTCTTCATCATTCTCCTGTCTTAGGCGTTTATTGTTGTAGCCATCCTCCAGATGCGTTCAGCCTGTGGTCGCTGCAAAGCCTTCTCCACCTGCACCTCCTGCCTGACCGCCGTCAGCATCTTCCCCAGCGCCATCCTCTTCCTCTACTCTGTGCCCAACTCCACACCCTCCAGGCACACAGTCAAAGTGGCATCTGGGTTTTACACAGTGGTCATCCCCATGTTGAATCCCCTGATCTACAGTCTGAGAAATAAGGATGTCAAGGACACAGTTTCCAACATCATGGGCTCTAAAATGTTTCTTATTGAGCATTATTATAATAGTAGAGTTTTTCCTTGATATGTAAATGTAGTGTGTCTGCAGACGTTGGTTTTTAAAGATACATTTAGAAAAATGAAGAGTGAATGCTGTAAAATTTGTGAATGCTGAGCTTGGGGAATGATGGGGGAAAGGGAGAGTTGGGTGTTTGGGATGGATATGAACATTCTTATATTTAAAATGGATAGCCAACAAGGATTTACTGTATAGCACATGGAACTCTTCTCAATGTTATGTGGCAGCCTGGATGGGAGGAATGTCTGTGGGTGAAAGGATACATGTATATATATATATATATATATATCTGAGTCCCTTCACTTTTCACCTGAAACTATCACAACATTGTCTGTAAAAAGGCTATATCTGGATACAAAATTAAAAGTTTTTTTTTAAGTGTTAAATGCTGTAAAATTGAAGAACATGAATTTTGGCTCAACGACACTAAATGACTCTGTCTCTTACTGGGAAAAAAATAACAATCTCTCAATTTTTAAATTTTTCATCTAAAATTTCAGGCAAAATAATTGTATTACATAGATTAAAATACAATATAGATATCATGTGGCATACCTTGTGTAATCTTAATAAATTTAATTTCATCTTCCTTTTTTATACCAAGAAAGCTAAGCTCTCAGTTAGCACATGCATTTGTCTTATAAAAATACAAATAGCAGTTAAAATAAGACATGGTGTTCATCCTTCAAAGAATGAAAATCCAGTGTTGACAAGAGGGTACTTAAGAAAGTGACAACTGTATAATAAATCACAATGTATCACAATAGATTTGAGAGGAAAATAAAAGTTCTAGTCCTTCATAAAATAGGTATTATATTGATTTCTCTTGGATAACTGAAGAGACAGAGTTTTAGGAGACATATTTCAATGCAGGAGTCTCATCCAAGAGGCTAAATCATGACAAACAAGGAGATCAGAATGTAACAATGTGCTAATGATACAAAATTTTTATTGAGTGAATGCTGTATAACTCATGTGTATATTTGCCTATGTGTTGGAGTATTTGGATTGTATGATACATACAGGTTATTTGGCATGAAGGAAAGCTGATAAGACACTATCTATATTCTGAATATGTTTTCTAAAGAACTCCAATATGGCAACATGAACAGCTATGATAAACTTCACCAGAGGCTTAAAAATGGAGAACTCATTCTCAGAACATCTTACATGCAAAAGGGAAGCATGGCAAGTGAGTACCCAACTGGCATTTCATTCTATTATCCTGGGCTTCCCTTGTGACTCAGCTGGTAAAGAATCTGCCTGCAATGCAGAAGACNTTCTCAGGACATCTTACATGCAAAAGGGAAGCATGGCAAGTGAGTACCCAACTGGCATTTCATTCTATTATCCTGGGCTTCCCTTGTGACTCAGCTGGTAAAGAATCTGCCTGCAATGCAGAAGACTTAGGTTTGATCCCTGGGTTGGGAAGATCCCCTGGAGAAGGGAAAGGCTACCCACTCCAGCATCCTGGCCTAGAAATTTTCATGGACTATATAGTCCATAAGGTCACAAAGAGTTAAACACAGTGGAGCCACTTTCACTTTCTATTATTTTGCCTATGAAGACATCAAAAATATTATAAGTTCTTCATGTTTTTTTCTTTCCTAAATATAATGTCTGTTTCCTTCTCAACTGAACTACACCTTAAACAAAATAAAAGTGCTTGCAGTTGCCCAAAGATTTGAAAACTAATNACTTTCTATTATTTTGCCTATGAAGACATCAAAAATATTATAAGTTCTTCATGTTTTTTTCTTTCCTAAATATAATGTCTGTATCCTTCTCAACTGAACTACACCTTAAACAAAATAAAAGTGCTTGCAGTTGCCCAAAGATTTGAAAACTAATTACCTGTGTAACCATATTCAAAATAAAATGTAAACCTGGTAGTCATTAGTTTAGTTGTGGTTGTTGTGATTTACTGACTAAGTCATGTCAGACTTTTTGCGACCCTCTGAACTGTAGCCCACCAGGCTCCTCTGTCCGTAGGGTCTCCCAGGTAAGAATATTAAAGTGGATAGCCATTTCCTTCTCTAGGGGACCTTCCAGACCCAGGGGTTGAACGCATGTCTCCTACAATGGCAGACAGATTCTTCACTGCTGAGCCCCCAGGGAAGCCTGAATATTAGTATTAGGGTCTATTTAATAAGGCAAATTAGAAATACCAGATTTCTCTAACATCAATAGCTCACTTTTGCTTGAATAACTTAAACACCTTTCTCCTTCTCTCCTCAATATGCCTAAACAAATTTCTCAATGCCCACTTTTTAATAGATGAAAATACTGAGAATATTTGGGAGTATTAATGGTAAGTGGGAAAAGAAGCTATCAGAAATTGTGCTGGAATAGTACTGACATGCCGATCTTTCATTCAATTTTTTAAAATGATTTTTCATCAAATTTTTCAAAGCAATACTTTAAACAAAATTAGATTGTCTTCCAGTTTGCTTGAGGCTAAATTTTTGGAAATCCTGTCTTTCAAAAGGATTTTTTTTTTTTTACCCTGTGTGTTANTTGGCCACCTGATGCGAAGAGCTGACTCATTGGAAAAGACCCTGATGCTGGGAAAGATTGAGGGCAGGACGAGAAGGGGACAGCAGAGGATAAGAAGGTTGGATGGCATCACCGACTCGATGGACATGGGTTTGGGGCTCTGGGAGTTGGTGATGGACAGGGAGGCCTGGCATGCTGCGGTTCATGGGGTAGCAAAGAGTCAGACATGGCTGAGTGACTGAACTGAACTGATTCTTCTCCCAAACAAGTTCTCCCATCCCATCCCCAACTCTTGTGTTTTTGTTGTTTATGATTTTAGTTCCAAGCTTTGTTTTGTAATGTTTTTGTAGAACATCTTGACTTCATACATTTATATATTGTAGCATGTTAATTTGATACATTTATATAATATGACTGCCAGTATAGCCTTAACTAACACCTGTTTGTGTTTTTAATTGTGGTACACCTACCATAAAACTCACCCCTTTAAAGTGCAGAATTCATAGGTTTTTAGCACATTCACAGTTGCAACCATTACCACTGTCTAATGCCAACACATTTTCATGACCCCAAAATAAACTCCATTAGCAGTCACTCCCCTAGTCATTTCCCATCCCCCTCCCAGCTCCTTGCAACTCCATGCATTTGCCTATTCTGGATGTTGCATTATAGAGGAAATTATACAACATGTAGTCTTTAGTGTCTGGCCTCTTTCANTAAACTCCATTAGCAGTCACTCCCCTAGTCATTTCCCATCCCCCTCCCAGCTCCTTGCAACTCCATGCATTTGCCTATTCTGGATGTTGCATTATAGAGGAAATTATACAACATGTAGTCTTTAGTGTCTGGCCTCTTTCACTTAGTGTTTTCAAGGTTCAGCTATTATAGGGTTGAATAACGGGCTATTGCATGGGTATTTTGTTTGTCCATTCCATTTTGTTTATCCATTCATCAACTGAAGGACATTTGAGTTGTTTCCACTTTTTAGCTATTATGAATAGAACTGCTACAAATATTTGTGTACAAGTTCTTGTGTGGACGTATGTTTTCAATTCTCTTGCATATAGACCTAGGAGTGGAATTACTGGGTCAAGTAAGTGGTAACTATATTTAAACTCTTGGGGAACTGCCAAACTGATTTTCAAAGTGGCTGCACCATTTTACAATTCCATCAGTAATATGTGAAGTTCCAATTCTTCTACATTCTCACCAGCACTTGTTGTTTCCTGTCTTTTTAACATAGCCGTGCTGGTGTGTGTGAAGTGGTATCTCACTGTAGTTTTGATTTGTACTTCTTTGATGACTAAGGATGTTTGTCATCTGCAAAAAAAACAGGTGGGATTTTCATAGAGATTGTATTGCATTTGTAGATCATTTGGGGAAGTATTGTCACCTTCACAAATTGTCATTCTAATCCATCAACATGGGATGTCTTTCCATTTATTTAGGCCTACTTTAAATAGCATTTTATAGTTTGAGAGTACAGATTTTACATACTTTTTCATTACATTTATCACAGTATTTAATCTTTTTGATGTTATAAACAGAATTGTTTTCTTAAATTCACTATTTAATTGTTAAATTGCTACTGTATCGAATTGCAATTGATTTTTACCTACTGATTGACTAACTTGCAACTTTCTTGAACTGGTTTATTAGTTCTAAGAAGTCTGTTTGTGGGCTCTGTAGGCTCGATCTTTCATATATTAATATAAGATCATGCTATCTGTGAGTAGCCATAGATTTTTTTTCTTTCTTTCCAGTTTGGATGTCTTTTTCTTTTTCTAAGCATGATTACACTGGCTAGAACCTCTGGTACAACATAGAGTTGAATTGATAAGAATGGACATTCTTGGGACTTCCCGGGTGACCCTGTGGCTAAGACTCCATGCTCCCAATGCAGGGAGCCTGGGTTCCATCCCTGGTGGGAACTAAATCCCATGTGCCATAGCTAAGAGTTCCCATGGGAACTAGATCCCACATGCTGCAATTAAGGCCCAACACCACCAAATAAATAAATAAATATTTTTTTAAAAAAAAGAAAGAAAAACACTTAAAAAAACAAAAAAGAATGGACATTCTTGTCCTGTACATGATCTTAGAGGGAAAGCTTTCAGGTTTTCACCATTAAATATTACATTACTGGTGGATTTTTTTTGTAGAGGAAATGCCTCTGTCTTGCTAGTTTGTTGAGTGTTTTTATCGTGAAGGGATGTTGAATTTTGCCAAGTGTTTTTTCTGAGTGTACTGAGATTATCACATGTCTGTTTGGATTGTCTTTCAGATGTTAAATCAACCTTGTGTTCCTAGGATAAATCCCACTTGGTCAGGTGTATAATACATTCATGTGCTTCTGATTTTAGTTTGATAATATTTTGTTTAGGATTTTTGCATCTATATTCATCAGAGATAATGGTGTATAGTTTTCCTTTTTATGTTGTCTTCATTTGGCTTTGGTATCTGGATGATACTCACCCATGAAATGAATCAGGGAGGGCTTCCTCCTCTTCTACTTTTTAGAAGAGTTTGTGAAGAATTGGTATTAATTCTTTTTTGAATATTTGTTAAAATTCACCAGTGAAGACATCTGGTCCTGGGCTTTTCTTTGTGTGAAACTTTGAAATTACTAATTTAGTCTCTTTACTTATTAAAGCTCTATTCAGATTTCCAATTTTTTAAGTCAATTTCAGTAGTTTGTGTCTTTCTAGGAATTTTTCTTTCATCTAGGTTAATTTGTTGGCAAATATTTGTTCATAGTGTTCACTTACAATCTTTTAATTTCTGTAAGGTCAGTAGTAATGTAATTTCTTTCATTCCTCATTTTCATAATTTGAGTATTTTTTCCCTTGGACATTCTAGTTGAAGGCTTTCAATTTTTTAAAAAATAGCTTTGAATTTAAAATTTTTATTTATTTTTGGCTG
>SJYV01027222.1:0-10483 GCA_006410875.1 Neotragus pygmaeus
GGCAGGAGGAGAAGGGGACGACAGAGGATGAGATGGCTGGATGGCATCACGGACTCGATGGATGTGAGTCTGAGTGAACTCTGAGAGATGGTGATTGACAGGGAGGCCTGGCGTGCTGTGATTCATGGGGTCACAAAGAGTCAGACATGACTGAGCTACTGAACTGAACTGAAACTTTAAATAGCAGTACAAAGTTTGCTACACTCATATCAGGTACTACAGTGAGTTTTACCCAAAACGGGGCCTCCCTTTCTGCACATAACTCCAAAGTGAGGGATAATTATGCTTTCCACATTGCAACCCTATCCACAAGACCACTTCAACTTTCACCAGGTACCCCCAACTTTGTGCAAAGATCTTTCTCCATTCTAATGCAATTTTCTTTTTCTGGAACCATCCCCGGGGTTTTCCTTCATGTTAAAAGTCTTCATGGATTTAAAGTAGACAAGATGAATGTGATCTGGGTGGCTTTTTCTGTACGGCTTTTTTCACTGAGGATAATTTCAGTGTTTTCCCTTGTACCATGTATCAGTAGATTTTCATTGCGATTAAGACATATAACATTTATCCTTTGAATCATATTAACTATACACTTCTATACCATTAATTACATTCACATTGTTGTAAAAATATTACTGCCATTCATCTCTAGAATCTTTTCATTTTCCTGAAGTGAAACTGTAACCATTAAACAAACACTCACCACCCTCAATCCGTGGCAACCTTATTCTACTTTGTGTCTGAATTTGGCTTATCTGGATGTCTCATACTAGTGGAATGATAACCTTTGTCCTTTTGTGTCTGGTTTGTTTCAATTAGGATATTGACTTCCAGGTTTATTCACATTGAAGCCTGTGTGAGAATTACTTTAAAGGTTGAATTGTATTCTATTTTGTATATTACTACATGATGTTTATCCATTCATCTGCTGAAGGACACTTGTTTTGATCCCACCTTTTGGCTACTGTGAATATGGGGTACAAATACCTGTTCCAGTCCTTGCTTTTAAATATTTGTGGGTACAGCCTGGAGTGGAATTGAGGGGTTCTTCCATCCAAGTACTAACCAGGTCAGACCCTGCTTAGCTTACGAGGTCAGTCGAGATCAGGTGTGGTCAAGGTGGCGTGGCCATAGGCAAATCCAGAAGTTATATGTTACTTTTGTGTCTTAGTGTTTGAGGACCCCACCCGGTGGGAGCCAGCACGGGAGATCCCACCCATGACAAGGTCACGTGAAGGAGCCCTGGCAAGCAAGGCTTCAGGACTCGAGGGACTCCCTGGGCTGATCCCATCCTTGACAAGGTCATGAGGAAGAGACCTGACGGGCAAAGGCGGATCAGGACTCGAGGGACCGCCTGGACCTGCTCGAGCATCTGTCCCCAAACCAGAATCTGTCTGTCTTACTATTTTGTGCCTTTCACCAACTCTTCTGACATTAACAGGGGGCTATCCCCGACCACCTTTTTCTGGAAAAAGTCACCTTAGGGCTCTAGCTGATAAATCTCCTGGGCATGAAAGTAGTATTTCAATTCAAGCCCCTGTTGGCATTTTCCAGCTGACTCGGCAGGTTTATCCAGACTCTTGGAACAGTGTTGAGCCAATGCTTGCTGCCAAGTTCCCACATCCCTTATCCACTGTGTTCCTGGGAGTGCATATAGTTAGGATGTAGAAAAAACAAGTAGTAGCCTTAGCATTAGCAACATTAGACACTGAGTTAATAAGTTCTTTGCTGTAACCCACAGAACCTTTGCTCCATAAAAACGTAACTCTACTCTAAGGGTTACGCAGGCTAAGGAATTTAAGAAAAAACATTTCAAAGGAAAGTAACTGTTCTGGCTGACCAACCTTTATCAAAAAGGGGTCATAAAATGTCAACAGGCCTCTGGGGCAGAAGATGATGCACAAAAAATAAGACCCTTGTTTATGAAACGGTATGCAGGAAGAAACCTAGTATTGATAAAAGTTAATATTGATGGAATGTTGAGCTAACTCTGCATTTTTCACTTTGCTCAATGTACAACTCAGGGTATAAAAGCTCCCTCTGAAAATAAAGTGATGGGCCTTGCTCACCGAAGTTTGGTCTCCCCCCGTCATTTTTTCTTTCTTTCTTTTTCAGGTTGATCCCCTGGAACACAGAGGCCCTCTGAGTTCATTTTCCTGCCCAGGCTTCTAAGACCCTCTTGAGAAGGTCCTCTATGTCTTCACCCCATCGAGAGGGCGCCTGAGGCCTTCATGAACAGAGCAAGTCCCGTGAAGGGGCTTTATTGGCTTTCTGTGTAAACCAAGGAATATCAACCTCTTCCTCTCCTTTACTTTCTTATACTGCAACACTCTTTCTTTCTCTATCTCTCTCTCTTTCCTGACACCAACGCCGTTCATCCTGAGGGTATCCCTGGATCCTGCTGGGGGTGGACCCTGGTAAGAATGCAACTTGCCCAGACTGGTTAACTGGTGAAATACGACAAACATTTTAGGAAGATATACAATTCTCTACAATTCCTTTCAGAAGACAGAAACAGAAAGACTGCTTCCTAACTAATTCTGTGAGGCCAACACTACTCTAATACCAAACCAAAAATATGCAGAAAAAATATACACCAATATCTCTCATGAACATAAAGGCAAAATCACAAAGCATCAGTAAACTGATTCAAAAATTATACAAACAGAATTACGTATCATGACCATGTGAGATTCATGAAAGGCACCTAGCGTTTATTTCACACCATATTAAAAGTTATAGGAACCAAAACAGCATGCTAATAGCATAAAGACAGTTATCTACTCCAGTGAAACAGACTTCAGATTATAAAGATCAACCCTCATAATATATGATCCAATAATTACTGACAAGAAGACCATTACTATTCAACAGAGTCGTCAACAAATAGTGTTGTAAAAACTCAATAGCCACACATACAAGTATGAAGTTATAGTCCTACCTAATACCATATACAAAAAGGCATTCAAAATATATCAAAGGTCAAAATGTAAGAGCAGAAGTTACACAATTCTTAGGGGAAAAAACAGGGAAAACTTTAAAAATGTTGGATTCAGCCATTAATTCTGACATGTGAAAGAACCACTCCACAGGACTGTGTTCTGGAAATTAGTTGAGGTAAAACTGAGAAGCATCTGATCTCACCAAGCGCAGGACAGGACTGGAGGTGNTATCCAATAATCCAATGATGGACATTTTAATTCTTTTTTCAGAGGGTCATTGAGAACAGTGCTGCTGTGAATATTGGTATACAACTTTTATTTCAACATTTATTTAAAATTCTTTGGGTATATATGTAAGAGCAGACTTTTAGAAACTGATGATAACTGCATTTTTATATTTTTGATAAGATGCCAAAGTTTTGCATAAGTAGATTGAGCCATACCACATTTTGACAAGTAACATTTAAAAGTTCCAATTTCTATACATTGTTGCCAAAAATTATCTTTATTTTTAATATAACAATTTAAAGTATGTGAAGGTTGTGGTTTTAAGTTCTATATTGATGGAGACTCCTGTTACAGTCAAGTCTGAGAGACGAGTATAATCAGGTCGGAATGAGGACCAGAGCTGGGAATCGGTGCGGAGCAGAGCCCGGCCCTACCGATGAGCGGCGCAGGGCCTCAGGGAGGAACCGCCGAGCCTCTGTGAGGAGCGGAGACTTGCCTCAGAGACGCAGAGTCAGGCCTCCAGGAGGAGAGTGGAACCTCAGTGAGAAGTGAGCCAGGCCTCAGCGTGGAGCGGGGCAGAGAAGGGCCTCAGAGTAGCAAAGTCTGGACTCAGAGGGGCAGAGCTGGACCTCAGTGAGAAGCAAGCCAGGCCTCAGGGAAGCAAAGTCTGGCCTAAGCGGGGAGCAGAGCAATGACCCAGGGAAGGCCGGAGCCGGGCCTCAGGCCCAGAGTTGGCCTCCTTCAGCACCAGACTGGGCCTCAGGAGGCACAGAGCCAGGCTGAGGAGAGGCAGTCAGGCCTCAGGGAGGCGCAGAGCCGAGCCTCCATAATGTGAGACCTGAGCCTCAGGCCCGGGAGCCGAGCCTCCCTAGGTAGCGGAGCCGGGACTTGGTGAAGCAGTCAGGCCTCGGGGAGAAGCAGAGTGCAAGGTAGCGAGCAGCGAGCCTGGCCTCTCTGAGGCCCGGGCCTCAGTGCTGAGGGAGGTGGGTGCCAGTGAGGGGCGGATAGGAGCCTCAGTGGAGAGCGGAGCCGGTTCTCAGTCCCTAGAGGAGCCAGGCCTCAGGGAAGTAAGTTCAGGCCTCAGGGAGGCGGAGAACAGAACCTCAGTGAGAAGCGAGCCAGGCTCTGTGTGGGCGGAAGCCTGGCCTCCCTGGGGACCGGAGCCGAACCTCAGTGAAGCATGGAGCCGGGGTTCACTGAGGACCATGCCAGGCCCCAGTGCAGGGCAGAGAGGCGCCGGGTCCCACTGAGGACCGGAGCCAAACCTCGTGGAGGAGCGGAGCCTGGCCCCAGAGAGGGCCCTAGCCGGGCCCAGAGCACCGCACAGGGCTGGAGCGGAACCTCAGTGATGAGAGGACCCGGGACCCGGCGAGGACGGGAGGCAGGCCTCAGTGGGGACCAGCGCTGGTTCCCAGTGGAGAGCAGAGCCAGGCCTCTGAGAAGCCAAGTCAGGCCTCGCGGAGGAAGAGAGCTGAACTGCAGTGGGAAGCGAGCCCGGCCTCTGCGGGCCCTTAACCAGCCTCGGTGCGGAGCAGAGCTTGTCCTCACTGAGGGGGGAGCCGGGCCCAGTGAGAAGGGGGGGCGCTCCTGACTGCGCAGAGGAGCCAGAGGAGCGCCAGGCCCAGTGCGGGGCAGCGCCTTGCCGGGCCTCCGCGAGGAGAGGGCCCTGCGTGCTGAGCTGAGCCGACTCAGGCAGGAGGGCAGCTGGACGTCAGCGCGGGGCAGAGCCAGCTCTGTGTGGACCGGAGCTGGGGCTCTGTGTGGGCCGGACCCAGGCCTCTGTGTGGACTGGAGCCGGGGCTCAGAGAAGCAAAGGCAAGCCTCAGAGAGATGGAGAACGGAACATCAGTGAGAAGTGAGCCGGACCTCACTGATGACCAGATCTGGGCCCCAGCGTGGCATGGAGCCGGCCTCAGTCGGGGCCCGCTGCAGACTGGAGTTGGGCCCAGTGGGGCGCAGAGGCATGCCTTAGTGTGAAGCAGACCCAGGCCCCAGTGGGCTCTCGGGCTGGGCCTCGGTGCAGACCGGAACCGGGACTCGGAATAGCAAAGTCCAGCCTCAGGGAGAAGGAGAAGCGAACTTCAGTGAGAAGCGAGCTGGGCTCCGTGAGCAGAGCCGGGTCTCGCTGAGGACGGGGCCTCAGGGTTTCTCCCAAGGGCCCCTCCCAGCAGGTCCTGAGGAGGTCTGGTTACCCTCCACATGCATACAGCCCCGCATCTTCCCGAAGCTAGAGCCTGGCCTGCCCTGCGGACACCTAATGCCGGTCAGCCGCGCCCAGGGCCGAGCCTGGGGCCGGAACCCCGGGGCCGCCCTGGGAAGCGCAGCGGCTTGTCGCCCCCGCGGGCCAGCCGGGAGAATGCAGGCCGCGCCCGCGCCGCTGCCGAGCGGGCGCCGTCTCTCCTGCCTGTCCTGCTCAGAGCACACTCTGGAAATTCAAACGGGTGGGAGCCAGGATCCCAGCGCTCTACAACCCTAACTTCAGGACGATGAGCAAACACGTGGCCCCAAACCTATCTAGGCACACACCGCAGGGCTCCCACCAAAGGCCATCAGGCTGTCCCCGGGAGACTTTAAACTCTACATCAATCACCAGAGAAAAATTCGGACAGGATGCCCCAGAGGCCACGGGTTAGGCAAATCATGAGTTCTGGTTGGGAACACACATATAATTTATTAAACACCCAAAAAGTCCTGCGGGGTGAAAAACCTCCTGCCAAAGACCAAGAGCTAAGCCACGAAGTGGGGAAGAAATGTATTCCCCATCACACCAGGTGAATTTTTACTCACATTAGGCTAAGAACCAGAAAACAAGCATCTACATTCGAAATGAGTACTGATCTGAAGAGAGTCCTCTCCTCAAGAGATAAAACGGTAACAAGAAAGTAGACAGGAATATGATCCATATGGTATTAGCCAAGGGAACGGCAAATCACGACAGCAGTTCACAGCACTTACAAGCGCCCGCCTCCTCGGGAAAGGCCAGTTTGGATTGCTGGAGCATGAGAGGCAGCAGGAACTCTCCTTTCTCGAGGCTGGGACACCTGCAAAGGGCCCTCAAGTCAAACACGGGCAGCCTTTTCAAAGCCAAACAAGTCTCACACCTGCAGACCCAGCCATCAGGCCAACAAGCATTACACAATTGTATTCCCAGTCGGTGCCCAAAGAAAAACAAGAGGGCTCTTTGCATGGAGGCTCTACTCCCACTCTAAACCTTAAAAAACTGAGGAGGTCCTCAGCTCACGTGCATCCGTCAGGGGAATGGGATGAGAGTACACGCGCTGAAGGAAAGCAGAAAATCCCAGCCACAATATGAAACAACACAGTCCACTCCTCTAAAGCAACTGGAAAAAAAGTCACATCTGAAGGCTGGCACCTTGAAATTTCAGATGTGCATCCCACATCCTCAAGAATAAAACACCATGATATAGGCATGAAGATGTCCTTTTGAAGATGATTGGAATTGAAAGGATATTCCAGGAATATACTCATGGGTCAAAAAAGAGGCATCAAGACATTCGAGGAAGCAACAGACATGCTGTCCATTCCTTTAACAGTAAACTGGAAAGACCTGCTCCGTTAAAGGACCATCACTCTAAGATGAAACCCAGAAAGTGAAACATCCAACCCACCCCCCAAAAAAACCCCCGAAACACACCTCCTTCCGCACCCCACACAGAGCTGACTAAGTCAGAATTCTCTGCCCTGGCTCTGCGCGGGCTGTGGGCATTTGGACCTCCTCCCTCCCCTGCTGGTAACCCCCAGCCAGCAGCATCTCCCGTTTCCTCAAGTTTTCCTCCCAGGGAGGCGCCTCCCAGCAGGTCCTGAGGAAACTCAGCTGCCTTCCCAGAGGACAGAATCCTGCATTTTCCTGAAGCCAAAGGACTGGCCGGCCCTGAGGAAGCCTAACGCCTGTCAGCTGCGCCCAGGGCCGAGCCTGGGGCCTGAACCCCCGGGGCCGTCCTGGGAAGGGAGGCGGCTTGTCGCCCTCTGCGGGCCAGCCGGGAGAATGCAGGCCGCCGTCTCTCCTGCCCGTCCTGACCACTCTGAAAATTCAAGAGTTGAGGCCACTATCCCAGGACTTCTGTAACCCTAACTACAGGGAAATGACTGAAAACGTGCCCCCAAACCAATGTAGGCATTCACTTCAGGGCTCATATCCAAAGGCACTCCCGATGGGCTCCAGGCAGTTTTCCGAACCACAGAAATATATAAAAAATTAGGTCACTCGTGGGAACCATGTTTTATTGCTTTCTCAGAAATGTCTCATGGAGTTTAATCTTACTCATTCCTCCTCCTTGCTTGCTCCCCACCACCCTTAAGTTAGACGTTCTGGCTGACACATCAGCATTAGTTAGATGCTGCTCTGCACGCAGGACAGGCCCCGTTATCTTCAAAGACCTTTTTGTATGACTCACATGTGCCTACCTCCAGACTTCCAGGAGGAAGCATCTTAATCCCAGAGTTCTGGTCTCTGTCTTGCTGCTCTTAGTTAAAGATGACAAGGCGGGTCAGCAGGTGAAGTGCTCCCAGCGTTTCCCCGAGGAGTCGCTTCTCCGCGAGCTCTCCCTGTGCTGCCACAGTCTTTGTGTTCGTGAGACGTGTTCAGCGCGAAAGCACCACAGTCACTCAGAGGAACATCCGTGCAGCCTGGGTCCAGCCAGGTGCATCCCCGAGGTCTGATTAGAAACACGCATCGCCAAAAGCCCTGCCAGAGGGGAAACAAAAAACACGCAATTTAGTAAACAGGGAAAAACAATAGAAAGAAAAATCCCGTAGGGTCCAGAGGTGGAAGGAACACGTATTCCCACCACACACCTGATGAGGAATGTGGACTCACAGGAGACTGAGAACCAGAAAGCAAACACCCGGCTTCCCTGGCGGCTCGGTGAATCCACGCGCCAACGCAGGGGACGTGTGTTCAAGTCCTGGTCCGGGGAGCTCCCACATGCCTTTGAGGAACTAAACTCATGTGCCAAAATGAGAGAGAGAGAGAGAAAACCCGAGGCGTTTAGAGGGCCCAGAAAGCAACACAGACACAGACGTGTGCGGCTCCTTTACTCCTGACCAAGCTCCGTGGACCTACAGCCTTGAGAGGACCGTCACCCCAAGAAAGCCCTGGAAAGCGGCGTATCACAGCTGTGAAAACCACAACAGGGCTCCTTCCAGGCCGCGCACGGGACTCGCTCCAGGGCAGCATGTCCCCCGCCAGCTCGTCCCTGCCGGGCCCCGGGCCGGACCTGCCTTCCCCTGCAGGCAGCCCCAGGCGGGCAGCACCCCCCCGCTCCCTCCTCTCTGTGCTCCTGGGGCCCCCCCGCAGGCCCTGAGGAAGCCCCGCCACCCTCCGTGGGGCCAGGGCCAAAGCACTGGCCGCTCCTGAACCAAGGTCTGACGGCCGGGCGGGCAAAGGCCGAGGCCCTGCTCTCAGGCCCAGCGCCGTGGGCGGGGAGGGGCAGGCGGGCTTGCCGCCCTCTGCGGGCCCACTGGGAGGGTGCAGGCGGACATCGCTCCTGCTGGGCGCTACAGCCCTCCTGCTGGGCGCTACATTCTGGAAATTCAAACGGGTCGAGGCCACTATCCCAGGACTTCTGCAACCCTAGCTACAGGGCAATGAGCAAACATATCCCCCCAAAACCAACCGAGGCACACACTTCAAGGCCCACACCAAAAGGCACTACAGATTTCCCCAAGGCAAGTTTGAAATCTACGGCAGTATGGAAAAAAATCAGACACGATCACCTAGAGGAACATCCACACGGCCATGGGCCTGGTCAGGCAGATCATGAGCTCTGATGGGCAACACACATCACCGACTGCGTTCACACGTGGGACACAAAACTTAATAGCACACACTTTCTCAAACACACACACACAAATCCTGCGGGGCAAAAATACCTATTTTCCAATCCTAGGAGCTAAGAGTCGGACGCGACTGAGCGACTGAACTGAACTGAAGCTGGACAGAGGGGCCTAGGGGGCTACAGTTCATGGGGCTGCAGGGTCTGACACGACTGAGCAACTGAGCACAAAAGCCACAAAGTGGGAGGAAAAAGTACTCCCCACCACACCGCGTGAGGAATTTTTACTGGCATCATGCTAAGAGCCACAAAGCAAATCTACAGTTGAAATGGGTGCAGGGCTCCCACTGAGGTTCAGTTGTAAAGAACTGACCGGCCAGCGCAGGAGAGAGGGCTGTGATGCCCGGTCCAGGGAGAGCCCACCTGCCGGGAGCGCCGCACCGCTGGACCTGTGCGCCAGAGCCTGGGGGCCACAGACGCCGGACCCAGTGCTGAAACGGCTGATGCCCCCTTGCCCTAGAGCCCGGCTCCGTGGCAACAGAAGTCACTGGGCTGAGCGCTGCGCTGGGCAACTAGAGGCTGCCCCGCGTGCTGCGATCATCAGGAGCCACCTGGCAACGAAGACCCAGCACAGCCAAAGAGAAAACAACTGGTCATAAAGAGAAAGCTCCTTTTTTATTTAAAAAACGAGGAACTTCTATTCACATTAGACTAAGAACCACGAAGGAAACAGTTACACTCAAAATGAGTACCAATCTGAAGAGGCCCCTGGCCTCCAAAGATAAACAGGTAACTAGTAAGTGGACAGGAAAATGATCCACGTGGTGTCACCCGAGGGAAAGGGAAATGAACAGCATCACACACCTCTTACAACTGCCTCCCCCTCAGGAAAGGGTGGCTCCGGTTTCGGGGCAACAGCAAGCACCTCTCCTTTCTTCTGCTGGGACACCCCGCCAGCCCCTCGAGATGCCTTTTGGCAGCATTTTCCAAAACCAAATGAACCGAACCCTGCAGACCAGCCATCAGGCCACCAGGCATTCACACCGTTGCTTTCCCAATCTGTATCCTAAGAAAAACAAAAGTGCTCTTTTGCATGAAGGCTCTACCCATATTTTCTAAACCTTAAAAAGTTTAGGAGGTCTTCAGTGCTTGGGTGCATCAGACAAGGGGAGCAGTGAATGGTATATCCCGATGAACAGGGATCAGATGATGACACCCCACAATATGTAACTCCAACACACCCACCTCTCTAAAGCAATTGTAAAAAAGTCACATTCGAAGGCTCTTGCAGGAGAAGGAAATGGCAACCCACTCCAGTATTCTTGCCTGGAGAATCCCATGGACAGAGGAGCTTGGTGGGCTACAGTCCACGGGTCGCAAACAGTCGGACACGACTGAGTGACTTCACTTTCACTTATGTCTTTTTCATATATTCCTTTTGAGATTCTGTTCCATTATATGTTATCGTAAGATACTCAATACACCTTCCTAAACTAAAAAAAAAAAAAAAGAAGAAGA
>SJYV01027224.1:9679-22949 GCA_006410875.1 Neotragus pygmaeus
AAAAAAAAAAAAAAAAAAAAAAAAGAAAACCGAATGATATATCCATATCAGAATACTATTCAGTCATAAAAAGCAATAAAATACCACTATATGCTACAATATAGATCAACCATGAAAACACTATGTCAAGTAAATAAAGAGAGAAAGAAAAAGTTGCTCAGTCCTGTCCAACTCTTTGCGACCCCATGGACTGTAGCTGACCAGGCTCCTCTGTTCATGGGATTTTTCCAGACAAGAATATTGGAGTAGGCTGCCATTTCCTTCTCCAGGGGATCTTCCCAATCCAGGGACTAAACTGAGTCTTCTGCATTCAGACAGACTCTTTACCATCTGAGCCACAAGGGTAGCCCTGTTAGGTAAATAAAGTTAGGCACAAATTTCCAAGTATTATATAATTACATTTATATGAAGTTTTTAGAATACACAAATTCAGAAAGAAAATAGATTACTGGTTTCCAGAGTTTTAAAGGAAGGCAAAATTAACAGTGACTACTAATGAGCACAAAATTTCATTTTAGAGTAGTGAAATAGTTTAGAATTATATAGATGTTATGATTGTACAACCCTGTTATTAAATTATGTTACACATTAGATGAGTGAATTTTATGGTGAATTATATCTCATTTTTAAAATCCTAAGCTAACATCAAGATTAATGTTTAAATTGATTTTTAACGCCTACAACTGGGAACAGGGCAAGGATATCCACTCTCCCCAATGTTTTTCAAAATACTATTGGATATTCTAGCCAATACAAAATGAAAAGGTAGTGAATGGCATATAGTTTGGACAGGAAGATATAAAATTGCCCCTATGTGAAAAACAAACAACAAAATAAATTAGAAAAGCAAGTATGGTTGGCAAGGTAACAAGATATAAATATATATATATACTTATAAATATTATATTATATATATATATATAATAAACATTCAAAATACAAATATAGAAAACACAAAAATATTTATCTATTCTACAAAAAACTCATGGATAATGAAATTTAAAATGCAATATCATTCTCATTTATAATGACTCAAAAAAAGAAACACTTAAGGTAATATTTGTAAGTCTAAAATAAATCTGTGATGATTAAATTTATATCAACTTGGTAAGGCTATAGTTCCAAGATGTTTGACCAACTAGAAATAGTAGTCTAGAGAATTACTGTGAAGGTTTTATTTTTAGATGTGTTAGTATTTAAGTCAGTACACCTTGAGTAAAGTAGATTGCTCTCCATAATGTGGGTGAGCCTCATGTACACAGTTTAAGGCCTTAAGGGAAAAGACTGAAATCCCTTGAAGAAGAAGTAATTCTGCCTCCTTACTGCCTTTAGTCTCAAAACTGCAACATCCATTCCTTCTAGACTTGCCAGCCTGTCCTGCATATTTCAGACTTGCCAGTCTCCAGTCTCTTCTTCCTTCCCTCTAGGCCCACATCTACCCTATCACCAAGTCCTGCTTCTTAAATGCCTCTAAATCCTGTCATTTGCCTCAATTTCCCATGCTAGCACCCCAACACCAAGATACCAATGTAAGTATTGAATAGTAATTTGCAAGATATAACTCTATAAGGCATATCACACAGAAAATACTTTAAATTGAGTTTAAAATAAATATAGTAAAATAAGTTTTCTGGCAAACCAACCTCCATCCTAAACATGGGTTTTGTGAAGGTATTTGAAGCCTATGGTGCAATAAACATAGGCATAGCAACAATATATCCCAAACTTGCATTTACGTTAACTCAAATTCCCATAATTAAGACCTAGCAGAAGAAAATGCATCTTCCTTTTCAGACATAAAATGTTGTTACCTCAGTCTTTACTGTGTTATACAAGTTAGCTGGCTTAAAAAAAAAAANACTGGTCTGAATGGCTGCTATCCAAAAGTCTACAAACAATAAATGCTGGAGAGGGTGTGGAGAAAAGGGAACCCTCTTACACTGTTGGTGGGAATGCAAACTAGTACAGCCACTATGGATAACAGTGTGGAGAGTCCTTAAAAATCTGGAAATAGAACTGCTATATGATCCAGCAATCCCACTGCTGGTCATACACACCAAGGAATCCAGAATTGAAGGAGACACATGTACCTCAATGTTCATCACAGCACTGTTTATAATAGCGAGGACTTGGAAACAACTAGATGTCCATCAGCAGACGAAAGTTGTGGTACGTATACACAATGGGATATTACTCAGCCCTTAAAAATAATACATTTGAATAAGTTCTAATGAGGTGGATGAAACTGGAGCTGATTATACAGAATGAATTAAGCCAGAAAGAAAAACACCAATATANTGTCCATCAGCAGACGAAAGTTGTGGTACGTATACACAATGGGATATTACTCAGCCCTTAAAAATAATACATTTGAATAAGTTCTAATGAGGTGGATGAAACTGGAGCTGATTATACAGAATGAATTAAGCCAGAAAGAAAAACACCAATATAGTATAGTAATGCATATATATGGAATTTAGAAAGATGGTAATGATAACCCTGTATGTGAGACAGCAAAAGAGACACAGATGTATAGAACAGTCTTTTGGACTCTGTGGGAGAAGGCGAGGGTGAGATAATCTAAGAGAATAGCATTGAAATATGTATATTATCATATGTGAAACAGATCACCAATCCAGGTTCAATGTATGAAACAGGGTGCTCAGGGCTGGCGCACTGGTATGACCAAAATGGATGGGTTGGGAAGGGAGGTAGGAAGGAAATTCAGGATGGGGAACACATGTACATCCATGGCTGATTTGTATTAATGTATGGGAAAAACAATACAATATTATAATTAGCCTCCAATAAAAAGAAAAAAAAAATGTCAGACTGTCAGGCTTCCTTCCTGAAGGAAGTATAACAGTGCCTATAACAGAAAATAAAATTATTTCTCAATAAATAAAAAAAGAGATTACAAATCCTGGTGAAGATGTGGAGAAAAAGGAAGACTTGGTGCATCATAGGGAATACTCAAATTGGAATGTAAATTGGTGCAACCACTGTGAAAAACAATATGGAAATTCCTCAAAAATTAAAAGGAAAACTACCATATGATCCAGTGATTTCACTTCTGATTATATATGCAAATGAAGTAAAGTTACTGTCCTGAAGAGATATCTGCATTCCCATGCTCACTGCGGCATTATTTACAACAGCAAAAACATGGAGGAAATGAGTGAAATTGGTCAAAAGGTACAAATTTCTAGTATAAGATGAATAAGTCTGGAGATGTAATGTAGAGCATGGTGACTATAGTTAACAACAGTGTACAGTATACATATATATATATATATACATGTATATACACTATGATTCTAGTTATATAAAGATTTAGAAAATACAAACCAGCCTCTTGTGACAGAGAAAAGGTGGAGCAAGAGTGAGGAAGGAGACAGAAAGGATAAGGAGGGAGAGATTGCAAATGAGCATGAGGGTAATAATAATAATAAAGAGAGGACATGAGGAAATGACTAGTGGGAAGCTGAGGTGAGCTCCATTCAGTGCTCTGTGGTAACCTAGAAGGGTGGGATTGGGAAGGGAGAAGTGGAAAGAAGATCCAATTGTTGCAGGAAAGGGGACTCCTTCCAGGGCCTGAAACTGGGCTCTTGTCTAACACTCAGAAATGAATTGTCTGAGGAGACACATATACTGACAAAGAAAGAGATTTTATTGGGAAAGGCCACCTAGGTGGAGAGCAGTAAGGTAAGGGAACCCAGGAGAACTGCTCTGTCTCATGGCTTGCAGTCTTGGGTTTTATGGTAATGGGATTAGTTTCTAGGTTGTCCTTAGCCAATCATCCTGACTCAGAGTTCTTCCTGGTGGTGAACACCTTGTTTAGCGAAGATGGATGCCAGAGAGAAGGGTTCTCCTTTTGACCTTTCCCAAATTCTTCTGGTTGGTGGAGGCTTATTAGTTCCCTCTTCCTTACCAGGACCTCCTGTCACAAAACAACTCATGCAAATGGTTACTATGGTGCCTGGCCAGAGTGGGCGGTTTCAATCAGTGTGCTTCCCCTAACAATTCCTCCTGAGAGACTTCATACTCAAGATACTTCTTGAGAATTGGGGTGGAGGTCTCTTTCTTTTGTAACTTCTTCCTGCTGTGCATGGGCATGGGCCTGCCTAGCAGAGCAGAAGTCTCTCTCTACCTGATCTAAATCAAGGGTTTTTTTGTTTGTTTGTTTGTTTTGCCTTGACTGAAACCAGCACTCACCTTTGTAATAATAGCACTTTAGTTTGAAACTGTTGGCTCCTCTAAGAGATGAAATAGACAGAGGCCAAACAGGAGACCTAATAGGATCATCATCACTGGTCCCCAGAAACAGGAGGCAACATATGTGGTGAGGGCTGCAGGGTTTGTGACATTTTTTATTGGTTGGTGGTGAAGCAACAGAGCTGTGTTCCAGGAATCTTGTGTTTAGTCTGAATTTACCTGGGTGGGGGCTCCAGTTCTGTAGAACTCAAGACATTGTTATGCATATTTCTTTGTGTAGGATCCAGGACCCTGTCTCAAAGCTGTACCACCATTTAATTGTTTCTCCTCCCTTTCTGTACCCCCCTCCCTTCCCTGATTAACATTGTTTGAATCCACCCTTTGGAACTCAGAGAAGTTCAAGGAGGCTGAATGAAGCCTATATCCTACAGACAAGAAATGGAGAACACAGAACAGATCTGTATTCCAGAGCTCCACAGGGTCCTGTTCAGTTTTAATTTAGGGAACTGTGTAAACTTCCTGTCAAAATGAGGCATAGGACTGCCTCAGCTTGGAGAATAAACACTAAATTGGAAGTATTCCTGAGTTCCAAATCCTAGATCTGAGCCTTGTATGATTACAATCTCAATCTCTTGGTCTGCCATCTTGTTGTAACAGACCGAATTAGAAGTAGCTGGAAGGAATAACTGGAATATTAGGAATAACTGGAATTTTGATAGACAAAATAAATCTCATTTCTTTTTAGAAGAGTAGGCCTGAAACCCAGTCTGGACCTGGCACTTCAGGGAGACTTGTAGCCAGGTAGCCAGTTGCCTAGTTTTATAAAAAGTAAGGTTGAAGTTACTAGCTTCCAGCAGACATTGTTTTGAGAATGATGGTTTCTAACCCTGACACGACTCAGAAAACTCAGGTGTTTAGCAATATAACATCTAATCTGAAATTATACCCATAGTATCACCTAGTTATTTCCCAGGATGTCTGAACCATAACTGCTCTATTTTGACTTTTAATTGTAAAATTTTCCTTAATAGCCAAAGCAGATGTCACCATTGATGACGTCAGTGTTTCTCTAGGTATGAGAAGATGCAAGAATTGGAACTCATAAAATCTTCTCCTGAAAAGATCTATCTGAAGGCCTGTTTTGTCAGTGTTTCCCAGAGCACAGAGGGCCTCATTCCTGATTTTCAACCTGACCTCCTTTCAGGGGCGTTGAAAGTCAGCAGTTGCAGTGGCCATGATTTAATCTTTGTAGATGTTGATGACAAATGTCAGCTTTCAGTTGGCAGAGCCCCTTTTTGCTCATAAACTTGACCATGATTTTGAGGGGAGCATTTCATGACCATTTTATCCCGTGGTGCTGAGAATATCCATTCTCAAGTTTGGCAAAGATTTTGTTGACAGGCCACTCAATGTGTTGTTACTGGACCAGGCCATAAAGAGTATCCAAAATTCTCTGTACCACCTGTCTTACTAGCCTCTTTGTCCAGGAAAATAGTTTCTCTTGTTGCTTTTTCTCATATCTAGAGTTATACTGTTACCATCATCAATCTCATATGGAACTATATATTATTCTATCAGAGGCCACAGACACACATTTGGCAGTGTAAGAAAAGACAATTTTGTAAAACAGATTAACTACAAATAACATAGCCAGCAGTATTAGTAAAGTCACAAGTAAGACTTAAGTTAAGAGCTTCCATCAGATGTAGCCCAGTATATCTCAGGTCATCTGACTTAGTCTACTCTGTAGAATCTTTATCTTTCAGGGAAATTATACATTGGCACCATCTATAAGGCACATGGCCCAGTTTTCTATGTTACTGGATTTATTATCTTTATTATGATTTAATTGTTTCCAACAGAGGAGACTTTAAACCTAAATTACCATAGCCTGGTGTTATCTATATAAATCCATCCCATAACTGTGGAAGATTTTTTCCTCCTTTGCTGAAACTTTGCTTATTGCTCTGATTGAGCTTGAGTAATAGAAGAAAACTCAAATTTATGGCAAATCAGAGCAGGCATTATTAATTGGCCTGGTGAGAGGATCTCATCTAGTAATATCACAGTGACATGAATATGACTATAATTTTTTTAAGTAAATTTCCTCAGGACCAACCAGTTAGTCTTGTAGTAGAGAAATTTACCAAGGTAACCCAGAACTAGACAGGTAATTAGACACAAACCCAACAATTGCATTGATTTCTAAAACTAGCATAGGATCAGGCCCATGATAAAAAAGCATTTGATTTATATGCACAGGTCTAAGAAGTCAAGAAAACATTATAAATGATCATACAAATCAGTTCCAGCATCTTGGGCAAGCTGTCTACCTCTGATGTTGTCGTCTTCTCATCCTGGTGTACTGTAGTTTCTCCTCTGTTGGGGCATCATTTTAAGGTGAGATCAGGTCAGCTCTCTTCTCTATAGACCAATCCAATGTAGAGGCCTTTGGAAATGGGAATTAATCTAAGAGTTAATTTCCCTTCAGTTTCATTGTGCATGAGCTAGTTAAGAGTACCTGATTAAAAAGTCCTTTCATGCAGATTGGAGACAGTCCCTTAAGTTGCAGGTCATGAGGCATCTGATCTTCATCCAAAGATAGACTACTGAGATAAGCTTCAGAAACAAACTTTGGGTGTTCTTTAAGAATTCAATTAAATTTTACATTAATATCACATAACAGCAAAGAAAAGTCCAAGAAATGAGTATTACTACATGCAGATCTCCATTAACAAAGTGGGATTTAACATTTATTGAACCATCTTTTTCTCCCTAAAATTACCCTCATTTTTACCAAACATAACCAAATTAAAGCTAGCTTGTTTGCAAAATAGGTCTGTTCTCACTAATTTTGGTCTGATGATTTATATAACCATAATTGATCATAGACTTTTTATTTTGCTGAAACATTTATAGAGTCTCAGACTGAACTTTCAAAATGAAACAGGGCTGGGAAACTCACACCAAAGGCTTATCACAGATTTTGCTAACAAATCTAGGTGAATTCTTCCCCTTTTAAGGTCTCAAAAATTCCTTGAGATTTTTGTACCTATTAGTGAGATAACCTTCCTGTCATTTGATAAACTTACTGGAAACCTAAGAGTTTCAAATTTCTGGAGGAGTCAGATAGATAGAAAATATAATTGTTTTGTTTATAACATATAATTTTACCAAAGTATTGTCATAGTTAGTTTGAGAGGAAGGTTTTCCCTACTCCCTGAAAACATAAGATTCAAACCCGTAATTTTTCAGAGAGAAACCATAAAAGTTNTGATTTAGTAACGTATAATGTCAAAAATGAGCTACCTGTAAAAGCTGCCATATTTCTATTAGTTCCCTTTCATGTCCCTAAAGGAATCCTTTCTTCTTTTTGGTTGCTATTACCTATTTGTCTTATATAATGTGATCAGAAAATGAAATGTGTCTCTGCTACATGTGACATTATCAAAGCTACTTCCTTTAGTGAAGTCCTGATCTGAGAACAGAGCAGTATTCCAGAGACTGAGTTCAATTGCTCCCTGCTCTCAGAAGACTCCAATTATACATTGAGGGATAATTAATCACCCTAAGGACTCTATACTAACTTTTATAAAAGGCCTAAAAATGTGCACATCCTTACCATCTGTGGCTTTGTTATCTTAGAAACTGTTGTCCACTTCTATGAATCTTTTCTTCCCTGAGAAAGGTGGTCTTCTCACACACCATGGACTTTGATGCTCTGTTCTCCAGAGAATCCTCATGCGTATTGTCTTAGTTTCTGGAGCTCAGCAAGGACTTTCCCTTTTAGATGGTATATAGTGTTCTCCTCTGTTTAAGACATGGTTGATATTGTTGCTGGTTGCATAGTAAGGGAACTTGGTCTGGTGTGAGACACTTCAAGTGTTTGAAATCATAGGGGAACAGTAACTCACTCAGGCAAGTACAGTAAAGCCTAACCCAAACTCTGTCTGCTCAACCGGGCTTCAAACTGGTCTTGTTGGGGCTATCAACTGTCACAAGGGCAGCTGACCTGGCCGCTTTGCCACATGACCTGTCCTTCCATCTCCTTTCCAAAAAGTGGAAGGGAATGGACATTCTGTGAAACTGGATGATGCCCGAGCCTCAACACACACAGGCACATGTGTGTGTATGTATATAATTATCATTGACAGCTCTGTGTTGTAAAGGTAATTGCTTCTGTACAAAATAAGGAAATTGAGGCACAGAAAAAGGTGTGATGTAACAAGTCATGTGCCCTAGTTCTTATAGCGAGAAAGTGGTAGAATTACCTGTGTTAACCAGGTCTTTCTGACTCCAAAACTCTGCTCCTTTTCAAGGACAACCACCACTAGTTCATGTGAGGTGTCACAGAACAAGTGTAACAGCAAGTGCACAGGTTGGGGGGAAGGCAGGGCTAAATAGCTTCCTGTCTCTTTTAGCATCTTCCTGTGAATTTGTGGATGAATTTGCATTAGCTCTCATGGTTTTCTCTCCCACATCTGAACTATTTATTTTCCTGTGTAAATTACTTCAAAAACTGAGGTGAATTCTGTGAGGGGTTAGCATTTGCGGCTTCCTTTTCGAGTTTCAAAGGACTCCACAACCATTAATTACTCACCTACATCTGGAAAGCAAGGCAAGAATTATTGCCTTCACTGAACCAAAGGAAACTGAGAGGTCAAGCAGTTCCCTGCACCAAGCAAATGATGGAGTGAGTCAAGAAGTGGAAAGCATACTTCCTAATTTCAACTCTATATTTAGATATTTACTTTAAAAATTTTTTTTCTGGTATAAAGAAGGGCAGCACTGCAAATGATGCTGAGCTCTTATTCTACCCATCACTCAGAGGAAGATATGTTTATTAGAGACAGGAAAGACAAGGAGTGAGAAAGAGAGACAGACAACACAGACGGGGCCAGAGAAATAACTTTTGAATAAAAAGAATGAACTGCCATATTCATCATGGGAGAGCTTTGTCAGGAAGAAGGGAAAGCTCAAGGTAAACAGGGAGAATACCAGCGGCAGTCCAGAATTTTCTTCATACCAAAGGTGCTCCTCCCCAGCAGACTTAAGCATAAAAATGGATGACTGAGTAGGGTTCCCTGAGATATACAGTAGGTTCTCATTAGTTATTTATTTTATATGTAGTACCAATAGGTGACCTAAATGGGAAGGAAATTAAAAAAAAAAAAAAAAAGAAGAGATATATGTATACGTATAGCTGACTCACTTAACTGTACAGCAGAAACTAACACCATATTGTAAAACAACTGTGTCTGGCAGTCATTCAGTCATGTCCAACTCTTTGTAACCTCATGGGCTGTAGCCCACCAGGCTACTCTGTCCAAGGACTTCTCCAGGCAAGGATACTGGAGGGGTTGACATTTCCTTCTCTAGGGGAACTTCCCAACCCAGGAATCAAACTTGAGTCTCCCATATTGCAGGCAGACTCTTTACCATCTGAGCCAGCAGGGAAGCCCAGAGCAACTATACTCCAATAAAAATTAATTTTTAAAAGAAAGGGTAGCTATGTAAAAAAGGCACTGATATAAGATTTCAGAATTCTGAGTCAAGTACATCTTTGCTGATCATACCAGAGTATTCTTTGAAAATCTTCAGGATCTTTCAATAAACAACAATGAAAAAGATTTAGCATTTAAAAAGGGAACAAATGATTCTGAGAGTCTATTCAGCAGAAAACAACCTGGCCACAATTAGGCAAAACTTAATTAGCAAACATGAAGAAAGATTAGACTCTCCCTTTTAGAGCTTATTTCAATGCCATCTCATAGTCTTTGCATTCTTTCATATATAAAGTGATTATTTCACATTCTGGAGCCAACTCTTGTCTAAGTGGTATAGGTACATAGTATTTCCTCATTAAACAGATTTATAACGTGAAAGAATGTTTGAAATACTGAATAAATGAATTATTTTTCATCTCCCCACATAAACCATATCCCAGAGTAATAGTTGCATTCTCAATTTTTTTCCCATCTTCCCTGACTCCAGAAAATGGTTATAGAGATAAATTTTGGAACTGTTTCATTGCAACCATACTACAGAATACAATGCAGCTACTAAATAAATGTAGTAAATCTGCATATAATGTCTTGGGAAAAATATCTGAAATATGCTGAGTTTTTTAAAAAGTAAATTGTAAACTGTATGTTTAGTATGAGCCTGTTTGTAATTTTTAAGGATCCATATTCATTTTATGGATAGAATACGGTGGGCATTCTATGTATGTAACTCGAATGGACATCCCACACTGGCTGAGGATCCTACTGTACTTGCCTTATGGGTTTGTTCATTAATATTGATCTTCAGATCAAGTTTTTGACACTGAATCTCCTCAAGTATCTTATAATGTCTCACTGAGCTAGTGACTTGATTCATATTTTACTGAGAAAATAAAAGCCCATAGATGAGATCTTACCTATAATCTTAGCTCACAATCAAACCTATCATGTCGCCTCTCTGCACCCATTTTGCCCATCTTCCCTCTGTGTATTACAATGGAGGCAGCGTCCCTCTCACTATCAAGCCCATCTTTAGCACTTGTGTACTAGAGTCCATATCCTCTTGTTTCTCAAAAATCTTACTTTTATTGTCATTCATGTATATCCTTTCCCTCACCCACTCTCCCTACCTCCCTCCCTCACTGTCTGTCAGTCTTTCTATCTCTCAACAGTGAGATGAACCATATATCTGTGGTGATCTACCCAAACCTCAGTCCAGCAGAAAATTCCATGGGGAACAATGGAACATGGGGAAGTTTAGCTTCTTGCTTAAACTATAACAGCTAGTGACTAAAGATTTAGACTGTTACTTCTGTTGTGGATGCTGTTTTAATCACTTACTCCATACCTGATAGTTCATCACTCTCTAGTTACCACACATAGAGTGATGTTCATAGCCATTATCGTGTGTATATGCTCAGTTGTGTCCAACTCTTTGAGACCCCATGGACTGTAGCCCACCAGGCCCTTCTGTCCAAGGGATTTCACAGGAAAGAATACTTAAAATTTCCTCCTTCAGAGGATCTTCCTGAGCCAGGGATCCAACCTGCATCTCCTGCATTGGCAGGTGAATTCTTTACCACTTGAATCACCTGGATCCCCTAGCTCAGCTGAGTTCCTAACAAAAACATTAGATGGAATACAAGGGAAATAGAAGAACTAAAATACTTTTAAAATGAAGAATAAAGTTGGAGGGTGTAAGACTTGACATAAAACTACAGTAACCCATAGAGCATTATATTGGTTACAGGAAAGACACATAGATCAAAAGAGCAGAAAGAAGAGTTCAGTAATGACAGAGTCTCTCTCCTTGACCACGGTCTTGTCAGGCTCCTCTGAACAATTCTCCATTAGGCTTCAACCTTGATCTATAAGACTTGAAGACATACTAACATAGTTTCTAATAGCTCAAGGCTACATCCCTAGGATTACAGTAGACTCCTTAAAATGACTGCCTGCGTGAGAAACTCAAGATAGCCCCCAAATTTACTACTTATTTTAGCCATCACCTCAAGATAGAGCCTCTGTCTCCCAGCCTCTGTGGGAGGGTAGGAGTCTAACTTCAGTAAGCACCAGTCAGAAAACCCAGATGAATGTCACATATACCAATCCCTCCCCATGCCCTCTACTGAGGGCTGACTCACACATTTCCTGGTCTCTCACTCTTGCAAATGCCTGCTTTCTGCTAAGTCTGCTAAGTTGCTTCAGTCATGTCCAACTCTGTGCGACCCCATAGATGGCAGCCCACCAGGCTCCTCCACCCATGGGATTCTCCAGGCAAGAACACTGGAGTGGGTTGCATTTCCTTCTCCAATGCATGAAAGTGAAAAGTGAAAGTGAAGTCGCTCAGTCATGTCTGACTCTTAGCGACCCCATGGACTGCAGCCTACCAGGGTCCTCCACCCATGGGATTTTCCAGGCAAGAGTCATCTCTATATAAAAATGCCTAGTTACCTCTATATAAATCAAGCTGAGTTTGTACTGGGCTCTTTTCCCTATTGCAGCAGATATTTCTGAATAAAATCTGTCCTTACCACTTTAATGTCTGGCTTTGTTTATTTTTGACAATATACATCTACAGAGACATGACAAGTGATTTTTCTACAAATAAACAAAAACATTTTGATGGAGAAAGTGTTGAAAAATGACATTGGAATTATGAGACATCCATATACAAATCATGAACCTTATAGTTTACATAAAAATTAACTCATAGGTTGAAATATAAAATGTTAAACTATAAATCTCTAAAAGGAAACATAATAGAAAATCTTTATGACTTGTTGTTATGCAAAAAGTCTTTAAGGATGACAATATAAGTAAGATCCTTAGAAGAAAATAAAATGCTAAATTGGACATACTAAAATTAAGAACTTTTGCTCTGAGAAAAATACTGTTAAAAAAATTAAAAGGCAAGCTACAAAAAAGTGTATCATATATATATGACAAAAGACTTGTATCCAAAATACATAAAGAACTCAGTAAACTCAAAAGGAAGAAAAAAAAATAATTAACTGGCAAAACACTTGAAAGGACAAGTCACCAAAGAGAAAAGCTGAAACATAAGCAAGTGAAAATATGTTCAACTAGTCATTCAGTTCAGTTCAGTTCAGTCACTCAGTCATGTCCGACTTTTTGCGACCCCATGAGTTGCAGCATGCCAGGCCTCCCTGTCCATCACCAACTCCCAGAGTTCACTCAGACTCACATCCATTGAGTCAGTGATGCCATCTAGCCATCTCATCCTTTGTTGTCCCCTTCTCCTCCTTCCCCCAATCCCTCCCAGCATCAGAGTCTTTTCCAATGAGTCAACTCTTCGCATGAGGTGGCAAAAGTACTGGAGTTTCAGCTTTAGCATCATTCCTTTCAAAGAACACCCAGGACTGATGTCCTTTAGAATGGACTGGTTGGATCTCCTTGCAGTCCAAGAGACTCTCAAGAGTCTTCAACACAACAGTTCAAAAGCATCAATTCTAGTCATTAAGGAAATGCAAATTAAAACCATGATGAGACAGTCTTACACACATATTAGAATACCTACAATTAAAAAC
>SJYV01027224.1:24890-39264 GCA_006410875.1 Neotragus pygmaeus
CCACTAAGGAAAAAAGTCTGGCAGCTTATAAAAAGTTGAATATGAATTCATCATATAACCCAGATATTTCATTACAAGATATTTACTCTAAAAAAAAAAAAAAAAAACTGTTCACATGAATTCCTGCACTCAAATATTTATAGAAGTCTACTTATAATTTACAAACACTGGAAATATTTCAAATGACTTTTAAGGGGTAAATTGGTAAACCAATCACAGTATATACAACAAAATACTACACAGAGGCAAAAAAAATAAAAATAAATAAACTACTGATACACTCACACAGACGATATAATACAATTTAGATAAATGTCAAAGAAATCATGCTGAGTGAACAAAGTCAACATCAAAATAAAACACATGTGATTTCAGCTATATAGAATTCTTGACTACACAAAGCTACATTGATGTAGCACAGATCAATGATTGCCAGAGGGTAGGAGTAAAGGGGGATGTAACTGCAAAGGAGGAGGAAGAGGAAATTTTGGAGGTGAGAGCACTGTTCTTTATCCTGATTATGCTGGTGGTTACACAAATCTATACGTGCTTTAAAATCTATTGAAGTGTATATCAAAAATATTTTTATTGTGTATTAATTTTAAACCAAAATGGTAAAACTGAGTTTTAAAAACGTCTTCCTCATTCAACCAATATCAGTTAGATTTTTAAATTTCTTTATAATGTTGTGTTAGTTTCTGCTGTATGACAGTGTGAATCCACCATATGTATACATTTATTCCCTCCCTCTTGAGCCACCCTCCAACCATCCTCATCCCCCTGCAGGATGTCTCAGTATCATATTTAAACACCGATTATTATAGAACTCATTTTTTTTCATAAATTCAGCTAAAACGAGCCAAACTCATGCCAGATTCATTCAGATCATTATTATATTATTTCTAATGGATTTTTAAAGACTATAATCAACTAATCACATGAGTTTCCTTTCGAAAACTAGAGTCATTTCAACAACTCCACACACAGTTAACACACAGCTCAAGCCAGAGTTGTAGGTCAGAAAGTATTAGTTATAAGGTCTCTTCTAAGAGTGTTGCATAGATATGTCACTGTATAAGCATTTTAAAATCAATTTTCACCAGTAGTTCTTTGGCCTTCTCCATTGTGCTGTAAGCTCACACAGGCACTTGAGTGAACATGGTTTTGGTTTTTGTTCGTAAACTTGAAGTTAACAGCCTCACAGCTTTCTCTCCTATACTACTGACTAGATGGTATTCTAAACTAAGGCTCACATTTTAAATTACACAATTTCTTCCCTTTGCATGAAATTCACATACCTAATAAGTGGTTTAAAACTAATAATTAATTCAATGAACATTTACTAAGAACCTACTAGCTGTCAGTTTTTGTGTTAGGTGATCAGGATATAAAGATGAACAAGACATGTATCCTGACCATAGGGATATAAAAATCTAATAGAGGGCATGAAAAATAGTAATGTTAACAGAAACTGCCCACTGGGTGTGAGTGTATTTTTTCTGCCAGAATTAATCCTCCATTGTTTCACATANGTGTTAGGTGATCAGGATATAAAGATGAACAAGACATGTATCCTGACCATAGGGATATAAAAATCTAATAGAGGGCATGAAAAATAGTAATGTTAACAGAAACCACCAGTGAGTAAGCTATTCTTCGGGTATAATTTTGTCACTAAGGGAAGAAATATTACCTTCCTTGAGTCTGAAAGGTCACTGGTGAATATACCTATTAAATGGTTCTTGATGGAGTGTCTGTCAAATTCAAATAAGTTCTTCATATGCTAGTTTTCACCAGGTTGATGATTTTTTTAAATTGAACTCTTCTGAAATTTATTACAACAGGACAGCACATCCCCAAAGCCCAGGAGGATGAACAAGTGAGAACAAGATATCAATATAGTGCATGACATATTGTCCCTTTAGTTTTGGACTCCTTTTTCACCCATTTTGTTTGGTAGGTATTGGGAAATGTATAAGTAGTGGTGCTATTTTTTTTTCTTTAGAAAATCATGTCCTAGAGTCAATTTAGTCTATTGACATAAAGTGAACATAATTCATTTTTTTCAACCAGCTCTCTATTACATACCAAGCACTGTGCTTAACACTAGGGACATACAGAGGAATAAAATGAGAGATTATCCTTAAGAGGGCTCAAAATCTAGTGAAGGAAGTTAGACACACATGTGGTTTATGAGGAAGGAGTAACTGTATGTATTACATGTTGTTACTGTTTAGTCTCTAAGTCATGTCCAACTCTTTTTGTGACCCCAGTGACCATAGCCTGCCAGGCTCCTCTGTCCATGGGGATTCTCCAGGTAAGAACACTGGAGTGGGTTGCCAGTTCCTCTTCCAGGGGGGGGTCTTCCCAACCCAGGGATCTAACCCGTGTCTCCTGCATTGGGAGGCAGATTCTTTACCACTGAACCACCAGGGAAGCTCTATGTATGATATGTAGACATAACATAGAGGAGGTTGGGACCAATTTGTTGGGTGAGAGGGAGGCAAAATATGGCTCAAAAATTTACAGTCTAACATATTTAAAAAAAGGTTGTAGCACTTGACATCATGGATCTCTTTATCACTGAAACTTTAGTTTCTAGGTATCACGATCACCTGGTTTTTATGATTTTTATTGATACTCTCAATATTCTCCTTTTTCTTACTGTCTCTGACTCATAAATGCTACTGTCTTGTACTTTATGGACTGAAAGCTTGTGTTTCCCCAAAATTAGTATGTTGAAATTATACACACACACCCACATTGTCAATGTGATGATATTAGGAGGTGAAGTTCCGTGAATATGACTAGGGCATGGGGTGGAACACTTGTGAATGGGATTAGTGCCCTTAGAGACCCCAGAGAGCTCTCTTGATCTCTCTGTCACATGAAGATAATGTGAAGTCAGCAGTTTGAAACCTGGAAGAGGATCCTCACCAGAACCTGACCATACTGGTGCCCAAAAGTTAGATGTTAGCTTCCAGAACTGTGAGAAATAAATGTCTACTGTTTATCAGTCAGTTCATCTATGGTGCTTTGTTATAACAGCTTGAAATAAGGCATGCAGGATTTCATCCTTTGTCTTGTGTTTTCCTCACTCTAGAAGAATTTTCTTGGAAGTCTCAGCCAGTTCCATAGCCCACATTAGCACAACTATTACCTCCATGAGTTTCAGGTGTATATCTAATTGCCTGTTATACATCTTATACTTTCATTCATTTATATATTTGTCTGACATTATATATCTTAAGTGCCTATTGTGAATCAAGCACTTTCCTAGGTATGGAGGGATATGTTGCCTTACGAAGTTGTGTCCAGTTCTTTGTAACCACATGGACTGTAGTAGCCCATCAGGCTTCTCTGTCCATGGGATTCTCCAGGAAAGAATAATGGAGTGGGTTACCATTTCCTTCTCCAGGAGGTCCTCCCAACCCAGGGATCAAACCTGTGCCTCCTGCTTGACAAGCAGATTCTTTACTGCTGAGCCATCAGGGAAGCCCATGGTGGGAATACAGTGATGAGCAAAAACAGATCTTGTCACCATCACATGGCAATCCCACAAACATCCAAATCTCAGCATAGTCAAACCTGAACAAACACATTTTCTTTCCTAAAGGAATAACAACAGTTAACATTTATATAGTTCTTATAGAGAGCCACAGTTCTGAGAATTTTATCTTCAGTAACTTATTCAATCTCAATAGCAAACCTACGAGATAGATACTATTACCTCCCTTTTAGAGACAAGAAAACTGAGGCAAAGGTACATTAAATATCTTACCCAAGTTCACACAGAAAATAATTGGTACAGCTGGACTGTAAGTCAAGATGGTCTCTTTTCAAGGTCTGAGCTTATATCTGCTACATTAAAACTTTTCTGGAACTTCATCCAGTGTTCTTTCTCAGGGACACCATTAGTCATCCTGTTGTTGTTGAACTTTTCCTCCTACTTTCCCTTACCCTTTCCCGCTCCCTTTCCTTCTTCCTGTCTCCCCTCCCCCTTGCTTTCTCCTCTCTCTCCCCATGTCACCCAAGCAATCAATCACAATATCCTATACATGTGACCTCTCTCAGTAGTTTGTATCATCATATTGCACAGATTCTATATTTCTACTGCATCTGCCACTTAATAGTCCTCATGAATTTTGTTTGGGACACTGCAACTGCTTCTTCACAGAGTTTACAACATTAAGCATTTCTTACTGTAAATTCAATTTTCATGAAGTTGGTATCATAATTTATCTAAATAGTCAAAATTACAGACCATACCATTCATTTGTTCTAAAGCCTCTATAATTTCCTCTTTCTTTGTAGACCCTTGGGAGATAGAGGGAACTCCCCTTCCTCCCCCTCCTACCCCAGCCCACCACTCAATCTGCTTTCTGACTTTCTCTCTAGCAGCATCTTCTCCTAACTCTATCCTTCTAGGTCATCCACTCACAACTCTGAAATGATAGCAACTCCCCCCACAAGTCATGTGATCTCTGAGCTCCATCTTTTGGCCCATGCTCTCCTCTCTCCCTGACATTCTTTCTCCAACTCCATGTAGTTCATTTAAGCTCATATTTTACAAAGTTGGCTAAAACATTCCTTTCTCTGATAGCCTTCCCTGGCCAGCAGAGTGTTTGGTGGCTTCCCTCTGGGACCCGGAAGCACCCCGTGTTTTCCTCAGCCTTCAACTTACCACTGTGTCTCATTATTGTCCTTTGACCTGCCTTAGATTAGAAGCTCCTGAAGGTCAGAGACATATTATCTTCTGGCCTAAACATCCCTACTTCATAACCCTTTCACATTGTAGTTTTAAATTCATCTGTGATTATTTAATTAATGCCCATCTCCCTACTAGGATGTAAGGACTATCCATGACAGCAAGAATTTTGTGCCTACATCTGCATCACATCATGCTCCTAGCACCTAATACAATGTCTGGCCTAGAACAGATGAAAGACATAATGGAAGCTTCACTTGAATGCCAACTTTTTGCCAAATAGAGAGTCAAGCACTGGGAACCCAGAAGGAGAAGAAGTCATGGTCCCTGTCTTGTGGGAACATATTATTGGGGATATGAAACCAGAAGTACATGAAACTAGAGCAAATATCTAAGTGATAAATACTCACATATCCAATACTGTGGTACAGTTCATATACTCATTATAGGTGAGAGGAGAGTAGAATAAAAAATAAAGGTAATACTTGGGTGATGTTAGAGAGGAAATAACTGAAGGAGCTGAGTCCTTGTATGGCATTCATTAGTATATGCTGAACACTTAAGACCAGAGAAAACAGTGAAAGATTTTAAAGGTTATGTTGAGATAACATGGTACTTGCACTTCTACAGCCTGTTATGTCAAGCAGAGGAGGAAGAAAATACTATTTATCTTCTTTTTTCTCCCTACTCTCTCTGGTATCCATTGTAGGCAAGAGGTGTCAGCTCTCCAAACTGGCCCTAGGTCACATGACATTCCAAGACAGGCATGCATTTACATGTTGTAATGTTGTACTAAATGGTATATCTACAACATTTGTACAGAATTTCAACAAGTTTTCTAGTGTTAGCATATTTCCCGGTGTATTTTTTGTTCAGATATTTAATGTGGTTTGTAAGTCCCTGAAAACAACCTTTCAAAAAGAGATGACACGGTTTTCTCCAAACTCTTTACCCAGATTTCTACAGTGTGGGGACTGGCTGACTTCATAGGATTCCATTCAGAAACAGCAGTCCAGATAGACTGATTCCATGGACCACAGTCACAAATGTAGTAAGTAGCAGAGCTGTGATTCAAAATGTTTGAGGATTGGAAAGATATTATGTGGGAAATGCCTGGCACACAGTAGACACTAGATACATGCTAGGTATTACTCTAATTAATCCTGCCTGGAGATAAAAGGCTGAAGAATACAACCCTTTGAGGTCCCCTTCTGTGCTTTGAAATGTGATCTTTTCACAAATAACAAAGGGTATTATAAGGATCATGGTTTATCTCTCTAAATAGAGCCTATTGTAAAGGATGAGCAACCCATGTGTTGGAACTCTTTTTCTCAATTTTAGTGGAATAGAACAACATAATGAGTCTCTGCATAATTTTTACTTTTCTTTATGATTTAATTAGCCTCACTCTTTTCTGTTCTTTGTTTTGACTAGGGCCTCTCAATCTCTATAGCTATTTATTACAAACACTTAGTAATAGACAATACATATTCATATGGCTGCCAAGCTTTGACCTGGGATATTAGAGCTTATTTTCCTTTCATTGTGCACTATAAATAAGAGATTTAAATGTTTATGATACCTAGTTTGGGGCTTGAATTTCATATGCCAGAATGAGAATTGTACAGATCTGTAAAACTACTTCTTTTATACTCATGAGACTGGAATATAATAATTAATGATTTTTTTACTCTTGTTATTTTTATTGAATTCTACTTTCTCCTGGGTCTGGGTACTATAAGTTTGGGTTTCTACTCTGATGGTTTAGTCCAGGGATTGGCACATCATGCTACATGGGCCAAACACAGTCAGTCACCTGTTTTACTAAATACAGTTTTATTGAACCACAGCCACAGCCATCATTTTCATATTTACCATGGCTGTTTTGTGCTGCACTGACAGATTTAAATAGTTGTGACAGAGACCTTACAGCTCACAAAGCCAGACAGGTTTATCATCTAGACATTTACAGAAAAAGTTGCTTGACCCTTGGTCAAATCCATACCACTTTTCCTATCAGTCAATAGCATATAGTCTTGTGTGAAATTGGAGATTTGAAACATTTTCCATTCTTATGACTGAGACCAATATTCTTACCACTTCAAGTGATCCATGTGCAAAATGACACAACATTCCATACTGGGAATCTCCTGAAGTTTTATTTTCCAGACATTATACTGAGGAAACTGCCCAGTGCCTGTCCGGAAAATCCCAGTGCTAGAAATTCCTGGAATAACTGACTGTTATTAACTGTTTTGCATTATGTCACCACATTTCTAAACTCACAGAGTTATCTTGAAAGAAACCAAGGTTTCTTGACCTTCACTGAATTATAGAAAACCGGACTTCACTACTTCTTTATACTTTGCTGTTTCTGCTAGTTTGACTTTACTTTGAAATGTTATACATATTTCAACAAAAAGATTCAGAAAGCAGTTGCAGATGAATTTAATGAACCCATGAGGGAACATTTCAAACTTATATTGCATGTGATAAATAAAGTCCAATACTGACTATGGAAAGAATTCTAAAATTCCTAGATTAATCATAAGCCTTTTGGAAAATGTAAAGAATAACTAGATAATAATTGTTTTAGTAGACGTGAAAGGTTACAAGCATGTTGACATGTCATATCTATCATCAACCTGTATTTTCTTAAGTTCACATTTCCTATTACATCAAGCAATGCCTTTACGCCGAGTCATACAAAGGTATAAATCTAGATTGCATTTCCCTTCTAAACAGAGCCTTGGATAAGAGATACACCTTTCTCTTAGTGCAGGTATATAATTCATGGTAATACTACATATACAGGATAATACACCTTACAGTTAGGTATTCTGAGTGAGATAATTACACCCAAAATTATCTAAATTTCCTTCTGTTGCCTTAAATTGATAGGTTCTCCTATCTAGTTACATGAAAACTCACAATTCCTTAAGGTTAAACATTTTAAATAAAAAAACAGAAACAGGTTTTATTTTTCATTTTTTGGTCTGATTAAGAGAGATAGAATCTCAGGAGTCAGCCTGTATAGCTTTCTCTTTTTCATTTGTTACCTTTATTGGAGTGGTAAGGAATGATCCAGTATGGCAGAATGATTCTAAGTTTAAAATACATTATGCACTTGATGCCAGCATATACAGCTGATCTGCTTTAGGTACTAAAGCATTTAGGTACATTTCCTCTTCACAAAGCATGACTTCCTGTTTCTGCAAAATAACAGGCTAGGCTACTCTTTGCCACATACACCATGTTGCTTTTAAAATAGCAAGCTTGTCTATTTTGACCTAATATGCATTAATACCTACTGATTCCCTCTTGTGCTAGTTGGATCTTTGGGAGTGTAAAAAGTCTAAATCTAATAACTTGAAAGTTATAACCTTCTTATGCTTTGATGTGTAACCAATCTTACTTTGATAATTTGTGTGAGGTAAAGATATTATTTGGTTTTGTTTCAATACACAGCAAATATCCCAAAACTACTTTTCAAAACAAGTCAGATATTTGCTGTGTTTTTGGATCCATTATTGAATATTTTAATTTTATTTATGAATATATCAAAGACATAAAAGGTACATATAGGACATGTACAGTTTAAAACTAACTTGAATACATGGACAGTTATGTACCCACCCTTCAGCCTAAGAAATAGCACATTAGCAGTAGCACATTTGAAAACCTTTGGTGTCCCTTTTCAGTTGCAGTTTTTCCTTTCAGTCCAGAAGTAACTGCTGTCCTGAGTTTGTTAATCACTTGCTTGTTCACTTTATGGTCTGAATGTATTTGTATTACCTACTCCAAAAAGATGCATGTTGATTGGTTTTGTCTGATTTGTTAAAAAATATTTAAATAAAAATTGTATATACTTTTCTCGACCTTATTTTTCCAAAAAAATTATTATATGTGTGTATGTGTGTGTGTGTGTGTGTGTGTGTGTGTGTGTGTTAGTCACACAGTTGTATCCAACTCTCTGCGACCCCTTGGACTGTAGCCCACCAGGCTCCTCTGTCCATGAGGATTTTGCAGGCAACAATTTTCTGTTACTTTCACTATTGTATCAACAAGATAGACTCCATTCTTCAAATTCAATGAATATTAAATATAAATATGAATTAAATTCCTCCTGATATAAATTTTTAGATGTACTTAAGAAACTCCAATCCAGGAAGCCTTAACTCTAGAGTCCAAGTTCTGAAAGATAATTTCTGAGCATGACAACTCCCAACAGTGTTTGTGAGAGAATTCCAAAGATAACCACGATGGCCTGAACTGTGATGCTTGAGTGTTGAGTGAATCACTATCAGTATATTTCTCTACTATCTCACTGATATAGTTTGATTTATGCTTTTTCAATGGCTCAGACCATCTGACTGTTCTTTGTTTAGGCACAATCTGAATTGAAATTCTCCTGCCAAGTAGGGTAAAGAGCTGAATTGTCTCTAGAGGGTTATTCCAGCCTGAAGGTTTTGTGATTCAAGTTTTATATCAAGCAGATTTTTTATTCCATCAAAAATGAAGAAACTGTATCTATTAACATCCTGCAATATCCCTCAGGCTATCTCAGTTTAAAAAATCATGAAATCAACTGTACCTTCTAGCAGAGTCCTCATCAGTTTAGGTTTAGCAACCGGAATATAGGTGTGTCTCAGGACATATCAAAAGAACAATTTCCCTAAAAGGAAAACAAAATTCCTTTAACTTTTTTGACAATCATTCATCTTTGCCTGGTTAGACATGGATATGTAATGACTATGAACACATTTCACTATTATTGATTATTTTCATTTACATTTAAAGTGGATTACAAAGTTTTCACAGTAATTTCAACTGCATTAGCCTCTGAACCTCACAAAAACTCTACTAGCTTTTGAAAGGTTGCCTCTAAGAGCCATGAATGACTCCAGAATTCTTGCCTCTGGAGGAAAGGAATTTGATCCAGGGCCAGGGATGTGGCTTGATTGCTCAGAGCTTTTGTGTAATAAAGTTTTATTAAAGTATAAAAGAGATAGAGAAAGCTTTAACATAGACATCAGAAGAGGGCAGAAAGAGTGCACCCTTGCTGGTTTTTAGCAAGCTGCAGTCCCTTGGACTGCAAGGAGATCAAACCAGTCTATCCTAAAGGAAATCAGTCCTGAATATTCATTGGAAGGACTGATGCTAAAGCTGAAACTCCAATACTTTGGGCACCCAATGCAAAGAACTGACACCTTAGGGGAAAAAAAAAAAAAACAAAAAAACCATGATACTGGGAAAGACTGAAGGCAGGAGAAGAAGGGACAACAGAGAATGAGATGGTTGGATGGCATCACCAATTCGATGGACATGAGTCTGAGCAAGCTCCGGGAGTTGGTGATGTACAGGGAAGCTTGGCTTTCTGCAGTCCATGGGGTTGCAAAACGTCGGACACAACTAAGTGACTGAATAGAACTGAACAGAAGCTGCTAATTAGAGAAAGGAAATGTCTCAAAACTCAGAGAGTGGCACCAGGCCCCTCACCCACATCATGAATTTTGAGATAGCATTGGCACAAGGTGAGTCATCCTGGGCCATTAAACAATTGACAGTAATCTTAAAGAAAGGCAGATTTCCAAGCAAATACATGGTTCATTAACATAGCTTAAGAAAATATTTCCATAAGAAAAACTCAATGGTTAGCTCAACGTTTGAGAAAAGTTAAGTTCAGGTGAAGCCAGGTGACAACACAGAATTTTAAAAGAAACCTCCTTTTAATTTTGTATAGGAAAGGGGTAAAATAGTCTGACACCTGTAGTTTGTTTCCTCCTACAAATTAAGAGAGAGAAAAAAAGTCTGACTCTTGCAGTCTATTTCCTCCACTTGGGGACCCCCAGACATGCCTGTTTTCTTCTCACTTTTCAGGGCAGGAGTTTTATATTTTACTGTGTTTCTCACATAAGTATACTGAAATCCTTCATCTCATACTATGGACATCAGGTAGACTCTTATTATGATTTAATTATTACTAAATTGTGAAAAGAGTTCTAGGATCTTTCCAAGGCAAAGGAGCTGAAAAAATATCTCCCCATTGGGCTGACAATCTAAGATAAGGTAATTAAAATCTAAATCACCAGGTGATGTTAGGTGACTGGCACTAGAGAGATATATTTGCAACTGGTATTATTTTAATTACCCACATCCTACAGAGCACACACTATTTATTCAGACGGCAGAGAAATTGATGGTCTGGGAGAATGTGATGAAAGATTGTACTTGAAGCAAGGATTTTCACTTTGTTGATAATGGAACAAGTAAGCAGGAGTCAATCATGAAACCATGGAAGAGAGCAAAAGCAGAGTATGAGAGAGGATCCAACAATGGTTGAGAGGGGGGTTCATTTGTGTAAAGATATGTTGGTCTTTTTTTTTAATGTTTTGAGACTAATCAGTTCAGTTCAGTTCAGTCGCTCAGTCGTGTCCGACTTTTTGCGACCCCATGAATCGCAGCACACCAGGTCTCCCTGTCCATCACCAACTCCCGGAGTTCACTCAGATTCATGTGCATCGAGTCAGTGATACCATCCAGCCATCTAATCCTCTACCATCCCCTTCTCCTCCTGCCACCAATCCCTCCCATTATCAAAGTCTTTTCCAATGAGTCAACTCTTCGCATGAAGTGGCCAAAGTACTAGAGTTTCAGCTTTAGCATCATTCCTTCCAAAGAAATCCCAGGGTTGATCTCTTTCAGAATGGACATGTTGGATCTACTTGCAGTCCAAAGGATTCTCAAGAGTCTTCTCCAACACCACAGTTCAAAAGCATCAATTCTTTGGTGCTCAGCCTCTTCTCAGTCCAACTCTCACATCCATACATGACTACTGGAAAAACCATAGCCTTGACTAGACAGACCTTAGTCAGCAAAGTAATGGCTCTGTTTTAGTACATGCTATCTAGGTAGGTCATAACTTTTCTTCCAAGGAGTAAGCGTCTTTTAATTTCATGGCTGCTGTCACCACAGTGATAATGGCACATAAATTTGTACACTGCTGTTGAAATTGGTAAAACTTTATAGCATCTCTTATTTGTTCCTCGCAAAAGCCTATGTGGACAGGAAAGGTTCTATGGTCAGATTACCAATGAAGTTACAGACTACAAAAGGTCAATTTCACTTGGAAAGTGTCACAGAGGTCCTGATTGATGGGGTAAAGACTAGCATTCATGCCATCTGAATGCTTTATCTGGGCAGCATCCATTCAGTTACATTATTCAGTGTTCATTTTTCTCTTGGGTTTTCACTTCTATAACATGGCGATAACATCATCACCTTCATAGGGTTCTCATTAGATTTACATAAGTTTAAAAACAACTATGTTTCACTCTCTCACACACAAATGCATAGTACATTTGACTTTGTGTTCACTTAGAAAGTACTTGTTGAGTATATACCAGTGAGCTGGGCATGAATCCAAAGTTCTAGGGAAACAGTTCAGTTCAGTCGTTCAGTTGTGTCCCACTATTTGAGAACCCATGAATCACAGCACACCAGGCCTCCCTGTCCATCACCAACTCCTGGAGTTCACTCAAACTCATGTCCATCAAGTCGGTGATGCCATCCAGCCATTTCATCCTCTGTTGTCCCCTTCTCCTCCTGCCCCCAATCCGTCCCAGCATCAGAGTATTTTCCAAAGAGTCAACTCTGTGCATAAGTTGGCCAAGTACTGGAGTTTCAGCTTTAGCATCATTCTTTCTAAAGAAATCCCAGGGTTGATCTCTTTCAGAATGGACTTGTTGGATCTACTTGCAGTCCAAAGGATTCTCAAGTGTCTTCTCCAACACCACAGTTCAAAAGCATAAATTCTTCAGTGCTCAGCTTTCTTCACAGTACTACTCTCACATCCATACATGATCACTGGAAAAACCATAGCCTTGACTAGATGGGCCTTAGTCGGCAAAGTAATATCTCTGCTTTTGAATATACTATCTAGGTTGGTCATAACTTTTCTTCCAAGGAATAAGCATCTTTTAATTTCATGGCTGCAGTCACCATCTGCAGTGATGTTGGAGTCCAAAAAATAAAGTCTGACACTGTTTCCTCATCTATTCCCCATGAAGTGATGGGACCAGATGTCGTGATCTTAGTTTTCTCAATGTTGAGCTTTAAGCCAACTTTTTCACTCATCTCTTTCACTTTAATCAGGAAGCTTTTTAGCTACTCTTAACTTTCTGCCGTAAGGGTGGTATCATTTGCATATCTGAGGTTATTGATATTTCTCCCGGCAATCTTGATTCCAGCTTGTACTTCCTCTAGCCCAGCATTTCTCATGATGTACTCTGCATATAGGCTAAATAAGCAGGGTGACAATATACAGCCTTGACGTACTCCTTTTCCTATTTGGAACCAGTCTGTTGTTGCATGTCTAGTTCTAACTGTTGCTTCCTGGCCTACACACAGATTTCTCAAGAGGCAGGTCAGGTGGCCTGATATTCCAATCTCTTTCAGAATTTTCCACAATTTATTGTGATCCACACAGTCAAAGGTTTTGGCATAGTCAATAAAGCAGAAGTAGATGTTTTTCTGGAACTCTCTTGCTTTTTCCATGATCCAGTGGATGTTGGTCATTTAATCTCTGGTTCCTCTGCTTTTTCTAAAACCAGCTTGAACATCAGGAAGTTCATGGTTCATGTATTGCTGAAGTGTGGCTTGGAGAATTTTGAGCATTACTTTACTAGCATGTGAGATGAGTCAAATTGTATGGTAGTTTGAGCATTCTTTGGCATTGCCTTTCTTTGGGATTGGAATGAACAGTACTGAATAACAAAATTCTTTAAATGCAGAGAGAATATTGTGATGGGAGAAGGGTGAATGTAAATAAATAAGAAAAACATATGTTAAAATGCTCCAGAGAAAACTAAGCACAGTAAAGTAAATCAAGAGAGCACTAGGGAGGGGACGAGGAGCTATTATTTTCTATACGATTGCCACTTAAACAAAAATCAATGTACAGAGACTTAAAACCAAGAATTTTCCAACTAGAGAAATAAAAGCATATACAAAAGCTTTGAAGAAGGACCATTCCTAGAGTGTTCAAAGGACATCAATCAGGTCTACGTGGTGAGACAGAAGGACGAAGTGGAAGTATCGTGGGAGATTAAATCCAGGAGGCAGATGAGAACTAGTGGCTTGTAGATCCTGCAGGACCTTGTTCATTACACGTAGTGTTAGGTCCCAGAAAGGCCTATTCTCGGGAAACGTTGCTTCACAGATCACCGAGACTTGAATTCGATGCAAAAAGCAAGAGGGTTTATTGAACCGGCGCGCCGGGGTTCGACCTTCCTCGAAAGGAGCGAACCCTGACTTCAATTACAGAGCAGTTTTTATACACTAAAGCTACAAGCAGGTATAGGAGGGGCGAAGACACTCTGAACAAACTGATTGGTGGGCATAGCTTGACCTTTACAGAGATAGGTCTGGAATTCATCAAGTCGAAGGAGGCTGACTGACCACCTTGCGGCGGTTAGCCAATTCTCGAAGAAATAATGCTCTAGGTAATCTTTAACAGGAGGAAACAATTACCCGGGGGGTCTCTTGTGAGGACCAGGCAACTGGACTATAGGTTATCTGATAGGGAACAGGTTTTTTCCATGAGTCATGGCTCGCCTCTTAAATCAAAACAAAGGGTTGCTAATAATTTTTAACTTCTTCCCTTCA
>SJYV01027224.1:39269-66726 GCA_006410875.1 Neotragus pygmaeus
TTATGGCAGAAAGTGAAGAGGAACTAAAAGGCCTCTTGATGAAAGTGAAAGAGACGAGTGCAAAAGTTGGCTTAAAAGTCAACATTCAGAAAACAAAGATCATGGCATCTGGTCCCATCACTTCATGGGAAATAGATGGGGAAACAGTGGAAACAGTGTCAGACTTTATTATGCTGGGCTCCCAAATCACTGCAGATGGTGACTGCAGCCATGAAATTAAAAGATGCTTACTCCTTGGAAGGAAAGTTATGACCAACCTAGATAGCATATTCAAAAGCAGTGACATTCCTTTGCCAAAAAAGGTCTGTCTAGTCAAGGCTATGGTTTTTCAAGTGGTCATGTATGGCTGTGAGAGTTGGACTGTGAAGAAAGCTGAGCACCAAAGAATTAATGTTTTTGAACTGTGGTGTTGGAGAAGACTCTTGAGAGTCCCTTGGACTGCAAGGAGATCCAACCAGTTCATCCTAAAGGAGATCAATCCTTGGTGTTCATTGGAAGGACTGATGCTGAAGCTGCAACTCCAATACTTTGGCCACCTCATGTGAAGAGTTGCCTCATTGGAAAAGACCCTGATGCTGGGAAGGACTGGGGGCAAGAGGAGAAGGGAATGACAGAGGATGGGATGTCTGGATGGCATCACCGACTCGATGAACATGAGTTTGGGTAAACTTCGGGAGTGGTTGATGGACAGGGAGGCCTGGCATGCTGCACTTCATGGGGTTGCAAAGAGTCAGACACGACTGAGTGACTGAACTGAACTGAACCTGTATAATCCAGGATACCCTACACTTCGCAAGAGTCTTAACTAATTGTGTCAGCAAAGAACAGTTTGGCATGTAAGGTTACAGTCACAGCTTTCAGAAACTAGAAGATGAGCACTGTTGGAGAAACATCATTCAACCAACCACATTTATATTTTAAGTCACTTGCCTACAGAACAAAAATCTCCTTTCAAACTTTCTTTTGTGTTTCTTTTTGTTTTTATTTGTTTGGTCTTTCTGTGCAATACTTGCAGCTGCTGAAATAGCTTTGCTTTTAATTAAACCATGTTCTCTCCAACCAGATCTGTTTAGAGATTGTTTCTTTCCTATCCTCAAAGAAAATCCAACTTAACAAATGTAAACTACTGACAAGTCATCTGGGGAATGAAAGAAGGTCAAAAATCGAATATGCTTCAAGGTTATTTTTGTTTTTAGTAATATTTCAAACCAATATGCAGGATTACAAAAAGGGATGGGTTCTAATAAAGTCTGGCTTATGAACAAAAATGCCCTTTCTTAATTGGAAATTGTTTCTTCTTTGAATTGTGAGATTTCCACATATATACCCTCTTCTCTGGACTTGGGATAACAGACTGGTACAAAATTGGGAAAAGAGTAAGTCAAGGCTGTATATTGTCACCCTGCTTAGTTAACTATATGCAGAGTATATCATATGAAATGCCAAGCTGAATGAAGCACAAGGTGGAATCAAGATTGCTCGGATAAATATTGATATTTATTGAGGTTATTGATAACCTCAGATATGTAGATGACACCACCCTTATGGCGGAAAGTGAAGAGGAACTAAAGAGTTTCTTGATGAAAGTGGAAGAGGAGAGTGAAAAAGCTGGCTTAAAACTCAACATTCAAAAAATGAAGATCATGGCATCTGGTCCCATCACTTCATGGCAAATAGGTGAAGAAACAATGGAAACAGTGACAAACTTTATTTTCTTCGGCTCCAAAATCACTGCAGATAGTGACTGCAGCCATAAAATTAAAAGACACTTGCTCCTTGAAGTAAACCTATGACCAACCTAGACAACATATTAAAGAGCAGAGATATTACTTTGCCAACAAAGGTCTGTCTAGTCAAAGGTATAGTTTTTCCTGTAGTCATATATGGTTGAGAGAGTTGGATCATAAAGAAAGCTGAGTGCCAAAGAATTGATGCTTTTGAACTGTGGTGTTGGAGAAGACTCTTGAGAGTCCCTTGGACAGCAAAGAGATCAAACCAGTCAATCCTAAAGGCAATCAGTTCTGAATATTCATTGGAAGGACTGATGCTAAAGCTGGAACTCCAATACTTTAAGCCACCTGACGCAAAGAAATGACTCCTTAGAAAAAAAAACCTGATACTGGGAAAGACTGAATGCAGGAGGAGAAGGAGACGACAGAGGATGAGATGGCTGGATGGTATCACCGACTCGCTGGACATGAGTTTGAACAAGTATCGGAAGTTGGTGATGGACAAGGAAGCCTGGCATGCTGCAGTCTATGGGGTCGCAAAGAGTCAGACACAACTGAGAGACTAAACTGAAATGATCCTTTTCTCTGGTTACTTTCCTCTTGCTAGAAATATAAATCACTTTCACTATCTTAAATTTTTTTTCCATATTAACATAAAAGAAAAAGGTCATCATTATAGGGCTGTTTAAAAGAACACATGTAGTGACATGTGTATATTTATGACATCTTTGTCTTCAAGAAGGCTTAGATGCCTGCCTGTGATGCAAAGAGAGACAAGGCAGACCAGACTGTGCCAGGTGCAAAGGCAGCAGGAGTGCATGTCTCATTTGACTGGAACATGTCCTCACTGCAGGTGACAGCAGGTGTTGACATTGGAAAACAGGGCTTTCCTTCCATGCACTTCAGGTCAGGGTTAATGACAGAAATATGATCAGATACTGAAGCCATCCTTCAGAATCTCTTTGCAACGTGAAAACATCTCAATTGATTAGGATACGTTTTAGAAGTCAATGAAAATTATGCTGCACATGACTGGAAGGTCTCTATTGTGCCTCTTCCTATAACATTGATGAAAATTAAACAGTAAGGTAAGAAGCAGCTCCTCACATTAAAATCGGTACAGCAAGTAACAATCGGTGTAACAACCTACATTTGGTTGTTAGCAATATGGAAGGCCATTTTAGTTCAAAATTTGGAGGATGGATGGAGAAGAGTAAATCCTACCCAAATATAACATATGCCACGAAGTTCTGTGATATATATTTAATGCACACTTGAATATATTCTCAACACTTGACCCATTTCAACAAAGCTAATCTTCACAACAACCCTATAAGATAGGGACCACTGAATCAACTTCAAGTAGAAGGAAACTGGCACTCAGGTAAAATAACTTAACTTCACACAGGAAATACCAAGAGAAACTGAAATCAGATTCTGTGTCTTTAGTCACAGTATTCTACAGTTTCCTTATCTTGTGCTAAATTTATTTGATTGCTTTGGGAGTTTGATTCTACGTTGATTTGTGCAAATTTCTATGAACAGAACAGGGTGATTCATTATCTGAGTTGGTGTCTACACCAAACATAGTATTAAAACTACTTCTGACCATGGATCTAAATAAATAATTTTTTTTAATTTACATCCACAAGAGCAACTGCTGGTTAGTAATTAAAATATTTTATATTTATATGGAGATTTTTAATTTTCTATCACCATATGCAATACCTCATTTATCCTTCATAACCACATGTGAAATGAACAGTATACTCATTTTAAAAATGAGTAACTGAGGCTTAGATATTTTAAGAAATCTATTCAAGGTCATACAATAGATGGAAGTGGCCTCACTGTAAACTGAGTAGACACTAGTTATGAATCTCAGTATCTTAACGGAAGTTCTCCTCTACTATTTCTTAAGCAGTCTTATTCCTGACCTTGGCCTTACAGTGGCAGTTATAGCCCCTAATCAAAATGTGTGTGCTTTGAGGTGAGATGAATGACTAGGTGACTATAAATGTTCATGCCTATAGTTCTATGATTTTCTGTTCTCTGAGGATATGACCTGATTGAACACATGAACAGATAATATGAACAGTATTTTCCAGAAGCTCAATTAACTATGGATTTTCTACGGGGAAAACACTATTAGTGATGCATCCATCTGAGTTTTTATCAAGGATAGTGCTCCAACAATATAGTATAGACTATGAAGTTTGAGCATTTATATTCATCAGAGTAATAAACAGTATTTGGTGTAACAATCTAAAAATGTATCTTAACCTAACAAATATTATCTTTCTCTCAACACAGATTCAAGGCTGCTCCTTGTAGGCAGCTCTTCTGTGATAACTCATAACTCTACCATGTCAAACCCTTTACTTCTAGTCACAAGGAGATAGAGATGGTGGAGAATGAAAGCATGGGAGATTACACAGAAGGTTTTAGAAGTCAGAAATGGAAGTGGTGCACATCACTGCCATACATATTTTATTACCCAGAGTTCAGTCAGATGGTCCCTGTTTAGAGCAAGGGAGGAGGGGGATGGAATTCTGGATAGCATTGTCTTCTTGTGTTGTAAGGAAGAAAAGAAGAATATGATGAAGCCCATGGCATTCTCTATGCCAACAGAGAGGTGCATCAAGGGTTCTACCAGTCCCACACATACATTATACCAGCCCTTTCCACATGAAAGCAAATTCCCATGTTTAGAGTCAAACGTGGATGAACAAGAGCATATATTTGTGTGATGGGCCTGGTATAAATCATCTTGGCTACCTCTGCCACCACTTTGGCTTGTTAGAGAAAACTAGCCATAGGACATTTATAACATTTATTGAAAGTGACCCCATATCATCACTGTTTCTGTGGTCCTCTTCCATCATCTTCAACAGTAGTACCCGAGGACCAATACTAAGATATGGTGTCTTACAATCCACAAAGAACTTGACAAACTGGATATCATTTAAATTTCACCATCTTCTGAAATGGTCAGACAGGAAGCAGTTTATAGAAACCAGAGTTCAGAGAAGTCAGAAATTTTTCCTTATTGTTTCCCTGGTGGCTCAGATGGTAAAGAATCTGCCTGAAATGCGAGAGACCTAGGTTCAATCCCTGGGTCAAGAAGATTCCCTGGAGGAGGGAATGGCAACCTACTTAGTATTCTTGCATGGAGAATTCCGTGGACAGAGGAGCCTGGAGGGCTATGGTTCATGGGGTCACAAAGAGTCGGACATGACTGAGCAAATAACACTTTCACTTTCAGGAGGCAGCCAAGTGGAAACTAGAACCTTGATCTCAGATCACTTGCCTCTAATAGGGTCCTTTCCATTCTGCGGATTCTCCTGTCACACTTCTAGCATCTGTAGACAGATTCCTATGTGAGGTCTAGCCAAGAAGTAACTCTGAAGCAAAAATACTGAAATAGATTTTCCTTTTTTTTTTAGTATGGGCTTCCTCACAGAGTCAAAAACTCTGTCAGTCAATAAGTGTTTACTGAGTACCAACATAAGGGAATGACACTGTTATGCAATGCCTTTGAAAGGAATTTATACTTTGTTAAGTGTTTGAAAATTGACTTTCACAGGGTGAAAAACTTTTGCCTTACATTTGAGCAGAATATTGATTTGAAAGCAACAGCTCTTTGGACAAATTCAACACAGTGAGGTTTTATGCTGTTGATAAATCAAGCCAGGTTTTCTTTGAGCCTAACCTGGAGACAGTGACAAAAGAAAAAAAAAAATGAATTAGTGTGTTGGGAGTAAACTTCTACTTTCCACACAATAATCTTATCCTAGACTGTGATAAAAATAAGAATTCAAGTACATATGTTAGAAACAAGCAGATGAAAACAACTAGAGACGGTCAGCCTTACATGACTATGATGCTTCTGGACTAGCAAATGTTGGCAGTGCCATTCCAATGGAAGATCTCCCCTCACACGTGGCTTGAAGATGAGTATGAATTGCCTACTCTCTGTCTCTGTATCCAGGTCTTACATATGAGATGATTTTCTGTGAGTTAAGCTGTGTAACTCCAAAACAATCTGCAAAGATTAGCAGTCTACATAGTCACCTAGAGAAACAGAATAGATAACTAATACAAGGCTTGCAAGTGTTTTACTGTCAGACAGAAGATGTGTCAGCTATATTATCAGATAACAGTTACATCATTTGTATACCTACAATGTGCCAGGCATATGCTGACCATGTTCCATGCATAGGTTTATTCAGTCTTGGTGTGAGAACCAATGACTGAAATATCCCTTATATCATCCTCATTTCACAGATTAGGCAACCAAGGCTTACAGTCATCAAGTGATCCTTCCAAGGTCATGCAGCTAGTGAATTATGGAGTCAAAAATCAGGATTCAGATACATGTAGGGCAGATTTCAGAACTGCAACAGAAGCTCAAGTGGCCTGCCACCTACCTGCTCATCAGAATCATCTCTGGGGCCTGAAAAGAGAAATGGCTCTGTTCTGCCTTATATATGGCATCCGAATTCTGAGCATTGGGTTTGAGAATCTGTACTTGGAAAAATCTTTAAGATGAGTCTATTTTGCAGTGGCGAAAGAACCACTCCACTAAGATATGCTTCCCAGAGAATGGAGAGTTACTATGATTTGAAGAACACTAAGCTGGCCCACATATTATACCTTATCATATCATATTATACACACACCATCTAATATCCTCCCTTGTGTATGAATGAAGTCTGTGAATATCATTGGAAGCGTATAGCTTGATGAACTGACATGTTAGAGATGATGGAATAGTCACCTCTGCGTTTGTTATTTTATACAGACTCTATCTTGGATTGGATGAGAGATTCTGTTGTTGTCTTGTAGAAGCAAAACAGTCATGTTGTGAGAGGACTAGTTGCTGAGAATGGTCCTTGGCCAACAACCACTAAAAAAAGGGAAACTTACTCTTACAACTTGAAGGAACTGATTTTGCTACTATGATGAAAAGGACCTTGAGTTCCATAAAGGAACCCAAATGATCCGACTTGTGGTTTTCAGCTTTGTAAGACCCTGATTTGAGGACCTAGTTAAGCTGTCCCCAGACTCCTGATTCATACAAACTCTAAAATAATAATTGTGTGTTGTCTTAAGCTACTAAGTTTGTATAGTTTGTTATACTGCCATAGCTAACTAGTACAATTGTAAAGGAAAAATTATGTGTCATTCAAGTACATTTCAGGAGAAGAGGCTGCACTGGACCAAGAAGGCCAGCAGTGGTCGCCGTATTTGCAGTGAGAAGCTCATTGCTGACGAGCTCTCTAGTTATACCTCTTCTTCGGATTCTATGCTAGCCACGTATACTTATGAATTGTATTTGAGTTTTCCCATAGGTGTACATAAGATGTATGTTAACTAAGGAATGGGAGAGCTTTGGTCCCTTGACAATGTCATGTAACATGACAAAAGAATTAACTGGCGTTCTGGTTTACACCTCACTGTCTGTGACCTTAGTTAGTATGGATCTCCTGGTGAGAGAACAACCATTTTGGGTACAAGTCCAGCTTCTAAAGCAGCTTCCCCTGGAAAGACCCCTGTGCATCATAGCTTCTCACCTGAATAAAAATCAGTGATATGCCTGCTATGTCCTAGACTCTATCAGCTCCCATTGTGGGTGCTCTGATTGAAACGTCTTCATCAAGAAGCTTTTTATTTGATAAAAGCAGCCAAGCAACTAAACAAGCAAACATACCAAATAGAGCGGTATATGGAAGCAGAGAGATGAAAAACATTTTGGGGGTGTATTGCCCAAAATGTAAAGCACCTATTTTCTTTCATGACAGAAATCTGTGCAGTATGACATTCACAGGTTTGACATTTACTGTGTTTTATCTGGGATTTCCTCACTGGTAAAAACATCTCAGTGAACAATGTGCACTGGAATTCTGTCTCCATTTGTTTTAATAGCCAGTGTAATAGCGGAATGCTGGTGCCAACGTCCTCTATTTGTCCTTTACTGCAATCTTACCTGGCGAGCTGCAGGAAGCAGTACAATAGCTAATTTGTAGATAAGTATATCTTAGGACACCACACAAAAATCAGCTGCAGGTTTGGACTGCCAGATTGAATTTTCTAAACATAATAGCTTAGCTGTAGCAGTAATAGAGTAGATATTTCTTCTCTGATGCATTTCTATCCACTGATACTGAAGATGGGCAGTTATAGGAATGGAGCCTATTATTATCATCTTTTTGCAAGCACATATTTATCACAGATTCAACATTTTCCTGCCTATCTCACGCTCAGTTACTGGGATGTTTACGAAATGTCCCTAAAGGAAAAGGGAGGTGGTCAAGTAAGGAGGAACTGGGGCTGTATTTTCTGAAGCTTTGGTTGATATTAAGTTCTACAGATATGAGTTCTAAGATCATGCTGCTTGCTATGAAAATGCTGTTGCTCTCCTTGACAATTATAGTTAAATTTCATAGGGAGCATCAGACCCAGATCAGTTCCATGTTAGATGGTGGGCTGACAGTGATGAACTCAAGTTAACACAGGTTCTGTCCTCATAGTAGCTAGAGTTACTTGAAGAGATGGAGAAATAAAAAATCAGGTAAATACCATTTACCCTAAAAAATGATAAATTATTGGACAGGACAAGTAATAATGAAAGACAAAAATTTGTAATTGCTCACATTTTTATGATTCTTTTTAGTTTATCTTTATAACTCTAGAGGAAGTTGTGATTAACCTCCATATTAGCTCTGAGGTAAGATTCAGAGAGGTTAACTGACATGCTGAAGACCACTTATAGGGGCTTCTCTAGCAGTCCAGTGGTTAGGACACCACTCTTCCAATGCAGGGGGCACAGGTTCCATCCCTGGTTGGGGAACTTAGATCCTGATGCTGTGTGGTATAGGTAAAAAAATAAGAAATAAAAATCACACACACTTTTAATGTACTAACTCAAAGTTGTTCTCTTAAACTTTGAATCCAGGGCAACTTCATCCATTCTCAAAGCAGAAACTTTCTATAGAGACAATGAATTATCATGTGGAAGAAGTCTCATGTGAATGAATGTAATGAGGGGAAATGAATGATCAAAAGGAGAACAAGGTGAAAAGCTCATAATTAGGGTCTTCCTACTGTTGAAATGGAGGCCAAAGAATGAGTTAACTTGAGAGCAGGATACGGAGCCAAGTCAGCAGCATTATCAGTAACAAAGAGGCCTTAACAAAGTCTAACATAACCTCTGTTTTCAGTGCAGAGCCCTGTGTATAACTATAGACCCACCTTCTTCTGTTATTTGAACACAGAATGCAATGCAGGAGACCCAGGTTTGATCCCTGGGTCAGGAAAATCCCCTGGAGGAGGGCATGACAACCTACTCCAGTATTCTTGCCTGGAGAATCCCATGGGCAAAGGAGCCTGGTGGGCTGTGGTCCATGGGGTTGCAAAGAATTGGACATGACTGAGTGACTAATGCTTTCATTGCATACCCTTCAAGTAAAATAAGGTTTATGGAGTTTGACAAGTGACAAGTATCCCTCACCCAGGTCCTTTTGTCAAAGAGATGGTGTTACAAAAGAGAGAGTGTATCTCTCTTCAGTGGTACTATTATCACTAGGCCACTCACACTGCCATCTGGCTTCCACAGAGGCCCAAACGTGCTGAGGAACTGAGTCTGTGCCACATGTGCTAGCCTATTAGCAACCCTAGTGTGAGAAAGTATTAAGGGTCAAAGAACAGGAGGACCACTCCTCTGTTTCTATACCCCATCTCCTTCCTGGCTGTGCCTCCTTATGGTGGGGGTGGGTAGCAGAAAGTATCACAGAGATAGTCTGAGGAGATAGACTTCACCTATTCACATGGGACTTGAAGGTGATGATGCTTATCTCTTATCTGGCCCTGGCTCAGGAGAAAGCAAGCATATGCTGCTAATGGGCCTCCATAAAACTCATCTTCTGGATCAAGGGTAATGCAAGAGAAAAGAAGGAATATGTAGTCAGCCTTCCTTTGTACTTCCCAACTACAGGGAAGGATGCCAAGTTCCAACAATCCACAGACATTTATGAAATTGTTTTTAAAATATGGTAACTCATGTATTGAGGGAGCTATTTTTTTAGCATCAGCTTCTCATGCTGGACATTGCTCATGGCATCCCCATGGTCCATAAAGTCATTGGTGATACATTGGCTACAGTGGTTTGGCATCTACCTTAAAGAAAAACATCAAAAATAGCTCTGAAATAAATATGAGAAGAAAAGTAAAAGATTACAGTTTCCCTAAAAGTAAGGGTATAGCCTATGTCATAGGAACATGGAAAGGTAAAGAGTAGTAGGAAGGTGTACTAGATAGGGTCCCAAGAGAGAAAAGAGAGTATACTCAAAATGAGATAATTAGTCTCACTCCAAAGGGATACTTCACTAATTTGTGGGTATAGGGGAACCTTGAGAGAGGATACAGTAGTAAGGAGAATTACCGGTTGGAAGCAGTTACCAGAACTTAAAAACCGAAACTGTTATATATTTGCCTTAGGAGGCATAGTGACTTCTGGATTAGACAGGTACTAAGGAGAATGAAACTCTTCCTAGCAGAAACATTTTTGAATTTTTTTTCCAAATAGTATTTTAGCCTCAGGAAGCTTTTAAGAATATATTACTTTTAATCATTAAAAACATGATCTTTGAAATATCAATAACTTCAGATATGCAGATGACACCACCTTAATTGCGGAAATCAAAGAGGAACTAAAGAGCCTCTTGATGAAGGTGAAAGAGGAGAGTGAAAAGTTGTCTTAAAACTCAACATTCAAAAAATGAAGATCATGGCATCTGGTCCCATCATTTCATGGCAAATAGATGGAGAAAACATGGAAACAGTGAGAGACTTTATTGTCTTGGGCTCCAAAATCACTGCAGATGGTGACTGTAGCCATGAAATTAAAAGACACTTGCTCCTTGGAAGAAAAACTGTGGCAAATATAGACAACACATTAAAAAGCAGAGACATCACTTTGCCAACAAAGGTCCATATAGTCAAAGCTATGGCTTTTCTGATAGTCATATACGGATGTGAGACTTGGACCATAAAAAGGCTCAGGGCCAAATAATTGATGCTTTCAAATTGTGGTGCTGGAGAAGACTCCTGAAAGTCCCTTGGACAGCAAGGAGATCAAAGCAGTCAATCCTAAAGGAAATCAAACTTGACTATTCATTGGAAAGACTGATGCTGAAGCTCATATACTTTGGCCACCTGATCCAAAGAACCAACTCATTAGAAAAAAGACCATGATGCTGGGAAAGATTGTGGGCAGGAGGAGAAGGGGATGACAGCTAATGGGATGATTGGATGGTATCACTGACTCAAGTACTTTGCTGACTAAGGTCCGTCTAATCAAGGCTATGGTTTTTCTTGTGGTCATGTATGGATGGGAGAGTTGGACTGTGAAGAAGGCTGAGCACCAAAGAATTGATGCTTTTGAACTGTGGTGTTGGAGAAGACTCTTGAGAGTCCCTTGGACAGCAAGGAGATCCAACCAATCCATTCTGAAGGAGATCAACCCTGGGATTTCTTTGATAAGAATGATGCTAATGCTGAAACTCCAGTACTTTGGTCACCTCATGCGAAGAGTTGACTCATTGGAAAAGACTCTGATGCTAGGAGGGATTGGGGGCAGGAGGAGAAGGGGACAACCGAAGATGAGATGGATGGATGGGATCACTGAATCGATGGATGTGAGTCTGAGTGAACTCCAGGAGATGGTGATGAACAGGGAGGCCTGGCGTGCTTTGATTCATGGGGTCGCAAAGAGTTGGACATGACTGAGCAACTGAACTGAACTGAACTGACTCAATGGACATGAGTTTGAGCAAGCTCCAGGAGATGGTGAATGACAGGGAAGCCTGGCATGCTGCAGTCCATGGGGTCACAAAGAGTCCAACATGACTGAATGACTGAACATCAACAATGTATTGGTAAAGTACAGTATTTTGAGAGTATTGAAACTCACAGGTAAATATTTGTAAGATTTCATAGTTTACTGAGGTGCTATAGTTTGAGTGTGCCCTGTTCCTAATTCATATGCTGAAACCCTAACGCCAAATGTGATGACACTCTGTATAGGGCAATTAAGAGAAACTTAGGTCATGAGGATGGAGCTTTCACAAATGGGATTAGTGCTCTTTTAAAAGAGAACCTACAGAACTCCCTAGCCTGCTTTTGTCATATACAGACAATGGTTACGAACTAGGAAGAGGGTTCTCATCAAAGCATGACCATGCTGGAGTCTTGAACTTGGACTTTCCAACCTATAGAACTGTGAAAAAGAAATTTCTGTTTTTATAAGTTACCAAGTCTGTGGTATTTTGTGATAGCAGCCTGAACAGATGAAGACACAGGCTTAGGAAACAGTTTTAAAATGTCTACAACCCAACAGTATTAGTTTTGCACTTTGGGATTTTGAACAAGATGGATTCATTGCACAAAAGGGCACCACTGGTAGACGTCTAGAATTGACAATGGCCAGAAACAGCCTGGAATCTTCACATTAGGTTGTACAGTATCTCCAAATATTTCTTTCTTTAAAATTCCAAGGATGAAAAGAGAGTTCAAGTTAGATGACTGTTCAGTCCCAGCTGCTCTACAGAGAATGCCAATTAAGCCCAAATCACATCATGGAGATGCAGCATGTGGGCCTCTAATCATTGACTCATTGGAAAAGACTCTGATGCTGGGAGGGATTGGGGGCAGGAAGAGAAGGGGACAACAGAGGATGAGATGGCTGGATGGCATCACTGACTCGATGGACATGAATCTGAGTGAACTCTGGGAGTTGGTGATGGACAGGGAGGCCTGGTGTGCTGTGATTCATGAGGTCACAAAGAGTCAGACACTACTGAGCAACTGAACTGAACTGAACTGAATGATGACCAGCTCTTACCAAGGAGCAGTTTCTCCTTACAGTCCAGGGTGATTGATTGAAATCAAATCCTAATTTGAATGTGATTATGCCAATGAATTGCAGACTTTCTGTTGGTTATAAATCACAGTAATGCTAGAAGTTTTGTTCTTGGTACAGTCTTAATTTGAAATTTTTGACTTCCTGGATATGGGAAACTGGCCCTTTCAGTGAAAATTTAGGACCTACCATGCCTTTGAGAGTCAAAAGCAACAATATGCCTCAAATTTCCTCCTTGTCTGCCAGTCTCCCATAGGGGAATTTCTGTGGCACTGGCTCTTGTGATTCAAAACCAATCTATTCCCCTTCCTTCAGAGACACTTCCTACAAGTTTGTACATGGTGATCAGGGTTACATTCTTTGAGAAATGCTGCTCTGAATCTCCAAGGGCAAGTTCAAAACCTGGAAGCTCCACTTGGAAAGATTTGGATTTCTTTTGGAGGAATCATTCACTCTGAAACACCTTTACAGGGCTCAAAAGCTCAGAAAGTACCAAACTTGCTGGTGGTACTTTGTTTTAATTTTATGCTATATTCCAGAACCTGTGCCCTTCATAAGGCGAGAGTTCTGTTATGAAAACATAATATCCACCCAAAGCTGTCTGAGCCCCACTCCTGAATGGTTCAAGTATGGCTCATTAGGATACAACCAATGATGAGAACCTGGCCATTGGGCTGGTCTTTCTTTTACTTAGAAGAATGTGTGTAATAGATAAACATTATCCCTTCATTTCCATTTCTGCTCCTCCGTTGGACAAAGCTTCAGCTGGGTTCTATGGTGATTCTACATGATTTCCTCCCCCTCTGTGTACCTCTGTTTAAGAACATGCAGTCTATGACTCTAGGAGCTGCAAACCTGAGGAAGTATACAGTATCATATGATCCATGGCGAGATAAAGCAACAGACTAAGAAACCCAATGCTTTTCTTCAATTACTGTCTATTCCACAGTGATTGTGAACCAATGTTTGGAATATCATTTCCTTAACTCTTACGTAGTATTAAGCTTCTTAGCTTTGAAGATAAGCAGAATTTATTATAAATGAGGCCCATAAAATTATGTGCACTATAGATATGACTTATACTCTAACCCACGTTTATAATATCATTGTGAAATGAATTAACCTGTCTTGCCATTCCTGATTGCCTAAGAGAAGGAAACTATTATCAGCACTGAATATTCACCTCAGAATAAAACAACCACCAGAAATGAACTAGCCACACCCTACATCACTGTTCAGGGCTTTATAAATAGTATATTTTTCCCAGGGAATCCTTCATTATTCAGATGTTACTCCACATACAACTGTCTGTCTCTAAGTCTAACTTACCTTCACATTCCTCTGCAACTACCAGTGATTCACCGTTTCCATTGCATCATTAAGATTTTGTCTCCAAAGGCAGCTTGTCTCCAAATTGACCGATACATGCACACAGACCAAATAGATTCCAGTTGACATTTTTGTAGAATATGACAAGCTAATTATAAAATTAGCATTGAAATGAAAAAGATATAGAATAACTGAAATGATCTGCAAATAAAAAAATTGGGAGAATTCACATTGTCTGATTTCACAACCTACTTTGAAAACTATAGTAATCCAAATAATGCAGTACTGGCAATGAAATAGATGTGTAAACCCATGGAACAGAAGGGAGGTCTCAGACACAGAACCACACATATATGGTCAGTTTATTTTCAATAAGTGCTTAGATAATTAATCTGGAAAGGGATTTTTTAAGCAGCCAAAAATTATGTATCTGTATACAAATATTTATACATACAAGTATATATACAGATAGATACACATGTCTGTATATACATATATGGATATATACATATATATAATAATGTGTATATATAGCCCAAGCCATACAGAAAAATCAAGTTGAATTATGTCACTGACATAAATACAAGAATTAAAACTATAAAACTTATAGGAAAAATATGGGAGAAAAATATTTGTGGCCTTGGATGGGTAACATTTCTATATGAAGTAAGAAACATTTTAAAATGGCATGCTCGACTTCATCCAAAATAAAAACTTTTTATATAAACTGTCAAAAAATGAACATGCAAGCCAGAGACTAAGAAAAACCCAAATATTCACAACTAGTGAATAGATAAAACAGTTGTGTTTTCTATATAATGGAATGCAATTCAGAAACGGAAAGGAATAAACTACTGATATATGTAGCCATACAGCTGAATCTCAAAAGCAGCATAAGTGAAAGAAGCCAAACACAGAACTCTAACCACTGTGTGACTGCATTTATATAAAATAGTAGAAAAGACAAAATTATACTTGCAGAAGGCAGATCTATAGTTTCCAGGGCCTGGAATTGGGAAGAGGAGAATGGCTGCAAAAAGTCTAGAGGGAACTTCAGGAAACAATGCTAATATATCTGTATTAAGGTTATGGTCAAAAGAGACTATACATTTGTCAAAACTCAGTGAATTGTATAGTTAAAACTGAGGGATTCATTTTATGGAAATTATATCTCAATGAAACTGATTAAAATATACTTGATGAAAAAGATGCATATGCATATTTTCACATATTTGATATATACATATATATTTTATATGTGTATATACTTGATATTTAATAAAGATAAATGGCAGCTTTGTAGCCCCTTTTCTTATGTATCAGTGGGTATAATAGCTAATAATTCAGCTATATAATAAATGCCACTGGAATGAGCAAGTCAAAGTACTGTTAATTAAAATACTAATTTTTAAAATTAAAAGTACATATTTACAAAAGAACATATGATTTGCATGAGTGCTTTTTATTTTGACTAGTAGAGGCACACCCATCAGTGCCCCTTTCATAAGAACAAACGTCAGCTGGGGCTTGGGAGAAGCCCTGTTGGAAGGGCAGTCATGTGCATAAGATATAGGTGAAGCAGGCACTGGTTGGGCAGGGAATGTACTGAGAACCCGAGGACAGCTATGTTGAGTGGCATGATCACACATCCCACCTCTATATACCCTGCATGACTCTTACAGTCTTGGTCCGCCCCTCTTTCACAATATCCCTGGGGTCAGGTATGTAGAGGGCACTGCAACCAGATACAACAAATATAATACAGGCAGTCGCAGCCAAAAAATATTGAGGGTAAGAGATCTAGTGTGCTCACAGAAGTAATTTTTTTGCCAGGATGTGTGGGCCAACTTTTGAACCAAGCACTTACTGGGTCAATGGAGAGGTGGTCAACAGCAGCAGTGCCCTGTCCAGTTATAAGGGAGGTAAGGCCACACCTGGTTTTCACCAAATGAGGGGAAAGGAAGGCTTTGATGTATGGCAAAACTAATACAGTATTGTAAAGTAAAATAAAGTAAAAGAGAAAAAAAAAAAGAAATATTTTCATGGCCTAGCCAGGAGTCAGCAGACATAGTACAGATATATCAACCCATGTTGTGTTGAGTGCCATTAGGGGTGGAATCACTAGGTCTTTCTAAACAAAAAACCAAACTAGACAGCATATAAAAAAGCAGAGACATTACTTCACCAAAAAAGGTCCATCTAGTCAAAGCTATGGTTTTTCCAGTAGTCATGTGTGGATGTGAGAGCTGGACTATAAANAGATGGCTGGATGGCATCACAGACTCGATGGGTGTGAGTCTGAGTGAACTCCGGGAGTTGGTGATGGACAGGGAGGCCTGGCATGCTGCGATTCATGGGGTCGTGAAGAGTCGGACACAACTGAGCGACTGAATTGAACTGAACAGAACGTATCTTGAGTTCTTCCTACATGGCAGATAGGCTCCTGCACAGTCTGTGCATGTGAAGTCATTTAATCCTCAGAGCAGACAAATGCAGTAACCATGATATTATTATCCGCTTACAATGATGAGAAAACCAAGACTCAGCTGGAAAGAGTGAGTAACTTCCTAGAAGTTGGTAAGTTAATTGGTCACTAAGTGGTGGGGCCAGAGCTCAAAGTCAAGTGCATGTGGCCACAGAGACCGCAGCCACCATGTTCCCTTGCCTCCCAGAAAGGACAGGCTGCTAGTGAAAGCGAAGCGTGGGCTGCTATTGACACCTCCATGCAGTTCTTCGGATTGTGACATAGCCCCAGGTTTTTAAACTATGTCCGGCTTCACAGGGTTAATCTGAATAATCTGAATCAGGCAGCATCTGCTGGAATGCGGGAGACCCATGTTCGATCCCTGGGTCGGGAAGATCCCCTGGAGAAGGAAATGGCACCCCACTCCAGTACTCTTGCCTGGAGAATCCCATGGAGGGGGGAGCCTGGTAGCTGCAGTCCAGGGGGTCACAAAGAGTTGAACACGACTGAGCGACTTCACTTTCACTTTCCTTTCACTTTCTCCTTCACTGCAGGCAGATTCTTTACCACAGAGCCAACTGGTCACTATGATTATGATGTGCCAGAGCCCACCAAGAANGGGAGCCTGGTAGCTGCAGTCCAGGGGGTCACAAAGAGTTGAACACGACTGAGCGACTTCACTTTCACTTTCCTTTCACTTTCTCCTTCACTGCAGGCAGATTCTTTACCACAGAGCCAACTGGTCACTATGATTATGATGTGCCAGAGCCCACCAAGAAAACAGAAATGGTAATCCCTGGTCATCTGAGTTAAACATAACCTTGGCATACAGGCAGCCTGCAGATGGTGAGAGAAGTGCCAGCCCTCAGAGGGACTAGATTGTGGAAGCACAGCCCGAGGATGGGCCGGAGGGACAACGAGACTCCCCAAAGCCAAGGTCTACTAAGACACTTGAGAGGAGAAAATTCCAGATTAATAAGAAAGCCCCAATACTTTGGCCGCCTGATGCAAAAACCTGACACATTGGAAAAGACCCTGATGCTGGGAAAGATTGAAGGCAATGGGAGAAGAGGGCAGCAGAGGATGAGATGGTTAGATAGCGTCACCGATTGAATGGATGTGAACTTGAGCCAACTCTGGGAGATAGTGAAGAACAAAGGAACCTGGCACGCTGCAGCCCATGGGGTCACAAAGAGTCAAAGACAGCTTAGTGACTGAACAACAACAATACAGACTCAGAGAAGCCCCACTCATCCAGATGAGAAAGGATAGGCCATTTCAAACTTCCATCTAAAAAGTATGAGGAGGTAATATGGATACTCCTGTTCTGCCTTAGTATTTCTGTTCTGCTACACAATGAGCAAGGAACAGGGAAGCTGCACCTCAAATAAATCCATGAAAATTATATTTCCAAAGAATTATTTTTAATTTTGTTGAGGGTGATAAAGGTACTGGGTTTATCTTTTTTTTTTTTTTAAGAGGTATTTTGAAGTGGGATAAGATGATGTGGTGTGTGGAATAAGCTTTCAAATAATTCAATAAAAAAGAAAAGGGAAATGTTTCAAATCATTGATAACTTTTTAAAGTTTGTAAACCTTCCCTGAATTTGTTAAAATATTTCTTTTGCTTTATGGTTTGGCTTTTTGGCCTCGAGGCATGTGAGATCTCACCTCCCTGGCTAAGAACTGAAACCTGAACCCCCTGCATTGGAAGGCGAGTCTTTATCATTGGACTGCCTTGGAAGTCCATTGATAACTGTTTATCTGAGTGATGAATCTTTGAGGCTTGTACTATTCCTAGTGCTTTTATATGTATTTGAGATTTTTCATGAAAAAGAAAATGTATTCCTAGAACAGACATCAAAAAGAAGCAAATAAACAGAAAACAAAAGCGTGCAAATGTGCCCAGTCCTTTGACTTGAGTAACTTCTAAAATAGCTGCAAATCTCAACAAAATCTTCATGCCTAAAGTCTCTCTCTCCTTAACAGCCACTTTGTGAAAATTAATCAGATGACATCATTATTAATGTGGGGAATTAGGAGAATGACAAATTAAGAAAAATTTGTTTCTGGAAAAAAAAAAAANAAAATAATTAAAAAACAATAGAAGACCCAGGCAGTAAATATGTTCAAAAGTCAAGGAAGAAAAACAACATTAAAACTGTCTGAAGCACCCACACATGTGCACAACTTATTTTACTTTACTTCAGTGACCACTGACCAACCAGTTATATTAGTTATAATCACTAAGCAAAGATCTCAGCAGTGCATACCTGTGTTATAATGAAGCGTGTGCTTCTTTTTAGTCTCCAAAGATCTGCAGCTTGCAAAGACTCTGCCATATGGAAAATTGTGAAGCCAGCTGTCTTAAGGACTCCGAGGAATATGTCAGACTAAAAAATATAAATGATAAAACAAACAAATCAATGGTTATCCTAACTCATACTGCATGAGAAAGAGTTTATCAAGCCATATATTGTAGATGAAGAATATCATGAATTAATCTGCAATCTCTTACTGTTCATCTATCAATATCTTCTTTTAGCAGCTGTGTCCCTCTTTGCCACATTAGGTAAACATTTCACTTAAGGAGCAATGCTTTTGACTATTCATAAAACCACTTTCTAGATGATCTAACCAGACTTAACATCTTATGCTTCCCTAAATTGAACTCTCCAAACCACCAGTTTCACAGTATTTTCTTATATAATTCTTACCATACCCCTGCCATGTAGTATGAGGTATCATCTTCTTGGTCTTAACGTTGGCTCTTCTCTAGGATGTTCTATATCCTACACTCTAGTGCTGCAATTTAAGGGAAGCACAGGTAAGGTTATACTCAATCTAACTACTTAGGACCAAGGAACACAATTAGAGCAATTGTCTTTGTAGCTCAGTCAGCTTCTACAATGGGCATGAATTGCCATGGTATAAAGACCTGTTTATACTCCTCATAATGTAGAAGCCCAGGCTTAGAAGTAATAACTGTTTGACAGTCTAACAAGTGTCTTCACTTAGTAAGCAGTGAAGTGGTTCAGCAGTATTAATTCTTCATAAAAGAAAAGTATGATATCATTGCCCAAAGAGGATTTGAAATTCTTCTTTCATTTGAGAAGCAGATACAGCTTTATGTAACCTATGTAGCTGTCATGTTGAACAAACACAGTGTAAACATAAAGCACACTTATTACTGTTATTTTTTGTTTCATTGAACTCATATTTATTTAGTTTGGCTATTTCTTTCTATAGCTCTGGAAAAAAAATAATAAAGATGCTGTAGAACTCATAGATCTTTAAAGTCATTTTTATGTAATACAAGTCCTCTGAGAACAAATTAAAATATTCAGCCCCATGTAATAATTAAAACTGCATATTTGTTAGGAAGTGAATGCCCCTCTCCTCTCCCCTGAAGTCAGTGAAAGGAATGCATTCTTTTCACACCTTGTCTCTCAATTCCTCTTCCCTCAACCTGGTAATTCATGTTTATATTACAACTAAGGGAAGGAGGATAGGCTATGGAGTAGGAATCTCTCTGTATTGTCGGGGGCCAGCGTGAGGAATCCCGCCCGTGACAAGGTCATGTGGAAGGAAGCCTGACAAAAATGCAAGGACGTGATCAGGTTTCAGGGGTCCCCCCTGGAATTTCCTGAGCATCTACCCCCCGCAAAAAATAAGAATCTGCCGGCCTTTGTACTCTGCTTTTCCACTCTTCTGATATTCTCTGGAAAAAGTCAAATCAGGGCTTTAGTCTTCTGCATTTGAAAGGGATGTTTCAGTTAAACCCCCTCTGATAGCTCTCTAGCTTGCCAGCAGGTTCCCCAGATCTCTTACAGCTTGTGAATTGCTTACAGCCCCCAACTGCAAGAGGCACAAAGCTTAAAAGTATCTTAAAGAAACAGAGCCTTTTCTAAAGAGTTAAAAATCATATTGGTGACGGGTTTTCACTGTTGACTCAATGAATGCTGCCAGACCTCCATATTCTTTATCTTTTAGGCGCCTAGGAGGATGTTAATCAATGTAAACGGGATATGGGAAAAGATATATAGTAGTTTTGATGTTAGTAACACTAGAGTTTTGAGTTAATTACTTTTCTTTCGTTATAAATCACTGTACTCCTTTTACTTGTTATAAATTGCTGTACCTTTGCTATATAAGAATGTAACTTTATTTAGTGCTTTCTGAGAGTGGCACCAGACTTTGGGAAGATCAACACAAATAAGTCTTCTGGTTGAAAAACCCTTATCGAAAAAAGGCTGTAAAATGTTAATTGGCCCTTTTTGGCCAGAAGATGATGTAAATTATCTAAGACTTGTGTATACAATTAGGTATGCAGAGAGAAAAGCCTGTTTTTGATGAGTCTGTGCTGTTAACACTGCATAACTTTGTGTTACCCATTGATCTCCATGTTTTATCAAAAGTATAAAAGACCTTCTGAACAATAAAGGATGGACCAGTTTCTCGGACTAGTCTCTCTGCCTAGTTTCTAGGGAAGCTGGCTCCACCCACGTCTCTCTCTCTCTCCTTTTCCCCCTCTCCCTCCCTCTCCTCTTTACTCTAATTTCAGGCTGAATTCCCATCTGGAGCGGGTGGCTCACAAAGTCTACTTACTTGTCCCAGCTTCTAAGACCCGCACGAAAGGGAGCCTAAGGTGGGGCACCCTTAGAGATTCAAGCGGGTGCCGGTGGCCCCACGTAGATGGTGCAAGCTCCTTGTCTGGAACTTTATTGGCCTCCCCCATAAGCCAAGTTATTCAGCCTTCTTTCTCCATTTAAATTTCCTACCATACTATTTCTTCCTAATCTAATCTTATATTTCCGTATTAATAAATAAATAAGTCTTTTCTTGCCAATGCTGTCCCCACTTCGAATTCCCTGGACCCACCAGGGCTGGACCCTGGCACTGTATGACCAAGACTGACCTGGGAATCTAAGTCTGCCTTTCTGATAAGGTTATTCATGGATTCTTAAGTATGTCCAGAAAAGTGGCATGCTTCATCTGCAGTGTCCTTGATGAAGGCTATACCCATCAGAGTCCCACAGGATACATACAGATGGCATCCTCAGATTCAGATCACTTGAAGAAGGTTTACATTAAAAGGGACTATTTACACAACTGGAGGTGGAGCATAGGCAGATGACAAGGGAAAGTGAAACTGGCTGGAGTTATTAACAGTGGGAGTTAACACCTCTAGGCCTGAGTGGATCACAGGAGGGAGTGATCATCAGAATCCCGAAGGAGAAAACCAGGGACCTCTGGTAAAAGGATATGGCATGTTGAGGGACCTCAGAGAAAAAGAGCTAGGAAACAAATATCTGATCTGGTCCACACCTTCCCTCAGATATTCTAATGTGGATCCCCATAGGAAACCCAACTGCAAGCCAAAGGGCAAAGGAGCATCAAGATTAACCTTCCAGACCAAAGAGTACATGTAAAAGGGAAGAGAGAGGATGCAGAAGAGCAGATGGATGGCAGCCAAAATAAGCGCCAATTAATCTTTCTTCTGGCTCCTCAGTAACACTGTCTTCAGTCCCTAAAATTTTGTAAGATCTACAGTTTCCCTCTGCTATGGTCTGTCACTACTCTAGGTGTCCCTTCTTGCTCAAAACCAAAGATAATATGGACATAAGCCTTTAGGTCTACAGGAAACTCTCATGGATTTTCATAACAAACTGAAGAAGTATCAGCAGCCATATAAAATGCCTTTAGTTTGGTTTGCCAATGAGTAACCAACTTGTTTCATGCCTTTTAGATTGTTCTGGCATGAAAGAGAATTAGACCAAACTATAAGGGGCAAAAATTAAGACATCCATGTGCTCCTCTTAAACTCTTTTCCATACACTCGAGGTGAAGGACAAAAGCACTCCTCACTCTATTCAGGCTTGAATATCAAGAACAACATGGATAACCTTAGACTCACACTTCCAAAGTTTAATATCTTCAGCTGAGAAAGACCATATATTTAGGTTTTTTTTCTGAAAGAAAAAAAGAAACATGTTGTATACACTAATTGTCCCAGTTTAGGATATACACTTGTAGCTTAGCAATAACCAGGGATAGAAGTCCTATGACTGGTCCAACTTGAGGGATGCTCTCCTCTGTGGCTGGAGTTGAGGATTCATATAATTGAAAGACCTACAAGTACCACTGAAGAGTCTCAAAGAAACCAGTTATATAATGATGGTAAAAGCTGCTCATTAGACAAAAGTGTAGTTACTATTTCTTCCATTGTATGAACACAGAATCTTATAAATGAACTTGAGAAAATTCCAAGATCAATAAAAATTCTAAACAGAATCCTGAATGGATGACACATAATACATAATGCTACTTGACGTGGGAGGATACAAGGGCATGCATAACTGAAATGCATGGTCAAGGACAAGTATAGTTCAAATCAAAAACTACAGGAGATGATTTACTGAAGGTGCTAGACAAAGACATTGCTTTAACACCTTTATCACAAAACCCCTGTGGTTCTCACAATTGCACTTTGACACTTGGAGAACTGACTCATAAGACTGAACCCCCCTCTCCACTTTATTATAGAGCGATATTTTTCAAATTTTAGTCCTCCTAACCATCACCTGAGGGACAGGTTACAAAAACCTTTGGCCTTCTTTACAGAAATTCTGACAGAGTAAATATAGGATGAAAGCCAGGAGTCAACATGTTAAATAAGCATGAGGTGATATTAAAAGATGGCCCATAAACTGATAAAAATAAAAAATAATCACATCAAAAACACTTTTAAATTATTTGCCTTTGAATCAAGACACATTTCTAGTTTTCTAGAAATAAGTACAGCTTATTTCTACTGCACTTCCCTTAATTTTCTATCTGTATAACTCAGTTCGGAAATATCTTTATTTGTAGTCTGCATCAAAAGCCATCTAACAACTTCTAGAACACCAGTAATGGTAAACCTGTTGTTCATAGTCACAAAGTAATGTCTGACTCTTTCAGGACCCCACGGAGTGTAGCAGGCTCCTCTGTCCCTGGAATTCTCCAGGCAAGAATACTGGACTGGGTTGTCATGCCCTCCTCCAGGGGATCNCCAGTAATGGTAAACCTGTTGTTCATAGTCACAAAGTAATGTCTGACTCTTTCAGGACCCCACGGAGTGTAGCAGGCTCCTCTGTCCCTGGAATTCTCCAGGCAAGAATACTGGACTGGGTTGTCATGCCCTCCTCCAGGGGATCTTCCCAACCCAGGTGTTGAACCCACGTATCCTACATCTCCTGCATTGCAGGCAGATTCTTTACCATCTGAGCCACCTGAGGAGCCCCTCTACTCTGACCCTTTGTTGTTTGTTTAGTCACTAAGTCCTGTCCAACTCTTTGCAACCGCATGGACTGTAGCCCAGAAGGCTCCTCTGTCCATGGGATTTCCCAAGCAAGAATACTGGAGTGGGTTGCCCTTTCCTTCTCAAAATGGGAAACTTACTGCATATAAAAGTTTATTGCAGAGTTAATATTAATTTATGCAATCTTGAGTCTGCAGTGCTTTTTAGCATTTCTTTTCTAGTTTCCATATAAGATAAAGCACTTATTTTGTGAGGAGATGCATATTTGGCCAGATTATTCTGTTCTAGGTAATACTGCCATGCTGATACAGAGTGTACCCAATACACTCTGGAGGGATCTAACCGTTTATTTGCATGTGGCTATGAAGTTATGCCTGTGTGCTGTGTGTGTGTATGCTCAGCTGTGTGTGTGTGTATGCTCAGCTGAATCTCTTTCCAACCCCATGGACTGTAGTCCGCCAGGCAGGAAAACTGGAGCATGTTGCCATTTCCTACTCCAGGGGATCTCCCCAACCAGGGATCAAACCTACTTCTCTTATGTATCCTGTACTGGGAGGAAGATTCTTTACCATTGTCCTTTGGATGACCTTGACATTATTATCTAAATTCAATTGACCACGGATGAGGCAGCTTTTTTTCTTGACTCTAAATTCTATTTCATTAATTGATATTTTTTAATCTCATGCTAGTACCATAGTGTCTTGGAAACTGTAACTTTGTACTAAATTTTTAAATAGGAAAGTGTGAGTAATTCAACTCTGTTCTTTTTCAGGATGACTTTGGCTACTCTAGGTTTGTCAGTATGTGCAAAAAAGGCAGCTGGATTATTGATTGGGATTGCATTGATTTTGTAGATCAATATGTGGAGGATTTACATATTAACAGTACTGCCTTCTGATTCATGAACATGGGATGACTATTTGTTCAGGTATTCTTTAACTTCTTTCAACAATATTCTGTCATTTTTTTAGAGTACAATTTTGGGTCTTCTTTTGTCTAACTTATTTCTAAGCATTTTATTAATTTTGATGCTTTTATAAATTGGACTAACATTAATTTTACTTTTGAATTGTTCATTGCTAGTGTATAAAAATACCATTGCTCTCTGTATATTGATTTGTATCCTGCAGTGTTAATGAATTTGTTTACTGGTTCTAATAGCTTTTTGTGGATTCTAAGAATTTTCTACATGCAAAATCATGTCATACATACTCTAATAGTTTTACTTTATCCTTTTTGTGATATAATAAAAACATATTTAGACTTTGTCCCAGTTCCTGGCATAGTGCTCTTAAAACTTTTAGAATCTCTGGAGTGACAAGTAGTCTTTTATATGCTAATGAGATGACTAGTTTCTGAGGGATCTTAAATAGCTTCAGGTGGGGTCTGGTTACCAGAAAAATCAATTCCTGATCAGAGGGTTGGAATTTCAGTCCCATTCCCTGATCTCCAAGGAGTATAGAGGGGCTGGAGATTGAGTCAATCACCAAAGGCCAATGATTTAATTATAAATATAATGAAACTTCTAACAACTACTAAATGATGGGGTTCTGGAGCTTCTGAATTGTTAAACACTACAAGATGCTGGGAGAGTGGCACACCTAGAGTGTGCCCTTTTTCCCACAGTTTGCCTGATGCATCTTTTCCATTTGACTATTTGAGGTGTATCTTTCATAATGAACAGTAATAGTAAGTAAAGCATTTTCCTAAGTTCTGTGCACACTCATGCATGTTCAGTCATATCTAACTCTTTTTGACCCCTGTGGACTGCAGCCTACCAGGCTCCACTGTCCACGGAATTCTCCAGGCAATAATACTGGAGTGGGTTGTCATTACCCCCTCCATGGGATCTTCCTGACCCAGGGATCGAACCTGCATCTTTTACATCTCCTGCATTGGAAGGTGGGTTCTTTACCATTAGGGCCATCTGGGAAGCCCTTAAGTTCTGTGCTATGTGCTTGTTTGCTCAGTCATGTCTGACTCTCTGCAACCCCATGGACTCTAGCCCACCAGGCTCCTTGTCCATGGGGATTCTCTAGGCAAGAATACTGGAGTGGGTTGCCATGTCCTCCTCCAGGGGATCTTCCCAACCCAGGGATCGAACCCAGGTCTCCCACATTGCAGGTGGATTCTATACTGTCTGAGTCACCAGGTAAGTTCTGTAAGTTGTTCTAATAAATTAGCAAATCCAGGGAGGAGGTCATGGGAACCCTTGATTTATATCTGGTCAGTCAGAGTCATAGGAAGTAACCTAGGACTTCAGAAGGGAGTCTGAATTGGGAGTAGTCTTGTGGGACTGAGCTCTTAACATATCCATGCTAACTCTGGCTAATCTGTATCAGAATTAAATTGAACTATAGAACACCCATTTTGGGTCTGGAGTGTTAGACAATTGGTTAGTATGGAAGAAAATATCATAAATTTGGTGTTAGAAGTTTTGCAGGTTAAAACAGCTCAGACTTTCCAATATGGATGCCTTTTATCACTTTTTCTTGCCTGACTGCCCTGAATACAACTACCAGTAGTGAGAACATACATCTTTGTCTTGTTCCTAAGTCATACTGTTCACTGTTTCTTCTTCTCGAAACACATTTCTCCTCCAGGTGTTTGTAGCACCAGCTTCTTCATACCTTTCAGATGTCAGCTCAAATATTCTTAATTGGAGAGAGCCCATCCTTTTCTAAAATAATTTTCAGTCTCTGTTCAAATTCCAGTCATTCTCTATTCCATGCTCTTTTATAAATATGTGAAATTATTGTACTCAAATTGTCCAATCCCCTTTCCACACTCTGTTGCTAGAATCTTAGATCAATGAGAGCTGATTCCTTCTCTAACTTGTTCAGTGTTGTGTCCTTCATGCTTATAACAGTATCTGACACATGGTAAGCATTAAATATTTGTTGAATAAACGAACAGATAAATATATGAATTAATCAATCATTATGTTAGTATGTACTTGAAGTAGAGCTTCTCAACCAGAATGACACAGAATATCAGATGGTCTAAAATGGGCATAGCTTATATACTGATGCTCTTGGCAATGACCCTCCCCATCCTAAAGGCCAGCCTTATCCATTTTTTTTTCTAGGTAAATTGTACAGATAATATCTATACATGCCATGTTAAAAAAGTTTGGGAAAATTGGTAGAGATGAATTCGTTTACTCTCTTTTTTTTTCCCTCTTTAAAAAAAAAAAAAAGATGTCATCATCTACCCAGGTAGAAACGACAGAGAGGATTACTACTGACTACAAGAAAGGAGCCCAAATAGCCATTTCAAGGCAATAATTAAATTTAATGCAACAAATGTTCCACGCCTGTAAAGAAAAGAAAGTATGTGTGGGCAGGTGCTGTGGTAGTGGTGGTGGTGGAGGGGGTGGGGGTGACTGGTTGTGTTTGTGCACTCAGTGAGCTGGTGTTCCAAAACACCCTGGCTTAAAACATGTGGACTTTGTACATGTGTATTCACTCCTGAATGACTCTTTGTGATCCCATGGACCATAGCCCATCAGGCTCCTCTGTCCATGGGATTTCCCAGGCAAGAATGGTGGAATGAGTTGCCATTTCCTTCAGGGGATCTTCTGACCCAGGGATTGAACCCATGTCTCTTTTGTCTCCTGCACTGGCAGGTGGATTCTTTACCAGTGTGCCATCTGGAAAGTCTGGAAATCCACCTACTCACCATTTAAAACTCAGCTAAAGCATCTCTTTG
>SJYV01027225.1:0-18434 GCA_006410875.1 Neotragus pygmaeus
TCTTGGCCCAGGGGCATGAGGGCCATTGGAGCTAAAAAGTCTCAAACCAGCTAAAGACCCCCAGCCAGCTAAAGACCCCCAAAGCTTTCTCTGAGCACCAAGCTCCAATGGCCCTCATGCCCCTGGGCCAGCTTCTCCACCTTAGTGCGGCCAGCCCAGGATTCTGGGCCTTTCTCCCCTCAGGCCTGCTCGTCTCTGGTCCCTCTTCTGCAGGACTGACCCCTCCCTCCGCCTCTCCAGCCAGAGGTGCTCGGGGTCTCTGCTGCTGCACCGCCTCTTCCCCTCCCCCCCTGGCTTCACGGCACACACTCCACTGGCAGAGTCTGAAGTCAGGAGCCCAGGGCTCCGGTGGGGCTTCCCCGTGGCCTTGAGGTCAGCCTGTTGGCTGGGGATGCAGTGCCGGGCACCCTGCCTCAGGCTGGAGGCCCTGCTCCCCAGACGCCCGTCTCCTGCTGTCCCGGCTGCCACATGGGCCTCTCCCTGGGGCACCGGGGTCCCGGAGGGACAGACAGAGACAGCGACAGAGAGGCAGAGAGTGAGGAAGGGAGGGGAGAAGGGAAGGAAGAGGCAGATTCCACTGCTTCCGAGGGGCAGCTCAGGGCTTCCCGGTGACGGCTGTAAAGAATCCGCCTGCAATACAGGAGGCCTGGGTTTGATCCCTGGGCCAGGAAGATTCCCTGGAGGAGGAAACGGCTACCCACTCCAGTATTCTTGCCTGGAGAATCCCATGGACAGAGGAGCCTGGTGGGCTGCTGTCCACAGAGTCTTAAAGAGTCAGACACAGCTGGGCAACTGAGTCAGACACAGCTGAGCAAGGGCGGCTGAGACCCCACCCTGGGGGCTTCTGGGACCACCTGCTCCGAGACCCCCACCCACCGCACTGACTTTGGCCCCGTGCTGCTTGGGGCAGGTGGGGTCAGGGCCCACACGGTGTTCAGGACCCCTGCCTCGTACGGCCTGACTGTCCTCTCTCTCCTTGACCTTGGGCCCCTTTAGTCCTGGAAGAGGAACTGGCCCCAGGAAAGCTGAGGAGGGCCACAGCCCGTCTTGGCACAGAGCGGGTATCCTGCGGAGGTTCGTCCTTGCCAGCCGGGTGGTTGGGGGCAGCTGAGCTCCGGGGTGGGAAGATGTGCAGGGCACCGGGCCAGGGATCCCTCGAGCATGCAGCCCCCCTCGCCTCTGTGTTGCCTTAGCCATTGGAAAGAAATATTAGCGGAGATGATTTGAATTTATAAATCCAATTCCAATGGAGTTATTGATGTGCGAGGAAAAGAATACATAAACGTGTGGCCAGGTGTACATGCGACTTGCTCCTGGATTATTTATTTATCCCCGAGAAGTGCTTACCCAAGGATGACAAACATTTGTTTTATAGATGGAGCTCGGGGGACTGACCCTGCAGAGAGAAATCAGATTATTAGCACGTCGACAATCGAGTTTACACAAACTTTTACTTCCAGTTATGAAGAAAAGCAGTGAATTTATATTCACGTGGCGCCAGGAATCGGGTGGGCGGATGCTGACCCAGGGCTGGAGGGAGGCTGAGCAGACCCTCCCGGGGGCAGGCGGCATCTCCCCCCCCACTCTGTGGGGCCCACCGCCTGACCTGCGCCCTCTCAAGGCCACGAGACACCATCACCCTGACGGAGGGGGGATCGGCTGCCTATTGGGGGCAGAGGCACCACATCCGGAGTGAGTGGCAGGGAAGGAGACGCAGCCCCCTGCCCCAGCACCCAGCAGGGAGCTGTCTGCCCTCTGCGAGGCAGACGCTGTGACCGCCAGCAGCATCCAGGGAGGCGGGGAGGTGAGCCAGCAGCCTTGGCGCGCCCCTGCCCAGGCGGACACCTTCAGCATCACTCAGCTCTCAGTCGGTCACTGCCTCAAAGCTGTCCCCTCTCCCCCAGCTCAGACGCCGCCCCTCTGGGCAGTGGGGCCCCTGCTGACCTAAGCTGCTCCCTGGGTCCCCATCACGGCTGTGATGGCTGTGACTGTGTGATTTCTCCTCCTGCTTCTTCATCCGTCCGCCTGCAGCAGGCGCGGCTGCTGCCTTGTCTGCCCTTGGCTTCTCTGCTCTAGGCGCATGGAGGGTGGCCTGTGTGGACTCTCCTCCCTGCCCAGGGCATGCTGAGGATGCTGGCCACTGAGGCCCGGGTGCTCAAGGCCCTGGACGCTTGGAGGAGGCATGCCCTGGGCCCTCACCTCCTTGGGGGGAACCCCTCGGAGGCCTGCGCTGTGACCGGTACTCACATGCTCCAGGATGCAGAGTTGAGGGTTTTCAGAGGAAGATTTCCACAAATGCATCTTGGATGTTCTGACTTATTTCTGAGCTTAAAGGCTACAGCACAGGAGGAAGGGTGTTAAAAGAGGGAACACTTAAGTGCGATGACCCCCAGGGGCTCTCTCTAAGATTTCACCTTTCCTGAGTCACTTCATTAGTCCCCTGAGTGTTGGTGCTTAGCCAAGATCCTGGGGAAGGGGTGCTGTCCCAGGCCCTGGAGAGGGGCCCTGGGGCAGGATGGGGAGGGGGAGGGGGCTGCCCAGGCCCTGGAGAGATCTCCCCAGGGGTCTCCCCTCCTGGGAGGTGCCCCGTCTCTGCTCCCCTCCCCTGCGGCCCTGCCTGTTCCTCTGAAGGCCGCTCTGCCGTCTGCCTGGGCTCCTCTCAGCTCTTCACCGTGTAGGGTTTGTCATTTCCTTAAATGTTGCTTACAGTGTTTTTGCAAAAGATAAATAATGTTTCATTTTTATGGAGTCAAATGGTAGATTCTAGCAGTCTGTGGCTTCATGTGTTTTCCTTTGATGCACATGCCAGGGCCTCCTGTCCTGGGTCAGACAGACTGTCGTCACCCTTTCTTTCTCCGGCTTGAGTGGGTCTGTCTCCACCCCACGCAGCACTCAGATCTTTGGCCGCTGAGGTCAGAGTCCAGCCTGGAACCTGACAAGCCTGCACAGGCCCGTCTGGTTGGAAATGCGGCTTGTCCCAAGGCCTCAGCGTTTCTGTGTAGAGGCCTCTGCTCCGACCTTTCTTCTTACTCCTTACGTTCCTGCCCTTGTATCAAGCTGTTCTGAATAGTCTTACTTTACAGAGTATTTCTTTCTTCTTTGAACAGCATGGGAGGAACAGAGAATAAACCCCATGACCAACACCCACGTGCCCATGGATTAAAATGAGCAAACATTAACATTCTGTAACTGCGCCCTTCGTATTTCACTCTTTTCTAAACCAAACGGGGCCTTCCTGATGAAACTGGAGACGTCAGTGTTTTTCCTCCTGTGATCAACTCTCTCTACAGATTTGATGATCGTGAAATCTGAAGGTGCTGAATTTAATTATGTTACTGGAATGTGATTGACTGCATTTTATTTATTTTGGCTGCCCTGGGTGCTGGTGCTGGCTGTGGACTTCAGTCATGGCGCGTGGGGGCCGCTCCCTAGGCGCAGCCGCCGGCTTCTCTCTGTGGTGGCCTCGCTCACCGTGGGGCCTGGGCTCGAGGAGCGCAGACTCCAGCAGCTGCGGTCCAAGGGCTCAGCTGCCCCGTGGCCCGCGGGGTCTTCCTGGACCAGGGGTCACGCCAGGGGCCCTTGCATCGCTGGGCAGATTCTCAACCACTGAATCACCAGGGAAGCCCTGACCTTAGTTTTCTATTAGTTTTCTGCCACAACAAGAGATTCAGTACTTCCGTACATTACGGAATGATCACCACGATAAGCCTAGTTATCAGCTGTTACCATACAAAGTCATGACGATATCATCGGCTATGCTCATGCTATACATTACATGCCTGTGACTTACTTATCTTATAACTGGAGATGCAAGCCTCTTAATCTCCCTCACTGAGTTCGCGCATCCTCCTAACCCCCTCCCCACCGGCAGCCGCCGGCTTGTTCTCTGCGTCGCGAGTTTGTTTGGCTTCGTCGTTTTGGCTCCTTGTCTTTGTTTTTGAGACCCCACATTTGAGTGCAGTCATCTGGATTTGTATTTCTCTGTCTGACATTACATTTAGCTTAATATCCTCTAGGTCTATCATGCTATCATAGATGACAAGGTGTCATTCTTTTTAAGGCTTTGTAATATTCTGTTTTATAAACACATACACACACACACGTATATATACCAGTTTCTTTATCCATTCATCTGTTGATGGACACGTGGGTTGCCTCCATATCTTGCCTGCTGTAAATAGTGCTGCTATGAAAGTTGGGGTGCATGCATGCTTTTGAATCAGTGTTTTTGTTTTCTTTGGAAAAATACCCAGAAGTAGGGTTTCTGGATTATATGGTAGTCCTGTTTTTATTTTCTTGAGGAGACTTCATACTGTTTTCATTAGCAGCTGCATCAATTTGCATTCCCACTGGCAGTGCATGGGGGGTCCCCTCTCCCCACATCCTCGTCAACGCTCTCTATCTGCTGTCAGCCGTTCTGACAGGTGTGAGACAGTACCTCGTGCGGCTTTGATTCACATTTCCCTGAGGATTAGTGATGCTGAGCATCGTTTCATGTTTCTTTTGGCATATGCAAGTCTTCTTTGAAAGAGTCCACTCACATCCTCTGCCCAGGTTGGGATCACGCTGTTTGCTCTTTTGATGTTGAGTTTGTGAGCTCTTTGTATGTTTTGTCTATTAACCCCTTGTCAGATACATTGTTTTCCCATGCAGTAGGCTGGGTTTTTATTTTGTGCAAAATCTTTTTAGTTTGATTAGGTTCCATTCCTTAATTAATTTGCTCGTTTCCCTTGCCTGAGGAGACAGATCCAAAAAACAGTGCTGAGACTGATGTCTAAGAGAGTGCTATGTGCGCTTCAGGAGTTTATAGTTGTAGCTCTCATGTCTTTAACCCGTTCTGAGTGCAGCCTTGTATGTGATGTCAGAAAGTAGGCCAGTTTGATTCTTCCACCTAATGCTGTCCACTTTTCCCAACAATTTGTTGAAGAGGCTGTGTTTCCTCCACTGTATACGCTGGTGTCCTTTATCATAGGGTAATCGATCATAGAAGTGTGGGTGTATTTCTGGGCTATTTTGTTTCATTGATTTATGTGTCTGTTTTGGGGCCAACACCATGCTGTTTTGATTACTATAACTTCACAAATATGATTTGAAATCAGGGAGTTGATATCATCAGCTTTACTCTTCTTTCTCAAGATTGTTTTGGCTATTTGGGGTCTTTGTGGTTCCATGTAAACTCTAGAATTATGTGTTCTAGTTCTGTGAAAAATGCCCTTGGTATTTTGAGAGGGGTTGCATTGAATCTGCACATTGCCTTGGGTACTTGGTCATTTTAATGGTATTAATTTTTCTAATCCACAGGCACAGTATATATTTCCATATCTTTGTGTCATCTTCAATTTCTTTCATCAGTGTCTTGGCTGGAAAACATGCTTGATATGATTTCAATCTTCTTAAATTTATTGAGATGTTTTGTGGCCAAACATCATGTGATCTATCCTGGAGAAGGTTCCATGTACAGTTGAATAATTTGTATTTTGATGCTTTTTTGGAGAATGTCATATATATATATATATATATATATATATATAATTCGATATAGATATATCTATATCGATATATCCATATCTATATCTCTCTCTATATATATCCATTTGGCCTAATGGATCATTTAAGGCCATTGTTTCCTTATCGATCTTTTATTGAGTGATCTTGGGTCCGCTGATGGATGCAGACATGGCTCTCCAAGATCAGCAAACAGGCTGACCCAGACTCCTTTCAAATGGGACTCAGATTGCACGAGATTTTGTGTGTACGCTCTAAGATTAGAGAAGGGAATGGCAGACCACTCCAGTACTCTTGCCTGGAGAATCCCATGGACAGAGGAGCCTGGCGGGCTACAGTCCATGGGGCCACACAGAGCCGGGCATGGCTGAGCGACGTCACTTCACTTCTAAGACTGGAGTCTACGCTTCCCACAGCGTTTGGCTCTTCCGAATACCGAGACCTACTGACCTTCAAGGTCAGATATTCTGGGGACTCATCTCTCTGCAGGACCCATGATGTGAGGCTCAGATCCCTCATTACTCGGGGAAAAGCCCTGCCATTACGTTGATCCTCCTCTTTGTGAGTCATCAGCCTGGGTTTGCTGGCCTTGACTACGCTAAGTCTCCTCCTAAGTATCTCACTGTGGTTCTTTCCTCTCATCTTTGGTCATGGAAAAATCTTTTCTGTTAGTCATCAAATCATTCCCATAGACAGTCACTCTATCGATAAGTATAACTTTGGTGTACCTGTGGGAGGGGGAGAACTCAGATCCCTTCTACGCGACCAGCTTAGCCACATCTTGTCTCTTTGGTAAACTTCTGGTCTACTTTTTTCTATACAATCAACCATCATCTTTACACGTGTCTCCTTGTGAGCATATGCAGAGCTTCTTTTGTATACTTATCTAAAGATGCAATTTCTATTTCATAAGATACAGATACCCTCACCTTAGGCTTCATCAACCCTGGGATTTCTTTGGAAGGAATGATGCTAAAGCCGAAACTCCAGTACTTCGGCCACCTCATGCGAAGAGTTGACTCATTGGAAAAGACTCTGATGCTGGGAAGGATTGGGGGCAGGAGGAGAAGGGGACGACCAAGGATGAGATGGCTGGATGGCATCACGGACTCGATAGACATGAGTCTGAGTGAACTCCGAGAGATGGTGATGGACAGGGAGGCCTGGCGTGCTGCGATTCATGGGTTTGCAGAGAGTCGGACACGACTGAGCGACTGAACTGAACTGAACCAGGCTTCCCAGGTGGCACGACTGGTCAAGTACCCACCCACCAATGCAGGAGACTCAAGGGACATGGGTTCAGTTCCTGGGTAAGGAAGGTCCCCTGGAGGAGGGCATGGCAACCTACTCCAGTATCCTTGCTGGGAGAATCCCACGGACAGAGGAGCCTGGTGGGCGGCAGTCCACGGGGTCGCAGAGAGTCGGACACGAGGAAGGGCCTGAGCCCCTGGCCTGCAGCCTCACCTCGGCTGCTGCTGGTCTGGTCTGCAGAGTGACTGCCCAGCACATGGGCTGTGAAGTGCACATCTTTACCAATATCCCCCCATCTCTCTCGCAGCCGTTTTGTAGGAGGTTTGTGTTATCTGTATTTGCATCTGTATTATCAGGCTTTCCAAAGAACCAGCTTATAGTTTTGCTGATTGTTTCTATTTTAGCTTTGCTTCCTGTTTATAAATTTGAGATCATTATCTTCTTTATTTCCTTCCTTCTACCTTCTTGAGTTCACTCTATTTTTTCAGCTTCTAAAGTAGAACGTTTAGCTCATTTATTTTCGGTAATTCTTCCTTCCTCGGCGTTTGAAGCGTTTTTGTCTAATCATGCTTCGGCACCTTGTTTTTCTGTAGAATCAGGAGAATGCCCAGCTCGTTTGTTCTCTTTGTTTTCCTTTTATCCCTTGAGTTTTTATAACACTGCCTTGTTTCCTTCTTTCTGCCTCTGGGCCTCACCCCATTCTTCTTCAGCCCCTATGGGGGAGCACTTATTGAGGTATTTCCAATCTATTTCTGCTACATCGCTTCAGGCACTGCGTTTTCCTGGAATCCCCATCCAGGACCTCACACCTGCCTCCACTGCCTGTGGGGCTCTTGATACCAGCCTCCGCCAGCCCCAGCTTTTTCTGACTCTTCCAGTGGAGATGCTCAACCACCTACAGATCCTTTCACCGCTCATCCACATTTCTCAGTCTTCCATAAAACCTGCACTATGGGAACTACGGGTGTGAGAGCTGGACCATAAAGAAGGCTGAGCGTCGAAGAACTGACACTTTCAAATTGTGCTGGAGAAGCCTCTTGAGAGTCCCTTGGACAGCAAGGAGATCAAACCAGTCCATCTGAAAGGAAATTGGCCCTGAATATTCATTGGAAGGACTGATGCTAAAGCTGAAACTCCAGTATTTTGGCCACCTGATGTGAAGAGCCAACTCATTGGAAAAGACCCTGATGCTGGGAAAGATCGAAGGCTGGAGGAGAAAAGGACGACAGAGGATGGGATGGTTGGATGGCATCATCAACTCTACGTGAATTTGAACAAGCTCCGGGAGACAGTGAAGAACAGGGAAGCCTGGTGTGCTACAGTCTATGCGGTCGCAAAGAGTTGGACACAGCTGAGCGACTGAACAACAGCTATAACTAAATGTGTGTTTACTGGCAGTGTGAAGTTTCTCAGACACAGACCCTGGCTGTGCGACTCACTTCTGTGTCCCTGGCACTTGGGACACCTCTCCACCCTTCATGGACCTTCATAGATGTTGGGCAGTGACTGAATGGCAGAGCGGTGACCTTGAACCCATAAGAATATGCTCGACCACCATCTTGCAAATAATAAAGGGGATGATAACAATTGGGCCTCCCTGGTGGCGCAGAGGTTAAAGCATCTGCCTGCAATGTGGGAGACCTCGGTTTGATCCCTGGGTCGGAAAGATTCCCCTGGAGAAGGAAATGGCAACCCACTCCAGTATTCTTGCCTGGAGAATCCCATGGACAGAGGAGCCTGGTGGGCTACAGTCCACGGGGTCGCGAAGAGTCGGACACAACTGAGCGATTTCACTTCACTTCACTTTTGATAACAATAACTACTCACTTAAAAATACTTTAAAATGTGTTAATTTTCTTTTTATTGTGGCAAAATATACATGACATAAAATGTGCCACTTTAGCTGTTTGTAAGTGTACAACTCAGNAACTGAGCGATTTCACTTCACTTCACTTTTGATAACAATAACTACTCACTTAAAAATACTTTAAAATGTGTTAATTTTCTTTTTATTGTGGCAAAATATACATGACATAAAATGTGCCACTTTAGCTGTTTGTAAGTGTACAACTCAGGGTCACTGCCGATGACCTGATGTGGTACCGCTGCCATCACTCTCTAGTTCAGAGCTTTCTCATCTTCCCAAACAGAAACTGCCCCAGCTAAACCATGCGTCCCCCTCCTCCTTCCCCAGCCACTGACCCTCACCACCCTTTCTGTCTATGGATCTGCCTGCTCTGGGGACCTCATGCAAGTGGAATAGTACAGTGTTCCTTCTGTGACTGACTTCGGTCCCTTAATATAAAGCAGATGTGTTATTAAGATTCATCCCTGTGTCAGAGTTCCATCCTCCTTAAAGCTTTTGATGTGTGGCTGGGCTGCGCTTTGCATATCTCTTCCCTCACGCCCGGGCACTTGCGTCGCTTCCTCCTCTTGGTGGCTGTGGGTACTTCACACAGTGCCTCACTGTGACAACACAGGGGCTTCAGGAAGCATCGTCTGAGTGATCCTTGTTTCCATGCCATGGTTGAGGAGCTAAATTCCTGGGGCTTAGAGGTGAACAGAGAGGTCATGGCAATAAATGCCGCTGGACCCCCAGCAGAAGGTCTGCCTGGACAGATGAGGGGCTTCTGTCTGGCTTATTCATCCCAGCATCCCAGGTTCTGGGGGCTTCCCAGGTGGCACTGGGGGTAAGGAGCCCGCCCACGATGCTGGAGACATAAGAGATGCCAGTTTGATCCCTGGGTTGGGAAGATCCCCTGAAGGACATGGCAGCCCACTCCAATACTCTGGCCTGGAGACGCCCATGGACAGAGGAGCCTGGCGGGCCACAGTCCGTCGGGTTGCAGGGTTGGACGCGACCAAGCATGAGCGTGCGTCCCTGGCTCTGGAACAGTCTCTGCTGCTCCACAAAGATGCCGCCGCTCCACAAAGATGCGTGCACAGACCGTGTGCCTGAGCCGAGCCGCCCTCCCCTCGCCTCACAGCTGTCTGCTTCACTACCTCCCCCGCTGTGGGGCCTGGTTGCAGGGGTTCCCCGAGTTCTGCCCGCACAGAGCTCTGCAGGGAAGATGACTGAGCCTCCAGGATCCGCTACATGCATTCCAGGTTGCAGGCCCAGGCTGCCCGCCGGAAGTGTCTGCCCGGTAAGGGGCTGAGCTCGCCTCCCTGGTGGCGTGGTTATTGGCTGTAAGATCTGGAGCCATTTCTGGTGGCGCCAGAGGGTAAGAGACTAGACTGATTTACAAGCTGAGAGGCTGAGCGTTGCACCCCTGGAGTAACTGTCTATTTACATACACTCAGAAAAGGTACAGACTCCCATTAAACTTACAGGCAAAGGAGACGTGCTGGTTTGCATGGTAGCTGCTGATGGATGTTGCCTTTATTAAATATCACAGTGAGCAGAGATGGGGCCCCGCCAGGTGACCGTGAGCCCCACCAGCAATAGCCTTGGCTGGGAGCAGTGATTCCTGCCCTACGACCTCCCTTTTCTTCCCATCAGCCTAAAAGAGGTCATTCTGGCCAGATGACTTTCTTGAAGGAGATGTGAGTCCCCTCAGAGCTTTCTCTTTGGATTAATCATGTTTGTGTGGGCTGAGAGTTTGGGGTGTGTGTGGTCATTCCACAGGATTCCCATCTTCCTGAAGTCCAGAAATCTGGGATTGTTGAAGCCAGGGAAAAGCTGAAGGTCATCCCGTTCCCCACGTCCCCTTTCTTATGAAGCCAATGCTCCTGCCTCAGGTGCTGAGTCTCAGCAGCAGGTGGACCACAGCCATGCCCGCTCACAGCCACACATGACTCCCGGGACCCCAGGGTGCTGGTCTGACCTCCGCTCCCCGAGCCTGCCCTCTCCTGGCTGGCTGCTTCTCTAGCTGCTTCTTGAGTGTGGAGGATGCACGGCCACATGTCCTTCACCTGTTCCTCTGTCTCCACGCTCACCCTGACCCCTGACACGTCTCCTCTGCTACGTCCCCTGATCCAGGGCACGCACACCCAGGCCTCTTCTTCCCGCCTCTCAAAAACACCAGGACTACTCCTACCTTGGGCCCAATGCCTTCCCTGTTGCTTTTGCCCTTGAAGTTGTCCCCATAGAGGTTCTCAAGGCTAACTCTTTCCCAGTATCCAAAACTCACATAAAACGTCACCTCATCCTGACCCCCTTTTCCATGCCGGCCCCAAGACCCCCACCCTGCTCCCAGGCTCTGCCTCTCCACAGTCCAATAGTAGGTGACCACGCGCCCCCTGTGCAGGCTGGACATGGCTGGTCTGCACTGAGCCATGTGCTGTGAATGCAAACACACTCTGAAGTACCAACACTTATTTTGAAAAAAGAGAAAGTGAAATAAATGGCTCGACCATTTTTTTTCATATGACTTTCTTATTGAAATGATAATTCTTTGGATCAGTTGGGTTTAATGAACTGTGTTATTGAAATTAATTTCATCTGTTTCTCTTGACTTTTTAAGATGCGCCTGCTATGAAATGCGAAACCGCGCACACGGCTCGCGCTGGGGCTCCTTACTCTGGCGATGGGCAGAGCTGTTCAGGGTCCACTGCCAGGCTGCATCCTGGCTCAGCCGTGAGGCCTGGCAGCTCTCCTCAGCTCCCCAGCCTGTTTCCCCCTCTGCTCGGTGTTAAGCTCGTGAAGCTGAGCAATCCTGAAGACTCACTTGCCATGTGCTTTGGGTGTTATTCCTATGAGATGGTTGGATGGTTCAGTTCAGATCAGTTCCGTCACTCAGTTGCGTCTGACTCTTCATGGTCCCATGGATTGTAGCACGCCAGGCCTCCCTGTCCATCACCAACTCCCAGAGCTTACCCAAACTCATGTCCATGGAGTTGGTGATGCCATCCAACAACCTCATCCTCTGTGCCGCCTTCTCCTCCCGCCTTCAACCTTTCCCAGCATCAGGGTCTTCTCAAATGAGTCAGCTCTTTGCATCTGATTTGATGGACATGAGTTTGAGCAAACTGTGGGAGAAAGTGTGTGCCAGCGGCACACGCCTGCGTCTTGTCCCCGCCCTGACGCCAGCCCCGTGGTCGCAGGGACTTGGCTGCTCTGCTCACAGTGCGTCCTCAGCGCCTGGCCGAGGGCCTGCCCCAGTGGGGGTGCAGGGGGCAGGCGCTGAGTGAACGGATGGGGCTGCGAGTCCTTGCTCCCCCGCCCTTCCTTACCGGGTGGCCGTCAGGAGCCTGTGCACGCTGCGGGGCTCAAAGGGATGGATGGCAGAGGGGAGAAGGAGTGATGCTGCTTCCCTTCCTGCCTCAGGGCTGATGGTGCAGGATGGAGTGGCGCTCTGGGCGGGAAGTGCCTGGGCCCCGGTTCTCCAGCTGACCCTGGGGGGCCAGTCCCAGAGAGGACTGGATGCTGAGGTGGGGGGCGGTTCCCATGCGGTTGAACAGGAGGCCACAGTGCAGGAGGGCTGCCCAGCTTCTGTTGTACCTGCCGGCCACCCCCCAGCTCTGGGCCTCTGCAGCTCCGTTAGTGCCGCCTCTCAGGGAGGCGCTTGTGGGGTGAATAAGTGCCTGGGGGAATCAATCAAAGGGGTGGTTAAAGCGGCAGCAGCACACAGATGTGAGTAGATAACCCTGTTTTGAAAAAGCAGATGATAACAAAGTAGTGTTTAGCAATTACACTCTGAAGATGCTTTTTAATTAATCTGCATGAATTTCTCTTTCTCTCTGATTGATTGATTGCATTCCCTTATCTCTCCCCAAAGGATAACTATTCTCGCAGCTGCATCTGGCTGTTTCAGTGGTCTGATCCCGGTCTCTGGTGAGGGATGGGGAAGGGCTGGGGCCCATGCGGGGCGCCCAGGTCCGCTCCGGGTGTGAGCCAGCCCCTGCGAGACCCCTCTGCTGCGCGGCCACTGCGGGCCTCCTGGCCTTTCTCTTGTTGGGGAAGCTGGTCTGGGCTGCTTCCTGCCTCCCGCCCTGCCCTTGGGCTATTTGGCTGGGTCTCCGGGACCCGACCTCATCTCCTCCATCAGCACCTTCCCGAGTGCCTGCCCTTCATCTTGGATTTAGGGACCCTTCTTCAGAATGGCCGCAGCCTGGCCCCCCAGCGGAGGCCTCACCCCCGAGTCCCCAGGAGGCTGGAGGGCCAGAGCCACTGGGCAGAATCCTGCTGAGCTACTTCTCTGGGGATCCCCACCCTTCATAGCTGATCACCCTGGGCCTTTAGCAAGGGTCCCCCTGCCCTGGGTTGTCTTAGGCTCCTCTTAGTTTTTCCACCCGTGGACCCTTCACCCTTTGGCTTTAGATCCCTGGCTGTCCTTGCTGGATTCGGAATTGGGTTCAATCTCTTGGCTCCAAGATGGTTGTCTTGAATACAGTGTGTCTTTGGGGGTTTACTAAGTGTCTATTATAATGTAAAGGAAGGACTGATGCTGAAGCTGAGACTCCAATACTTTGGCCATCTGATGGGAAGAACTGACTCACTAGAAAAGACCCTGATGCTGGGAAAGATTGAGGGCAGGAAGAGAAGGAGACAACAGAGGATGAGATGGCTGGATGGTGTCATGGCCTTGATGGGCATGAGCTTAAGCGAACTCCAGGAGCTGGTGATGGATGGGGAAGCCTGGCGTGCTGCACTCCATGGGGTCGCAAAGAGTCAAACACGGCTGAGCGACTGAACTGAACTGAATAATGGAAGCGAGAGGGGTGGGGGAAGGGGGAGAGTGGAAGTTTGTGGGCCAGAGGAAGGCTTTTAGGGCAGAAGTGCTGGCACTTAATTTTTTACATATGTTTATTTTTATTTCTTTATTTGTCTGCACCGGGTCTTAGCTGTGGCATGTAGGATCTATTTCCCTGACCAGGATTGACCTGGAGCCCCTGCCCTGGGTGCGCAGAGTCCCAGCCACTGGACCACTGGAGAAGTGCCTGTTGGTGCTCACTTTAAAGCCCACGGTGGACCCAGTCCTGAGTTAAATGCTCAGAAGTGTCGAGAAGGAGGAGAGTCCGGGGACCCGAGGAGCAGCCTCTTTGCTGGGGGTACGCCCCGGTGGGAGCTCCAGGGTTCCCTCCAAACTGCCCATGGGCCGTGCCCCACGTGGGGCTTCTCCGTGTGTGAAACGGCCCAAGGTTGGGAGCTGCTGGCGTTTCCTGAATTGCTGGCCGAGGTCCCTCCAGCGCTAAAGCGCCTGGGGCTGCAAGCAGCTTCTGAGCTGTGAACTGAGGGTGAAATAGATGCTGAACTGGGAGTGCCCTGGGCGTGACCTCCCCGTTGCAGTGTGGGGCTGGGGGCTGTGACGACCAGGCAGGAGGGGGACCGACAAGGCGAGGGTCTGCTCGAGGCTGGGCGGGCCGGCCTGTGGCCCCCTGGTCCCCCTCCAGCTGGCTTCCTTATCGGCCGCCAGGCAGAGGAGCCGAGGGCTTGGCGCTGCTATCACATCAGGTTGGCGACTGACCCTGGACTCCCTCCACTTCACTCTGTAACTGCATCAGAGTCCTTTATTCCTTCTGAGCCATGGCCTAGAAAAGCCCCATTCATGGAGCTTCCTGCAAAGCTTGGAATCCACAAGCTCATAATGTGTCCCTTCGGACCCTGAGCTTTAGGTGGAGAAAAGGCGGAGGTGGGAGGCAGGGGCCGGTTCTGGACTGAGTGGAGGGGCAGAGCACGGGGTGCCAGGCCCATGGCAGCAGGGACTGTGGGGCCTTGGGACCTTGGCAAGAGGCAGGGTTTACCTTCCTGCTCAAAGGAAATGAAAGACAGCTTTCAGAAGGAGCATGATGTGGGCAGAGAAGCCGGCCTTTCAGGAGGTGCTGTGGGGCTGCGTCTGTCCAGCCTGGGGGCCGGGGCAAAGGACTCTGGGAGGGGCAGGGATGAGACATACCAGGGGAGCGGCGGAGGTTGGTTGGGGCTCCGTCTGGAAACTGGTGCCTCATGCCTGGGCTTCCCTAGTGGCTCAGACAGTAAAGCATCTGCCTGCAAGGCGGGAGTCCTGGGTGCGACCCCTGGGTCAGGAAGATCCCCTGGAGGAGGTCATGGCAACCCACTCCAGCACTCTTGCCTGGAGAATCCCATGGACAGAGGAGCCTGGAGAGCTACAGTCCATGGGCCTGCAAAGGGTCAGACACAAGTGAGCTACTGACACTTATACTTTCATGCCTGGGAGTAGAGTCCATGTCAACACCAACCGTGTGTTCCCAGGAGCCTCGGAACACTCACTGCACTGCCACTCCGCCCCAGGCTCTGTCCCCAGAGCCACACAGTCTGTGTGGCCACAGGGCCAAGGAAGGCTGTGGCCAAGACTGTGTGTGAGATCACAGGCTTCTCCCAACACAAAGTAGGCACCATTGATTTTCTATAAACATTGAAAGAACAGAAGTCCACCCATTAACCCCTTCCCGAGAGCAAAGCCCCAGGCAGCCTGCAGGTGGGGGTGCTCTCAGGGCAAAGTAAGTTCAAGAATTCATCTTAGATGGGCAGGTTACCCCTAGCAACCAGAAGTTTCCACAAGCTGCCTTCAGTATAACGTGTTCAAAGAGAAATCCATATGATGTCTGACCTGCAAAGCACTCGAGAACCTCCCTCATTTCGCAGCTGGTAGAAGTGAAGTCAAAGACAGGTGTTGACTTGGGGAATGCCCCACGGACAGTGAATGGGTGCAGGACCTGCGCTCCCTGCTGCAGGCCAGGCACCGTGCCCCTCCCCACAGCGCTGTGGGGACAGAGCACAGGGTCTGATGTCACACACGCCCGACTCTGAATCCCATTCACGGGCTGTGCCAGCCTGCGTCCATTATGTGACTTCTCTGACTTATCTGCAATTGGGAGATAGCGATGACTTCCCTTCAAGATTGCTAAGAAGGTTAAAGATAAAATTCTGAGTTCTGGTTTTGAGCAAGAAGTGTTAAGCCCACCCCATCTTGTCATCCTACTGAACGCAAATTAGGAACCTGGATGGAGTTTCTGTGATGCTCAGAGAGGGTTGTGGAGGGAGGCAGATGGAGGAAGTGGGCCAGCACCAAACAGGTGGCGAGTTTCCCATTTTATTTCCCCCTGATGTTTCCCAGACTGGTGTTAAAGGCAGCGTGAAACAGGGATGCATAGAGCAGGCATGGACAGAAAAAGCCTCCAGGCAAGCCTTTACTGTTGAGGGTAAGGAACCGAAAAGGAGACTCTCGAGGCTTAGATGCAGCGAGGGATCCCCTGGTTTCCTTTTTCCTTTTATCCTTTCTGCCCGACCACAATCTCAGGGGAACGGGCAGGACTGGGTGGGCTGAGCAGGCACGTCATAGGCACAAGAGGCGATTTTACCTCTGCTAGCTGTGATCCTAAGAGTGACAGGCGAGTTCCTACGGCTTCGTCCTCTCTGCCCTTCTGGTGTTTGGCTCAGACACAGTGCAGCTGTGGAAAATAAATGGCAGGGCAGAAAAAGGGCAACCCCAGGTTTCTGGCTTGGAGGCTGCAAAAGGGGGCCCTGGAGAACCAGAAAGTATGGGGTAGTTACAAAGAGAAAGGAAGCAAAGACCACTGTCCCGTATAGTGCTCCATGAGCTCCCAGCCTCCCTCCAAGCTCTGTGTTCAGTTCAGTCCTGTTCCGTCACTCAGCTGTGTTCCATCGAGTGGGTGATGCCATCAACCATCTCATCCTCTGTCTTCCCCTTCTCCTCCTGGCTTCAGTCTTTTCCAGCATAAGGGTCTTTTCCAATGAGTCAGCTCTTTGTATCAGGTGGCTAAAGTATTAGAGTTTCAGCATCAGCATCAGTCCTTCCAATGAATATTCAGGACTTGCAATGAATGAGATAGACTGGTTTGATCTCCTGGCAGTTCATGGGACTCTCAAGAGTCCCTTCCAACACCACATTTCAAAAGCATCAATTCTTCAGCACTCAGCTTTCTTTATAGCCCAACTCTCACATCTATATATGACTACTGGAAAAACCATAGCTTTGACTAGATGGGCCTCTGTTGGCAAAGTAATATCTCTGCTTTTTAATATGTGTCTAGCTTGGTCATACCTTTTCTTCTAAGGAGCAACTGTCTTTTAATTTCATGGCTGCAGTCAACATCTGCAGTGATTTTAGAGCCTAAGAAAATAAAGTCACTCACTGATTCCATTGTTTCCCCATCTGTTTGCCATGAAGTGATGTGACTGGATGCTGTGATCTTCGTTTTTTGAATGTTGAGTTTTAAGCCAACTTTTTCACTCTCCTCTTTCACTTTCATAGAGAGGCTCTTTAATTCATCTTCACTTTCTGCCATAAGGGTGGTGTCATCTGTGTATCTGAGGTTATTGATATTTCTCTTGGCAATCTCAATCCAGCTTGTGCTTCATCCAGCCCAGTGTTTCTCATGATGTACTCTGCATATAAGTTAAACAAGGAGGGTGACAATATACAGCCTTGACGTCCTCCTCTCCCAACTTGGAACCAGTCCGTTGTGTGTGCTGTGTGTACATGAATCTAAGTTGTGTGTACATGAATCTAACCTTAAAGAGCACACCATGGATTCTGAGAACTAAACTACGGGACATGGCACTGCCCAAGCCCCCGACTGGCCACCTGGCAGCCGGATAGCTGGGCAGGTCTGAACAGGGCCACAGAGGCTTTGAAAACAGCTGATGTTGAAACCTCAACGCATAGAAAGAACATCATAACTTTGTTCTGGACATAGTCAATGAATTATCAGCTAAACAAAGCATCAACATTATCCATGGCATTTAAAGTGGACCTAGAGTCTCGTAAGAGTCAAAAAGTCCAAGACACAATCCAAAATTATGTGGTACCTAGGAACAATAGGGAAAAGATAACTTATTAGGTAAAAGTCAGTCAAAAGACATCAATGCTGAGATGACACAGACATTGGCATCATTAGCAAAAATGCTTTACAAACCATGGTTTACGTAGTAAGGGCAAACACTCTGGAAACAAATGGAAGGATTAGGCATCTCAGTGAAGAAATAGCAGCCAAGAAGAAGGATGAAACGGCAGCTTTAGAATTGAAGAATACGATCACAGGAGCAGAAATGTCACAGATGGAGTCTCTAGTGCCGGGAGCCAGCGTGAGGAACTCCANCACCCCTCCCCTCTGAGTGTCCCAGGGTACCAGTTGACATGCCTGTGTTATGCAATAGCTTCCCATTAGTTATCTATTTTGCATGTGGTATGTATATGTTTCAATGCTACTCTCTCAATTCATCCCACCCTCTCCTTCCCCCACTGTGCCCAAAGTCTGTTGTTTCTCTTCATCTCTCTCCCTGCCCTGCAAATATGTTCATCAGGACCATTTTTTTTTTGATTCTTTATACACACACATATATATGTTAATATACAATATTTTTTTCTTTCTGACTTACTTCACTCTGTATAACAGGCTCTAGGTTCATCACCGCCACTAGAATTGACTCCAATAAGCCTCCTTTTTGTCCAAAGATATCTACTAAAATTGTTAAGCCTACCCAAACTGGGACTGTGGGGTTGGTACGTATTGGTACAGCATCTCTGCCTGCTAAGTTGGAGACAGGCAAAGAAGGAAGACAAAGAGAGTCAAGATGTTAGGTCCTAAGCTTGGTTCCTATCACCCAACCTCTGTTCTTTGTCTTTACTACTTACACTGAGGGCTACCCCTGTTCAGCAGGACCATCATCTCACACTTCAACGATCACACACCAGGAGCTTCTGTACAGTTTTGTAGAGCTCTACTGTGTCCATCTGCCATCTGCCTACTCAGCT
>SJYV01027233.1:0-48915 GCA_006410875.1 Neotragus pygmaeus
TGCTGTCTAGGTTGGTCATAGCTTTTCTTCCAAGGAGCGAGCGTCTTTTAATTTCATGGCTGCAGTCACTATCTGCAATGATTTTGGAGCCCAAGAAAATAAAGCCTGTCACTGTTACCACTGTTTCCCCATCTATTTGCCATGAAGTGATGTGACTGAATGCCATGATCTTAGTTTTTTCAATGTTGAGTTTTAAATGAGCTTTTTCACTCTCTTCTTTCACTTTTATCAAGAGGCTCTTTAGATCCTCTTTGCTTTCTGCTAGAAGGGTGGTGTCATCTGCATATCTGAGGTATGGATATTTCCTCCTGCAGTCTTGATTCTAGCTTGTGCTTCATACAGTCTGGCATTTTGCATGATGTACTTTGCATATAAGTTAAATAAACAAGGTAACGATATACAGCTTTGATGTAGTCCTTTCCCAATTTGGAACTAGTCTGTTCCATGTCCAGTTCTTACTGTTGCGCCTTGATCTGCATACAAATCTCTCCAAAGGCAGGTAAGGTGGTCTGGTATTCCCACCTCTAAGAATTTTCCACAGTCTGTTGTGGTTCACACAGTCAAAGGCTTTAGCGTAGTCAATGAAACAGAAGTGCATGTTTTTTCTGGAATTCTCTTGCTCTTTCTATGATCCAACGGATGTTGGCCATTTGATCTCTGGTTCCTCTACCATTTCTAAATCCAGCTTGTACATCTGGAAGTTCTCAATTAACATACTGTTGAAGCCAAGCTTGAAGGATTTTGAGCATTACTTTGCTAGCATGTGAGATGAGTGCAGTTGTATGGCAGTTTGAACATTTTATTGGCATCGCCTTTCTTTGGAATTGGAATGAAAACTGACCTTTTCCAGTGCTGTGGCACTGCTGAGTTTTCAAAATTTTCAAGCATATTGAGTGCAGCTCTTTGANATCCAGCTTGTACATCTGGAAGTTCTCAATTAACATACTGTTGAAGCCAAGCTTGAAGGATTTTGAGCATTACTTTGCTAGCATGTGAGATGAGTGCAGTTGTATGGCAGTTTGAACATTTTATTGGCATCGCCTTTCTTTGGAATTGGAATGAAAACTGACCTTTTCCAGTGCTGTGGCACTGCTGAGTTTTCAAAATTTTCAAGCATATTGAGTGCAGCTCTTTGACAGCATCATCTTTTAGGATTTGAAATAACTCAGCTGGAATTCCATCACCTCCACTAGCTTTGTTCATAGCGATGCTTCCTATGATGAAGTGATGCCCACTTGACTCCACATGATAGGATGTCTGGCTCTAGGTGAGTGATCACACCATCTTGGTTATCTGGGTCATGAAGATTTTTGTATAGCTCTTCTGTGTATTTTTGCCACCTCAATATATTCTGCTTCTGTTAGGTCCATACTGTTTCTGTTGTTTATTGTGCCCATCTTTGCATGAAATGTTCCCTTGGTATCCAAATTTTCTTGACGAGATCTCTAGATCTTGAGTAGATTAGATCTTGAATTCTTGAATAGATTTCCCATTCTATTGTTTTTCTCCTTCCTCGGCCTTATCCTTGTGCATGCCAGGACCCAGGGACCCCTCAAAAGACTGAGCCAGACCTCCCTTTGAGTGTTTGAGTGTCTCCTGTGGAGTCACGGGTCAGCAGTGGGCTGCTGTGGGGCCAGGGACTCTGGCTGCAGCAGACGGGGGAGGCTCAGCATGTGAGCCCCACCATAGAGCCACTGAGCAGACAACCCACAGACTGGAGAACAACTGCACCAAAGAAGTTCTCACACTGTTGCAAAAGTTTTAAGACCACAATAGATTTCCCAACCTTGGGCTGGCAAAGGGACAGAGAATCCCCTGGGAATTTGACTTGAAGGCCAGTGGCATTTGGTTACAAAACTCCCACAGGACTGGGGAAACAGACTCTTGGAGGGGACAAACAAAACCTTGTTCACACCAGGACCCAGGAGAAAGGAGCAGTGACCCCACAAGAAACAAAGCCAGGCTTGCCTGTGAGTGTCCAGGAGTCTCTGCTGGAGGTGTGGGTCAACAGTGCAGTCAGGGGCACTGAATACAACACTCCTGGCATAAATCCTTTTGAAGGAGGCTGCCATTACCTCTGCCAAAGTTTGGCCTCAGGCCAAACTACAGGGAAGGAACACAGCCACACCCACTATTGGAAAATTGGATTATAGATTTACTGAGCATGGTCCCACCCATCAGAACAAGACCTAGGTTCCCCCATAGCCAGTTCCTCCCATCAGGAAGAATGGGGAATAGATATGTTTATATTTTTAAATAGATTTATGATCAGAATGGATATTTTTACAAACTAGAGCTTTTGGAATCATATGATACAAAAAATTTTTATAATGTCATTGTGTTTCACTTACATTTCTCACTTTAAAGTCCAGTGCTTAAAAAAAAAAAAGTATTATACTTGAATCCTTTAAAGTTTGTTAGCAAAACCAAATTTCAGATAACCTCTGAAATAAGTTTCTGAGATGACATTAAATTATTACAGGAATATATGGTTTTACACTACTGTAAAATTCACTTTATCAAAAAATTCACTTTATCTTTTCCTGGAGGATTTAAAAAAATATAATTTGTTTCCTGTATTTTCAAGATTGTTTCTCATAAAATAACAAATTCCAAATGTGCTAGTATTGTGTTCTTTCATTCATTATATGAGTCAATTTGCAGTCAATTTGCTTCTAGTTAAAACATAAATGTGAAGACATAAAAACTTTCAAATAAACTACAACATTTTAAGGTCTACTAATTTGGTCTTTTTGTAGTTATGTGTTTGTATATGTGTGTGTGTGTGTTAATGAAAGCCATTAAATTTGATATCTACTGAAATACAGGTAAAAGGAAATAAGCACTTTATTGAAATTTCATCATGATGCAGGATAGTTTTAAATTTCTCATTTCTGTCTCTCTTACCACTTTTGAATTAATTCTATAAGGCTGTCACTTTTTATGAAACAAGATATTTAGCACATTAAACCTAAAATATCCTATGAAAAAAATCCTATAAACATACCATCTTATAAACAAAATATTCAAAACCTTACATAATGGAGTTTGTTTCTTTCAATTTTGATTACCTGTGTTTCTTCTTGATTTATATGTTGTTTGATTTATCTAAGCTATGTTTTATTTTTGGTTTCTTGCTTTGTTCCATTCCTGTGTATTTCCAAGCTTCCTGGGATATCTTTCATATATTCAATTGACATACAGATTTTTTGACTTTGATTTATTTTTGGAGATGCTCAATCACGTGGAAATATTTTCTATTACAGGCCACAATGAAACAGGCAGATCTGGTGTACTTTTTGGTATTCTTCTATCAGTTTTATCTTCAAGATATAAAACAGTCTGGAGGCTTATAAATTATAATCTATTAAATACTTCCTCTGAAAACTTGTTAAACAGTGGCACTGTATTCTTCATCCATATTCTCATCTGTAGATGTTTCTATCAAATTTCATGATAGATCCTAATGGATAAATTCAAGCATGATCCAATTAGATTATTCATGTGTTTTTTCTACTTCTTTACTCTGCAGTCTTACCTTCAACTGGGTAGGTTAATAACCTGGATTTTTAAATGTGATCATTGATTTCAAAAACTCTGTTTTTAAGTTTTAAATCACACTTAAAATTCTTTCTGGAGATCAAAATAATCGTTTGTCTTTGCCATTTTCTGTTTTTAAAGATATTCTCTCCAACTCTGATCTTTTTACAACTTCAATTTTTTGCAGGGAATTTCCAGGCCATCCAGTGGTTACGACCCCCTGCTTCCACTGCAGGGGGAACAAGTTTGATCCCTGGTCAGGGAACTAAGATTTTGTGTGTCACATGAGGGGGTAAAAAAAAAATCTCAAACATTATTGAATTTTCGTACTAAATGCATAAATATAGAGCAGCAGCCTAGAGTGGATTAATCCTTCCTGTTGAGCAGAGGTGAGAGAGTAACATTCAAGTCTGGCTTCTCACAGAGCCAAGAACTTCAAGCTTAGAGCAACAGAGAGAAGGCTGATTCTTTTTAATAGATAGACCCTTTTATTAAAGCCTACTGTTAACAATAAATGTTCTATTTATTTATATATCCTTTAATGTCTCTTAATGACTGCTTTGGAATGAACTATTAATGTCAAAGTCTTCAGTGGGTACTGTTAGAAGACAGGGTTAAAGTTGTTCCTATTAGTTCTATGTGCAAGCTGATGTTCATTATATTGATATTTATTCTACTCTTTAATTTGGAATCTTTGAAATTATGCTTTAATAAGTTGTCGCTAACCATAGACCATTTAGCATATTTAATTCAGTTTTGTATTGAGAAACTTTGTATTTATTTTCCCCCCATGTTGCCATTTAGCTATTTTTCCAGAAGAGTTTGGGATGAATGTAATGGATTTTTTTTTTTTCCCCATACTAGATCTCTTAGGGTAGTTTTGTAGACTACACATAAAATTAATGCACATAGAAAAGGTAAATTGGGATGTCTTTTTCAGCATATGTATAAGCTCATATTTCTAATTTTATAAATATTAACATAAATATTTTCCTTTGCCATTCATTTTTATGATACTGTATAGGAAGAAAAATAAAATTTCAGAGAGAATAACATACTTCACAATACCTAAAAAGTAGACTCATCTAGTAACAACATGTTTAGTCTTATTTACATCATATTCATTGACTTTTATTTAATGCAACTATATTTGGAATACAAAGTCATAAGTGGTAGAGAATGTCACCATATAATTTTGATTATATTCCATTAATATGAAATTATGACAACATTGTCATCTCTTAGTCATCCCAGGAAACTTTCCTGTTAAGTAAATCAAGGGTAAAAACTTGTTAGCACATGATACTATTTGACTTTCTTAACAATATGAGTTTGAAGTGGTATCACCTAATGCTTTTAATTTGCATGCTTCTGAATTTGAAATACAAATTTTGTATCAAATTTTTTTTAAAGACATTGTTTCTGTACTATTCCTTTAAACTTGAGCTTTTTAGTCCAATACTTAATTACGTAAGTTAAAATACGTAAACAGCATTTTTTCTTCCATTAGAAAAAAGAAAATGTTAATTTTAGGGGCCTGTTGTTTCCCTTTAAGCATAGGCAGTTATTTTATGTATTTTATGACTATGCTTTATCCTGTTAGCTCACTATAAACAGAAAAATTCATGTCTTTGACTTTTTAACGTTTTTGCATTTAAAGAGATGCACCAAGAAGGATGAAATGATTAAACCATCACCTGCTTGCCACAAAAAGTAGAGTATCCTACTCCTTCAGTATTTCATCCTGTACCTGTCTCATTTTAACCATTCCTCCCCCACCATGATGGAACACATGCATATTTTAGAAGAATACATTGGTCTCACCTTTGAAATGGCTCACAAAAAATCACTGTGTTTACAGTTTGGAAAATGTGTTTTCCAAGAAGCAATACTCTAAAATTTAGTGATTAAGTAGTGACTGTTCAGTTAAATTCTTACATTAATGCAACTGAAAAATGAATTGGGTTGGCAGAAAAAATTTTATCACAGTTTTCTCTGATAAAATATATCGTACATCCCGTCCTTGCTAAAAGGGCTCTCCAGAGAGCTCACATGTGGCCTCTACAGTGGACACCAGCTGCTTATAAATATGAGTGAACCATAGACAATAAAAGGCCTCATGGGTGATATACTGAGAATCCCCTTGGATCTTACCATTTTTATTTCATAATATTAGGAATGTGATTACTTTCCCATTTAGCTTTGACATTATTTGCACAAAGTTAATAGGACCACACTATTATTTTACCTTTTGCATATTTTGAATCCATTTCAACCTGTAATGATGTAGCTGACAAGAATTAGGTTCAGTTGAAGATACGTTTGCTTTTCAGTTTACACAGTGGTATATCCAGTTGCCACATACAAAATATTTTTTAGATAAAAGTATTTCTACATAAGGAAATCTATAGCTGCTATCTCAGCCATGACATTTTGTAATTCGAACATGTGTAAAATCATTTTCATTCTGTCAGAAATGAGTGCAAAGAGCACCAGAAGAATAGAGGTAAAAAAAAAAAAAAAGGCATGGACTTTAAAATTAGAAAAAAATTATTCAAATCCAAACTCAAAAATATGAATGTAGGCAAATATCTTAACTTTTTGGAGTCTTGATTCTTAGTATCTATGAAATGCTACTAATACTCCAAAGAAGTATGTACCATGCCAATCTTGAATTCTCCTGTTTAATCTTATCTTTCTTTATCTGTTCCCGTCTCACTAAATGGAAGTTTCATTTGCTCTGTTGATCATTCTAAAACCACAGAATCATCCTTGATTCCTGTTCGTTTTCTCTCTCAACACGTAAAATTCGGTCTACCAAATAAGCCTTCAGTGTGCTCACTTTTCTCTGCTGTGCTTGGATGTTCTATCCAAACCACCATCTCAGTCTCTCTACTAAAGAAAGAAAATGAAGTCGCTCAGTCGTATCCAACCCTTTGCGACCCCATGGACTGTAGTGTGCCAGGAACCTCTGTCCATGGAATTTTCCAGTCTAGAATCCTGGAGAGGGTTTTCTCTTCCAGTCCCTATACTTTGACTCCCTCAATTCTGTCTTCACATAGTAGTTGGAGAAATCTTTCAAAAGAATATTAATCAGGTACTGAAGTCCTTAATCTCCAGATAAAACCCTTTCAGTTGTTACATTCAGACTAAAATCCATGCAGTGACCCATTAGTTTCAATGTTAACAGTCTCTCCCCACTGCTTACTGCTCCCTTAGGCTATTCTCCTTCCTTATTCTCGTTTTTGTTCAAATATTTCCACCACTTGGAATGGTCTTTCTTAGGACTATCTCATAGTTAGCTTCTCTGTATTTATTTCTGAGTTTAGTTATTTTGACTTCAAAAAGGTCTTCCTTAACCACCCTGTGTAAAGTACACTTGACCTCAACAAAGTCACTCTGCAACATATCTTGTCTCACTTTTCTTACAGTACTTATAACTAAAATTTTCTTTATTATTGTTAATATATTGTCAATTTCAACCAGCATCACCAGTTACCAACTGAATCATGCTCTGCTGCTCACCACTTAAAAAATCAATTACATACTCACAAATGTAAAAGAAAAAGGTGCTTAAGTTATAATGCTGGCAATCTAGGGAGATGGTGGATTCAGTGTCCCTTAAAACCAGGTGCCCTTAAGGTCTGCATATAATACTATAATGGAGTATAGGCAAACTCCATTTTGCAGTGCAGCTTTCGCGTTTGATAGAAATAATTCACAATCTGTAAAAGTGTGATGGACGGGGAGGCCTGGAGTGCTGCAATTCATGGGGTCGCAAAGAGTCGGACATAACTGAGCGACTGAACTGAAAACTGTGACATATTGTACCACATTTACCGAAACTTTTCCTCCCTCTCTTGTTTGCAATAAGAATTCTGTTTAAACCTTTGCAAATCTTTTGATGGGATATAAATGAAGCTTGGAGTAAGAACTGGGATTCCATGGATCACATTGCGTCCCTTACTCTAGCACTTAATCAGACATTTGTAGTCAAATTACTTTAATTGCCTTTCTCTTTTCACTCTGAAGTAACATTTTCCAGGTATTTTAGAGAATTAATTAGTTTCCATTAATTAATTTGTTTTTTGTTATGGCTTTAATAACTCTATTGAATCTCTGAGCAACTCATTGTAATGGTGTAACTCATTACCAGCTGCAATACAATAAGCTTTGTGTGAATGGAATTCTTCTTTTGATGTGAGTCAATTAACTAAAGCACTTTTAAAAATGCCTACCTTATAAGCTACTCTGTGCCCAGGACACTGTAGAGACTCCAGGAGTAGTCTATTAGGTTGCTACAACTTTACAGTCTAGTTGGGAAGAAAATATTAACTTATAAGACCATTCAAAATGAATGAAACATATAATTAATCTACCACAATATAATAGTATGAGTAATAAGAAATGTCTTAGGATGATTGATGAAGTTCAACAGAGCTCCATTTTCATTGGCCCAAGTCTTCAGTCTCATAGAATGTACTTATGTGTGTATAATCATACCAGAAAGTCTACTCTTATTTTGTCCAAGAGTAGTATATTTGTAGAATTCAAGTCTGAATATGCCTTAGTCTTAACAAGATACTATTAAATCATAGTAGGCAAGAGTCTACAAAGTCAATATCTATGAAGAGTGTAGGGGGAAAGGGAAGGGGACAGACTGAGAAATAAGGGAATGAATAACTAATGGACACTTAATGAATTTAAATTACACATGTCCATGTATTTTCTCACTTAATCCTCATTATTATCTTGCAAAATATTGATAGATACCCTTGTGCACATTTCACAGTTGAGGAAACAGGCTCAGAGAGGAAAGAACTTGTGCCATATACTCAGCTAGTAAATAACACAGACAGAATGAAGGCCTCTCTTTCCAAAGCTACTCTTTTCTGCAACATCATATAACCTATTGAATTTAAAAAATGTCTATAATAGACACATAATACAAAGAAAAGTTATTCTAGGTGTTTTGGGAGAATTGGATTTGTTTGAATTAATTAGTTTTCTTTATTATGCGATTTTTACCCCAGTGAGCCTAAGAATAACACACAATAAAATGAGTCTTTATAATTAAGTGCATTATAAAATGAAATAGTCAAATCTCCATTTGACAAGACTCATGTTTTTGTCTTCAATAAGTTCTCAAACTAAGATGATATAGATAGATATCAACAATTATAAAACAATAAGTGGTAACAGTGAAATTCAAGAAATGAACCTTTTTCCATGACTATTCTGTCTTTCATTATTACTTAAATTCTTTCAACAAAGATTGGTTTGTTAAGGGAAATACAATTGGAAGGATTCAAATATGATCATTCTCTTTTACAGTTTATAAAAGAATAATATCTAAAAGGCTAATTCAGGTTGTTAAAATATTTTGGTGAAGTTATAAATACTTCACCAGGAATCTGTTTCTTATGTGGATCTAATTTTCATGTTGCCTTTACTGAAGGACTACCAATTTGATGATTTGCTTCATTCTTTCAAAACTAAACTAGTAGTTTTAGTTTTAATATTTTCTGCAAATGGTTTAAGGTTATTTAAGGAAGCTTCATAATGCCTGTTTAATGTACATACTTACCCACTTTCTGAGAATTCCTCTGTAGTAATTTACTTGCATATGCCAGGAAATGCATAGGAAAATTCAGCACCCTACTGAACTGAACTGATGTGTATATAAAGAGAAATCTGGGGAGAGGAAAAAGAGGAGAATGTAATTTTTTTAAGTGGGAAATTGATCAATGCTGCTAGCATCTGTGATCTAATTTTGTACTATCCAATATGGTAACCACCAGCCAACTTTAGCTACTCAGCAATTACAGTGTGGCTGGTCCCAATTGAGATATGCTGTAAGTGTAAAATATACACTAGACTTCAATAACTTAAAACAGATGTATATGTTTGTATATATAACACACACATATACACACACACATATAGAGTGTGTATACATATAAGCATCTCATGAATACTTTTATATTGATTATGTTTAAATGATATTTTAGACAAATTGGATTATATATATATATTAAAGTTAATTTTATCAATTTCATTTAACTTTGCTATAAATGCTAGAAAATTTGAAATTACACATATAACTCAAATTACATTTCTTCTGTACAATAATTATTTAAGTAATTAGGGAAATCATCGTAGATATCCTTTCCATTACTTGATACTGATTCTTATTGCCTGCAACTTTGGAATTCAAGCCCGTGACATGGGAAGCATACCAAGTGAGGTTATATCAATTGTCAAGTCATCTCAACTCATGTATCATATTTACTATCTACCTGTCATCCATCAGAAACTACAGAGGCGAAAAAGATGGAGCTTCTGCTGTTCATCTGGATGTCTGGATAAGACAAGAAGCATTCACTCAACAGTAATTCAAGGCATGATAGAAGCCCCCAAAGGCTGGTAAAGTGCCCATGGCTTCTAGAAAGCAAAAAAGCAAAAACAAAGGCACTCTTTTATGTTTAAGGAGAAAGAATTTGGCTAAGAGATTGTGGATTGAAACAATGCACAATCTAAAAGTTTAGAATTATATTTTATTGAGCAGATATGATGAAAGTTTAAGCCTGGGAAACAGCCTGTGATATAGCTCTGAGGGACAATACAAAGAGATGAGGGAGGAGCCAGGAAATAGTTTTTGCAAAAAAAAAAAAAAGTCAAAAGATTACTGTTAAAGAAAAAACAGACACTTCAGGTTAATGTATTTATCACTTTTCTTATATGAGAAGATGCAAGAGGTTGGACTCTTTGAAATGNATATATATATATGTTCCTTTTTGACACAGAGATTTCCTTGCCAAAACCTAATTGCTTAGTATAGAAGTGCTACACGTGTGCCATGCATTAGTAAAATCAATTCTCTTCTCTATAATACTGCTCAGCTACTGTATCTGTCAGCACTCTGGGTGTGAAGCTAAAAATCTAAAACTGTGTCACCAGACACAAAGGTTTGTAAAGCTTGCCCACGTAGATTAATTTTTGGTCTGATTTTGCAGTTTATGAGCTCTGTAGGCATTGTGCTTTTTTCTGTTTTCCTCTGTAACCCAGCATTTAGACCTGAAGGACTGGAGTGGTATTGCTGCTGCTGCTAAGTCCCTTCAGTTGTGTACGACCCCATAGACAGCAACCCACCAGGCTACCTCGTCCCTGGGATTCTCCGGACAACAACACTGGAGTGGACTGCCATTTCCTTCTCCAATGCATGAAAGTGAAAAGTGAAACTGAAGTCGCTTAGTCTTGTCTGACTCTTCGTGACCCCATGGACTGCAGCCTACCAGGCTCTTCTGTCCATTCCATTTTCCAGGCAAGAGTACCGGAGTGGGCTGCCATTGCCTTCTCCAATAATAATTATAGAAAGGGAAAGGGAATGAGGTACCTTTGTTCAATACTTCAAAATTTTCTGGAACACGTACTCTCTGTCGAGTACCAGGAATGTTGACACATGCGACTGTCAGACCTGAAACAACTGATAGTCAGGGTATATACTGAAGATAGTTTTTTTTTTTTAATTCAGAATGATATAAAAAGGCACGCATTTGAGTCAGTTATCTAATGAAATACATGAATGTAAAGCCCATTGCACAGAGTGAAGTAAGTCAGAAAGAGAAAAACAAATATCACATGTTAACATATATATATGCAATCTAGAAAGATGTACTGATGAACCTATTTATGCAGGGCAGTGGTGGCGACGCAGACAGAACAGACTTATGGGCACAGCGTGGGGGAGAGAGGACATACGGCAGATGGAGTGAGTAGCATGGAAACATGCAGCTTCCATACGTGAAACAGACAGCCCGCTGCATGACTCAGGGAACTCAGATTGGTGATCTCTGACAACCTAGAGGGTGGGAGGTGGGAGGGAAGTTCAAGTAGGAGGGGGCATATGTATACTTGTGACTGATTCATGTTGATGTATGGCAGAAACAAATACAATATTGTAAAGCGATTATCCTGCAATGAAAAATTTTAAAAAGTCAGGATGGTTTGGCAGAGGTGATCACAGATGGGATGTTGTCAAACTGCATAGAAATTATGGTAGAGAATAACTGCATGAACTGGTTTAACAAATAAGTAGCTGTCAGTAGTCCAGGCTTCTCAGTCTGTGATATTCTCCAGGCAAGAATACTGGAGTGGGTGGCCATTCCTTTCTCCAAGGAATCTTCCTGACCCGGGGATTGAACCCATGTCTCCTGCATTGCAGGCAGATGCTTTACCGTCTGAACCACCAGGGAAGCCCGATTCCCCTGGAGAAGGGAATGGCTACCCACTCCAGCATTCTTGCCTGGAGAATTCCATGAATAGAGGATCCTGGTGGGCTACAGTCCGTGGGGTCACAAATAGTTGGACATTATGGTGCAACTAACGCTTTCCCTTTCTTCAGCAGTTGGTAAAGAAAAGTGTGCCTGTGTGCGCACATGCATATGTGTGTTACAATTCTGTCATATTTGAGTTCGAAGAAAAGAATTTTAGAGAGAACGTTCATAGCCTTGTGTCAGTCGTAAAATTAGTCGGTTGGTAATTAGTCTGTTTACTCATGGAATGCTTGTACATTCCCATTGATTAAACCACTTCATCTAATAAAACCTGTAAAGAAATTCAAGATCAATTCTGTCATTGGACAAAATAAAAATTATTCAAGTGACTAGTACATTTGAAAGATGAAACTTTTGATTTTGGGGGATTTTCTCATGGATAGCCACTTCGTCAATAGACAATAAACATCCAGTAAGCAGTGACTGATTTTTGAATGTTTTCAGAACTGAAGCAAATAGAGAAGAGTAAATGATCAACCCTCAGAAAGTGTTCAGACTAGTTAAGGATTTAATGCTGCATCTAAAAAAATAAATAAATAACTAAGAATATACAACAGTATCACGTCTAAACTGGAATGTAGGCTGTGAAAAGTGGTTACCAAGGCTGCTTCAGTAAAAATTCATCTGAGACTACCTTTTGTTCCTATTTGAATGTTTATTTAGATGCACAGTTGCACGGATAGCCTTGTTTTCAGTTGGAAAAAAAAAAAAATCCAGAGATCTCCACTCATGAAAAACAGTTCTGATTGTGTAATTAGGGAGCCCAGTAATTAAATATGTTTGGAAAATTGTATTAGATTACATTGCATTGAGTCAGGTACATGCTTTCATTTCACACCTAACAGCCCCTTTTATGATCAGAAGCAAATTAAAAAACAGCCACCCAGCAACCTCTCTTCCCCCTATTAAGGGGGAAAAAAAAAATCCATTCCAGTAGAGCTTCCAATTTGCCTTGCTAATTCTAATTAGTACAGTGTGGGCTGCTGGACAGTTCTACCAGGAGACTAGTCTGCAAAGAAGCACATGTCTGTAGCTGCAGGCTCTTGGGAAAGGACTCAAACTGGGAAAAAAATGAGTAGAGTTTTTTTTTTTTTTCTCATTTGATTGATGAATAGAGATGAAATAAAATAAGGTTTAAGGAAGTAAAAGAAGCTGCCCTTTTCTCTGTTAAGTATTGCTGGAAAAGATTGAATGATAAGATGAGCCTGAAGGGAAGCCTTCAGACCAATGCTTTTGAATGGTTTGGTGAGTTACAATGAATGAAACCTGTGTTTACTCCTACCATGAGCACAAGTGGGACCTATAAAGTCCTGTCTCTGCTTCTGAGTACTTAATGTCAGGTCCTCCATCAGCAGGTAGAACTTTGGAGAGTAGGGACTATATGTTTCACCACTGCTTGTGCTGACTTCCATATCTCAGACCTACCAACTGTATCATAGTCCAATAATCAATACCTGCCAATTGACAGAGTTGGTGAGAAGCCCATCCCCTGCCTGCTGTATTGATTGACTGGGATTCTCTGAGAGGATTCCGTGGCCGCTGTCTGTCTCTAAAACTAGCCAAGAAGAGCAGGTACTATCCTTTCACAACAGATCCAGGCTCTGCTCCCTCCTCCTTGTTCCCACCCCAAGTTTTAGTCTAACTTGACTAATCAGTATATGATGATCTGGGGACTCACTGTCATTATCTTGTGGAAAAAAATGACCTTGTTAAAAATTATTAACCCTGACTATCATTTAACCCAAATATCCTGACCAGCTTTGTGCCTCAGGAAAGAAATATATGTTTCAGATGATCCTCATAAGAGTTGCATAGTAAAGTTCAAACAGGGCCACCAGATTTTGGATACAGCTACTTGGAAAGGGACCACTTCTTCTTTTTCTAAAGTGTGGTGACTTTGCTCTTGATTTAGGCCTTCCCAATTTAATATTTAGTGATTACTCTCAATATAAAAGACTGGCATTAATATCAACATTATGTACTTTTAGGTTAGCAAATTATACCTTTGTGTTTTTCTAGAAAATAATGTTTTAACTAATCAATTCAAGGTGAAGAATGCCACAATTCCATTTAAAATAATGTGCCATTTCCAGAGAGCATTTCAGGAATTTGTAGATCTCTTCCAGTGAAGTTTACTCTAGTGTGCTTTTGCAGTACAAGTTAAGTGGTCTATGTATTGTAGTACATTGAAGCCTATCAGTAATGCATTCCTCAAGTATGGGACAGATTGTCTCAAAAAAAAAAGTTTCCTTTCAAAAGGAATTTCCTATTTTGAGGGCTTCTCTGGTGATTCAGATGGTAAAGAATATGCCTACAATGCAGGAGACCCAGCTTCAATCCTGGGTTCAGGAAGATCCCTGGAAGGGACTGGCTACCGCGCCCGTATTCTTGCTTGGAGAATTCCACGGACAGAGAGGATCCTGGTCGACTATAGGCTGAGCAACTAACACTTTTACCTTCACACTTTCACCCTATTTTGAAACCCAAGCCTTACCTAATTTCAGGTTTCAGTTGATAACTGATAGTTGGTTATTGAGTATTTGTTTTCTTGTGTCTTAGAAAGAGGTTGGCTCTCCAAATTATGGCCCAAACAGGTGGGGGCGAACTTGGGCTTGATCAGGAGTTCTGGTATGGTTAGATCCACTGTCTCTAATTTCAGTGTATTTCAGTCTCCTGTGGATCTTGTTAAAGTGCAGATCTGATTCAGTGTATTAGTTTTCTGCAGCTACTGTAACAAATATTGACACATTGGGTGACTTAAAACATTAGAAATGTGTTCTCTGAGGCCCCAAGTTCGATATTAGTCTCACTGGGCTGAAATTCACTTGTCAGTGGGGCTATGCTCTCTCTCTGGAGGCTCTGTGGGAAGGATCCATAGCTGTCATTCCTTGACTTGCAGCTGAATCACTCCTCTCTCTCTTCCTTTATATTTATAGTGTTTTCTCTTCTTGTTTGTATAATCTCTGTATGCCTTTTTCTTACAAGGATACATGTAATTAGATATAGGGCTTAATTAGATACAGGAATTAGATATAGAATCTCAAAATCCTTAATCACGATTAAGGAAAACTTTACTATGTAAGGTGACCTTCACAGCTTCCAGGATTTAGAACCTGGGCATATCTGGAGAGTAATTACCAGTCTAGCAAAGTGAATCTAGGGTGAAGATTAAGATTCTGAATTTCTAACAGTTGTGCAAATGAAGTTGATGCTACTGGTGTGTAACACTTTGAGTAGCCAGTGGCTGCATTATAAATCTATAATGTTCATCATGATCTGTCTGGCTCAGAAATTTCTCTGAGTTTCTAACGGTTGTGCAAATGAAGTTGATGCTCCTGGTCTGTGTGTAACACTTTGAGTAGCCAGTGGCTGCATTATAAATCTGTAATGTTCATCATGATCTGTCTGGCTCAAAATTATATTCCCTTTAATGCAGAACCACATATTAGCAAGGGACTTAGGGGACAGTTTGAATGATCTAGGAGATGGAGTTGCCAAGAATTAGGATGATTATTTGGGAACCAAAAGTTCTTCCAGAGTGTCAGGATGCAGTCCTGCTTCCAGGGGCAAAATTGGAATATTATTCAGGAACCAAGGTAGAAGCCCCCTTCTTTACAGTGGACAAACAAGTGACTTAGTGGACAGAAAGGTAGCCTAGACACTAGGTTTCTATCAGAAAGTCTAAAGTCAGATTCTGCCATCTGGTTTACCTCAGCGTCCTGCCAATCATGACCAGAACTGATTATGAAATTAGCTAATGTTGAGTGTATGCTTGGCTCTCCAACTGCTGATTCAATAGATTTGAAATAGGGTTCTGAAAGCTCCATTTCTAACCAAGATCTTAAATGATTCAGATGCAGGTGAGACATGTGAGTATGGAATCACATAGATCACACAGACCTCAGACGTGACTTAAATCAATTTTGGCAAGTTGTTTTTCATAAAGGGTCTGGCCCATCTCACATTTATTTGATTTTAGCTCAGTTGTCATTTTTCCAGGAAAGTCCTCCCTGACCCTACCTTCAACTGCCCCCACCCCAGATCCAGGTCAAATGCACCTGTTTCATGTTCTCGTGGGAAGGCATACTTCTACCGTTAGTAACTGTGTCATTTAATTACTTAAATTTTATTTCTTTCTGGCTCTGCTGGACCTTTCTTGCTGCATAGGCTATCCGCAGCTGTGCTGAGCAGGGGCTGCTCGCTAGTTGCAGTGCACAGGCTTCTCATTGAGGTGCCTTCTCTCACTGGGCTCAGTAGCTGTGGTTCCCAGGCCCCAGAGCACAGGCTTGGTAGTTGTAGCACATGGGGTTAGTTGTTGCATGGCCTGTGGGCTCTTCCCAGATCAGAGATTGAACCCGTTGTCACCTGCATTGGTGGGCGGATTCTCTACCACTCAGCCACCAGAGAACCCCTTGACGTTTACTTTTATTTGTGATTATTTGGCTCATTTCTGTCTCTTTGCTAAATTACAAAATGCTCAAGGACAGGAACTGTGTATTTATCTGCTGAACTTTTTCTCCCAAGCATATTATTTGACATGAACTTGCTACTCAAAAAATAATTAACCAAATGGATTTGCAAATCAATGAATAGAATTTTCAGTGAATCCAGAACATTTTGCCTGTGGTATTACCCTTTTCTTAGTAGTTGCTTCTCCTTTGCTTATATGAACTACTGCAGTCGTCGTAGTTCCCAGGGACTCACCTTTGCCTGAAAAGTAATCTGAAATGGGTGGGGGAGAGGGGACCAGGAGCATGATAATTTAAAATTGTGAACTCAGTGATCTTCCAATAACTCATTCAGAGGGCTTGGGAAGAGTGCAGGAAGCAAACAAGGGAGTGGATCTCTGCTTCCCTCGTCTTCTCTCTTCTCCCTTCAGACAGCCCAGACCTACCTTTGTCTATTTATAACTTCAGTTCAGATCTTTATTTTTCAATAGATTTGTGGAATATTTTTACAACATCTAAGATGTTGTCAAATGTAGTTTATTGTTCCCCCGGGCTTGGCTGTTCTGAACAGCATTATCTCACAGTTTTTCTAAGCTGGAAATACCATTTAAAGCAATAATCAATTTGATGATAAAATAAAGATAGGGTAAAATAAAAGTAAACACCACCATCTAGTTGTTTTTATTTTTTAATTGCTTCTCAAATGCCCTTTTACAGAGGAGACTGTAAAATCCTATTCAAACTGAGTTAATGATTAGCAGTGGTCAGTGTTGTTCCAACGGCAGCACGAGGTTTTAGCAAGTAATCTCTCTGTTTGGTTGGTATAATGTGTGAAGGAAAGAAAATATGACTACTTATACAGTTTGGCTGATTACTCATTTTGTCTGGTGGCAGAAAGAACATTTGTTGTCCCTGTACTAAGCTTTGAGTGAGTCAGCCTTCTTCAATGGAACTTATCTTGACCTAGCAAAAATATGATTTTTCAATTTCCTTTCAAATTTACTCTCATCCTAGGTGGTGTATGCTTTCTTCTTGGCTGGAAAATTAAACTGATTTCCAGATTGAAAGGAAAATCATGATTTTATTCAGAAGGTCAAAATCAAAAATATTTATTGCTATAGTCTCTCTCTCTTTTTTTAAGAATTGCCCTTTTAATACATTATTAGCAAACCGTTAATTATAAATCTGTAAGTTAGAGACTGTATGCCATTCTGGTCACACACACTTAGCATTCACATGAGGTTCTAACATCACATCACCCTTGACAACTTAATGTAGGTACTCTAGTTCTCAAGGACCCATTTATTTAAGTGATATCAAGAATAGTATCTGTAATGTGAAGGAATGATCTATTTTGACTAACAAATGGAATTACGGAGTACTAGATCCTGACCCATTTGTTGACATGTCTCATATTTCTTCATGAAACACTTGTAAAATGGTATCGAATGAAGCTTCTAGTTGATGTGTTAGTTGTGAGTTTTTATTTACTTTTATTAGTAAAGTTTTTATTTACTTTTCAAAAGCTTTCTATACAGACTATTGCCAAGTCTCTCAAGGTCTTGTGGCAAGAAAATCAATGGATACACACATGAAAAGGTATTAATATAAGGTCCCACAGCAGCATTTGTGATCTTCCAGAAAGTAACACAAGTATGAGAATTGTGTTGGAAAACAGAATAAAATATATATATTATATATATACATACATATATAAACTTAAATAATTTCAGTGAATCATTCTGATATTCCTCCAAAAAACAGGGTTTTGCAGAAAACCAGTGAGAAATATAATAGAAATGGAAATTCAAAAGAAAAGTAGATCTCTCTAAAATTGTTTTGAAAAATTATTTAGTAAAATTGGAAAGTTAGTATTAAGTTGATGGAAAGAAGTAGAAGAAGATATACCCCTAAAATCTTAATAAGTATGTCATTAATGCTACTGATAATAACTTGAATTGATGCAGCTCTGAAATATTGAGCAAAAGTAGCTTCATAGATCTTAAATCAGAGAGACTAGTTCTGATCATTTATTGTCTGCTTTGGGTCAGGTACCATGGTATCCTCCAAGGATACCAAATGTGTGTGTGTGTGTGTGTGTTAGTCTCTCAGTCATGTCTGACTCTTAGAGACCCCATGGACTCTAGCCTGCCAGGCTCCCGCAAGAATATTGGAGTGGGTTGCTTGCCAGTTTCTTTTCCAGAGGATTTCCTGACCCAGAGATCAAACCTGGGTCTCCCACATTGCAGGCATCTTCTTTACCACTTGAGCCACCAGGGAAGCCCAATCATGTAGCATGTAGCCCATCTCCTAGGTTACAAACCACCTTTGACGAGGAGCTGCATCTTCATTCATCTCTTCTCTCACCTTGCTCAAGATTGTTATTTGATTAATCCACTCAATATTATTGCCTGAATATGTTCTTATTTTAACTTGAGTTTCAATAAAATATTGAATGGTTCTAGATGATATGGTGTTTAAGTAAGCTTTAAGTGCTTGATAATACTTAAGTGATGTTCAAGTTGATAAGTAAAGATTGGTCATGGTGAATTTTGGTCGTTGAGTAAAAGGAGAGATGGACATTTGGGATACTATAACTCTTATTTCCCCCCAAATAAAATCATAAGATGGCTGGGAAACGGCAGTGAAAATTAAACAGGATGAGTGGAGAAGGAATAGTCCAGGCATACGTTTTCCTGTCTTGCATGTACAGAAGAGTCACTGGGCTTATCTGCAAGTGTGCTATGGAAGCAGAAGAGAGAGTGTTTTCAGAAGATAAACATCATCGTGTGCGTCAGAGTCGTTGAGAGCTGAAGTAAGGTATAAAAGGTTTGACCTAAGATGATAGGCGAGGTAAAACATAAGTCCAGGGACTGAAAGAGGTGTATACACTTTGCCTTCTAAGGAGAGTATGATTGACTCACTCGCTTAATTTCCTCCACATTTTTTCAGTTTTCGTGTCAAGAGAATACAGATTCAATGTTTCTAGACCAAAGGTTGTCAGGCATAGATGATTAGGCTGGAGCCTCTCCCCCAGGGAACACTTGGCAGATGTCTGGAGATATTTCTGGTTGTCACAACTAGGATGGCGTGATAACTTAATATCTAGTGGTAGAGGCCAGAGATGTTGCTAAGTAGCCTATAATGTAGAAAACAAGCACAGACAACAAAGAATTAACTGATCCAACTGTCAAAAGTGCCAAAGTTGAGAAACTCTATTTTAGATCACTTCTTCCAAAGTCTTTTCAGATAACCCCATTTGACTACTTTTTACTCTGTTTTGATTTAATATTTTCCATCACCCAAAAAAGATGAAATTATTCAAACCAGTAAACAAATTTGGGCCTTAATGATTATTATCAGCATTGTAAAACTATACCCCTCCTGTTTGCCATAGCAGTTATATGCTTGTTAGGAAGACTACTTGAGAAAATGTTTTATTATAATGAAGCAGAAGATACATCTTGATTAAAACAAGGTAAAAATTATACCTTTAGTCGCTGAAGATATATTTTTATAATAGTCTTTTACCATTATAACCCTTTGGCTATTTTAATGCAAACGTGTTTCTGTAAAGCCATATTTTGGTTGCTATAACAACTTGATGTAGCTCCTGATGAGTTCTTCTTGCCTTAATGTTGCTTTTAAAAAGTTGGGGTTGCTATGACTACAAAATGCTGCATTATTTTCAGCAAGCTTCCCCCCCCTGCTAATTTTGCTTTCAAAATATGTATGTGCACATGCATGTGTATGTGTGTACTTCTACTAACGTGTTATGAAAGTCTGTGTGTAGTAAAGCCAAAGTATGAATCGTGCATTGTTATTCTAAAATTGATTTACATAATGTTGGATGAGTCAGGTTAAAGATGCTCTTTTCTTGCCTACAAATTATTTAACTACTTAGTAACAGGCTCTTCATCATTGCTTTATGATTTACTTATCACATCTTCCATGTTATAGCCTCTTCCTGTTTCCAGTGTATTTGTTTCTCAACCCTGGAAGGGTCATTTGAACTTGAAAAATGTGGAAGTCTGTTGTGTCTTATTATATTCATGGTTTTTGATGAAGTCTATTTTACAACACTGCTGATTATGGTCTTCTTTATATCATAAATTGTAAGAAGATACCCATTACTCAGAGTTTTTCTTATTCAAATTTTGAAGAAGCCAGAAGGCTGAAAGTTAGGCTACCTTGGTTCTGTTATTAACTCTGTCACTATGAACTAACTGCCTTATTTCTCTGGAGGAGTGCTGTCCGATGTATCTAGGCAATGTGAAATTTTCTAGTAGCCAAGTTAAACAGAGTTAAGTTTAATAATTACTGTCTAACAAAATATATCCAGAATACTACATTTTAAAATGTTGATGTTTTAATGATATTAATACAGCTTTTTACATTATTTTTCTATTATGTTGGAAATCCAAGGGATATTTTACACTACAACGTGTATCACGTAAGATGAGCCACATTTCAAGAGCCCAGTCATCACATGTGACTAGTGGCTATCCTGTTGGACAATTTTAGCTTTAGATCTCCATCAAATTTGGCCATGCAATGTCAATTATTGTTTATAGATCACTTACTGGAAAGTCTCTGTGAAGTCTCAAGAGTGTGCAGATGATTAGGAAAACTCTTTCTGGTTTATGAGAGAGAAGAGAGAGGGGGAGAAAGGGAGAGAGGGCAAGAAGAAAAGAATTCACAGACAGAGAAGGGGGACAGAGGGCTGGTGGAGGGTGAGGATGGAAGGAAGGCAGAAAGGAAGAAAGAAAGAGAAAAGTTCTTTTAGGTGTTTTCCAGCTATTCAGTGCTATCATCCATAATCTACTCTTATCTTGTTATAACTAAGGAATATTGAAAGGGGTCAGACAGTGTGTGTGTCTCTCCATCCCAGTGGTGTGTGTGAGTCTCAGCGTTTGTGTGTTCACAGTGTGAGTGTGTCTCTCAGTGTGTTTTTCTCTCTTGCAGTGTGGCTGTTTCTTTCCCTCTCAGTGTGTGTGTGTGTCTCTGTGTGTATGTCTCTCAGTGTGTGTGGCTGTCTCTGTCTCAGTGTGTGTGTCTCTGTGTGTCTCTCAGTTTGTGTCTCTCACTGTGTGTGTCCCCTGTTATTTTTGTGTGACTTATTCACAGTTCTATCCCTAACCCCTTGGGGTATGCTTAGGACAAATTAACTGCACCCTACATGTTTATTGAACTGAATCTCCTTTCTTGTCAAATATATGATTTAATCCAAGATTAAATAAACATTAATTTCAGAGCAAAATTTAGTTTGAAAAATCCCACCGTACACAAATATTTTAGAGCAGTGAAGAGAAGAGTGGTGAAGGTCTAATATAAAGGGATATCGAGTCAGAAGGTGTTATTCTTTCTCTGCATCTTGTCTTTCTTGCTGTTGGAAGACTTTTGTTTAGAGGTAATCAGGGATTAACACAACTGCCTTAAATTGTTTTGGTGCCAAACTGCAGGTGATATTGCCAGGACATCACTGTTCAGATCCTTTATTACATTTCTGCTGCTTTATTCCTGTCCTGCCTTTTCTCATTTGGCAGACACCAAATCAAAATGAACCATGTGACTCTTGTAGTCTGCTGAGTGAAGGAAGTTTCTGTTTTCTTTTTAACCGTGTGTCATTTTTTATCACCATTATTTTAGAAATAAAGTGGCTTTTTGGATGTTTTTTTTAAACTGAGCCATTTTGCCCAGACTGAAAAGGTCTGGATGAACTAATCAGATTTAGAAAGAAGAAAACAGTGTTACAATTTGAGTGGATTCCTAAATCAGGTGGCAGATGGTAATCTGGGTTGTGAATTAAAATGTTTGGTGCTGACGGCTCTTCACATTTACAAAGCAGTTCAACTAGTTCCCATCATTTGTCACAGATATTTTTCTTTTTTACCTCTTTGCAGTAATGCAACATAAGGTCTGACATTTCCTATCTCTTTGGCCTTTGTAAATTGGAATTGTATCTAATACTTTTTATTTTCAGGGTTGAAGATGTAAGATGATTTTGAAATCCTTGTTACTCTTAAGAATTTCACAGTAAGCGATCATGCTGCACTACCCTGAGGGGTTTGACCAAGATAAACATTACAATATTGTTAAAATGGGAATAACCTTAGTTTTCTGTAATCATATCATTTCTGTCTGAACTTGTAAATGGAATTGTTTCTTCAAGAACATTTATTTACATTGAACACTAGTTTATAATGTCAGCTGCTAAAATGAAAGACTCAGAAGCCCTTTAAGTTACTCACAATAAGCTCTTATTTATCTGTAGACTGTGAGGATTGTTCATTTTCTCATTTTTCTGTGTAATCTTGAATACTCTTTTTCTAATTATTTTTCCTGGAAAATAAGCAAGGAAGAAAAGTTAGCTTTGCTATTGCCAGTTGATACTAGTTAAAAGTTTGATGTAGATTATATTTATAATCATTTGCATTTTTATTCTAACATTTTTAAAATGTGGAGCCCCTTGAACAAAGCTCATTGCTTATAAAATTTTGTTTCCCTCTTGGGCTGAAAGAATTCAAATGTTTACTCATTAGATTAAAAGATGCACTGCAAACACGGAGTTTGAGAGACTTTGAAATTAACTAGTTTGGTAACCTTTGAACTTCTTTTTTTTTTCTGGTAAGTTCATTTCTCAAAAGAAAGTATACCCCTGAGGTTCGAAATATTAAATACAGATTGAAGAACCAGAAAAGAAGGGAGGGGAGAGAGGGGGTTAGAAAAGTGCCCTCCCTACCTGGAACACTCAAAGATGGCTTGGAAGTCACATGTCAACTTGAATTCCATCCAAGATATCTGGAATTTAAGTGATTTGTTCAAGATTAGGCAGCTCTGCCTGAAAGCCTGTCAGTTTTTCATTCTTTCAGCAAATATGCGAATGCCTACTTAAATTTTTTGACCATTTAAAAAATGTATTATAAATATCGATAATATTATTTATTTACTTTTGCTATTATAATTTCTTAGGGCTATGCCTAGGTCAATAGCAATTTTCACATAGGTGCTTGGTTAATTCATTGTTAGTTTTATTCAGTATTTCTTGCATCTTTTCTTCTAAGTTTAAACATGTTTCAACACTGCCCTCCCCTCCAGACTATATGAACAGAAGCATCTGTCGATATATGATACATGATACATGAACTACATGCATCAAGAAGCCTCTAAGTTTTAAGGATTTTTGGTTAATGTAAGCCTGGTAATCAAACTAATGACTCTGAGATCTTACGAAGTTGCTATTCTGAGAGTTTGATAACTCAGCCTTTAGTGTTTTCAGTGTGGTCTTCGGTTTGGAAATATACGAGAAATATGTGTGTAGTGTTACTTTCTTTTATTTTAGCTAACTTGGTAGTGACGTTTCCAACTGAAGACAAAGTATGTGGACAAGTCATACCCTGTAAAGAATTTAATGGTACCTTTGCATTTATGGTTTGATATAGAAAGGTTTGCTGAAGTAGTCCATTAGTGACAAATTAGCCTTACCTATTGGAGAAGGAAATGGCAATCCACTCCAATATTCTTGCCCGGAGAATTCCTGCCAGACTACAGTCCACTGGGTTGGACACAACTGAGAGATTATCACTAGCCTTAACTATAAAAAATAAATCAGAGGCCAGGGGGTCATCCTGATGAAAGAGAATATTAAAGTGCTCATTTAGAGTTTAGAATGCAAGTCAAAGTATGTCTTTTTAACAGTTTATTTTTTTTAATGAATAGTCTTTCAATAACAAGCTAGAGTGTGGTGTTTCCTATAACACATCTTCTTCTACTGTCATTTTTTCCGATTTTAAATTTACTGTTTTTTTTTTTTTAATTGAAGGATAATTGCTTTACAGAATTGTGTTGGTTTCTGCCAAACCTCAACATGAATCAGCCATAGGTATAGGTGGCTCAGACGGTAAAGCGTCTGCCTGCAATGCGGGAGACCCGGGTTCAATTCCTGGGTCGGGAAGATCCCCTGGAGAAGGAAATGGCAATCCACTCCAGCACTCTTGCCTGGAAAATCCCATGGATGGAGGAGCTTGATAGGCTACAGTCCATGGGGTCACAAAGAGTGGGACACAACTGAGCAATTTCACTTTCACATACATATGTCCTCTGCCTCTTGAACCTCCCTCCTACAGTCCTCCCCATCCCACCCCTCTAGATTGTTACAGAGCACCAGTTTGAGTTCCCTGAGTCATACAGCAAATTTCCACTCGGTATCTGATTTAAATGTGGTAATGTAAATTTCCATGTTACTCTTGCCATACATCCCACCCTCTCCTTCCTCCCTACCATCATTTCTAAAATGAGTGAAACTTAAGTAGGTTCTTTCTCCGTGGAATCCCAGGGAAATAATTGTTCCTGGAATGAGATCTTATTTCAGAGATCTTATCTCCCTCTGTGTTTTGCTGATGAAAAGCCCAATAATTATCTGTAATCAATTTTGTCACAGACATCTTGTTACATTCTATATGGGAAAAAGAAAAAAGGTCTTTTCATGGCATATCCATCCAATAGACTCTCCTTGAAATTCCTTCTATAGCCTATTGAATAGGAACAATGCCACATCACTCATTCTGTGGTGGTGGCGGCTTAGTCGTTAAGTTATGTCTGACTCTTGTGACCCCATGGACAGTAGCCTGCCAGGCTCCTCTGTGCATGATTTCCCAGGCAAGAATTCTGGAGTGGATTGCCATTTCCTTCTCCAGGGGATCTTCCCAACCCAGAGGTTGAACCCAGGTCTCCTGCTTTGCAGGAAGTATCCTGCATTGTGGGCAGATTGTTTACCAAGGAATCTGCTTTCTTTCAGTCACCAAGGAAGCTCCCCTCACTTTGTGCTTATACTTAAATAGCTTTTCCTTCTTTTCAGGATGTATGGGAAGAGAGATAACTTTTTCTCTCCCTTTAGGCTGATTTGGAAGAGGCTTAGTATACCTTTCCTGTCAAGGGCCAGATATTAAAAATTTCAAGCTTTGTGGGCTGAGAGGCAAGGTTGAAGACAGTGTGAAAATACTTAAACAAGAAGGAAAGCTGCCCTTCTTTGTGTGAAAGATAGGTTCTCACAGTAGCATCACCTGGGTGAAAAAGAAAAGTTGAAGAATGGGTTCAACTTGCAAGCTCTGTCTGAGGGCTCCACTCTCCACAGATCACCCTGGCTCTTGTTGACACGTACTGTCTCAGCCTTCTGGTCTCCATCCATACCTCTGGCGAATAGTACTCCCATTGCAGGCAACAGGAGCTACCCTAGTGGCTCCAAGCCAGTGGGATTTCTACCCCCTGCTCATGAGGGAGAGGAAAAGAGGTAAATGCCTGGCATCCCCTGTTGAGATGAGGACTAGATTTTGCCCTGGTAATAGTGCATGTTAGTCTGTGTATTGTGGCCCATCATTTTAACTGGAAAGAGAAGGAGGAAGGATTCTAAGTCCACATAATTGATATAGGAAAAGAGAAAAAAATAATTTTAGAATTGAATCATTTGTAAAATAATCATTCCTTTGTTAAAAAATTTTTCTTATTTCCTTATCCAACTGTTTTGCAAAGATTGCCTTGATAAATACATACTTTCAGATAACATTTTCAAATGTTTTGCTGGAGCGTACTTTCCTTCTTAGACTTTTGAAATCCACTTGCACCCCCTACTTGCTATTCATTAGACATTAATTATGATTGAACTTTAATGCCAGGACTTTGGACTTAGGATGATTTGATCCAATATGTTGAAACCTATGAAACAATTAAGTCTATGTTTCTCTATATCCTGTATACTTTTTCTTTTAATCAAACAAAGTAATGATTGTGGTTACAAAGTGGAAAAGCATTGAGTTAAAAGAGTGAGAGGTTAAACCTTTATCCAGACAACTTAAGCGTTGAGACCACAGACATAACACTATTTCAACATTGGGGAGGAGGATCATTATTCTGGCTGCTTCTGAAACTCCAGGATTTTCTACAGTTGAGTCAGTGACCTTCCTGTCCTCATTGCATTTATATCTGTTGCAGGAGAAAATTTCTTTTTTGATTCAGAATCTCTGATTATGGCAGCTTTGTCAGAGTAGCATCACCGTTGCTCAGAACTGAGACTTCTGCCTCTGCTCCAGAGGTTAAGGGAACTTGGAGGTTGCTGGCAAGGGACAATGGAACAGAAAGCCTGTGGATCTCCTTGGAGTTTATTCTACTAATGTCCAGGACTTCCCAAGGACTACTGGTCTTCATTTTCTGAGCTCTGTTACAACCCTGGGGATGGCTTTGGCCAAGGAACTGATCATTTTAGATTATATAAGCCAACCCTGGCTATTTCAAGTGCTTCATAACAGAATACAATGGCTTAGAAAAGATGGATCTGGAGAGATGGTTGGATGGCATCACCGACTCAATGTACATGGGTTTGGGTGGGCTCCGGGAGTTGGTGATGGACAGGGAGGCCTGGTGTGCTATAGTTCATGGGGTCGCAGAGTCGGACACGACTGAGTGACTGAACTGAACTGAGTACAGGTAGGAAGAGTCATCTCCAGAGCCTATAGATAAGGCTCCAAGAAAAGTGGTGATTGTTGTTGTCATCATCTTTATTATCATCATCATAGCAGACAAACATTTTTACTTAATGTATGCTAACCATCACTTCATGGGAAATAGATGGGGAAACAGTGGAAACAGTGTCAGACTTTATATTTTTGGGCTCCAAAATCACTGCAGATGGTGACTGCAGCCATGAAATTAGAAGATGCTTAGTCCTTGGAAGAAAAGTTATGACCAACCTAGATAGCATATTCAAAAGCAGAGACATTACTTTGGCGACTAAGGTCCGTCTAGTCAAGGCTATGGTTTTTCCTGTGGTCATGTATGGATGTGAGAGTTGGACTGTGAAGAAGGCTGAGTGCCGAAGAATTGATGCTTTTGAACTGTGGTGTTACTGCAAGGAGATCCAACCAGTCCATTCTGAAGGAGATCAGCCCTGGGATTTCTTTGGAAGGAATGATGCTAAAGCTGAAACTCCAGTACTTTGGCCACCTCATGCGATGAGTTGACTCATTGGAAAAGACTCTGATGCTGGGAGTGATTGGGGGCAGGAGGAGAAGGGGACGACAGAGGATGAGATGGCTGGATGGCATCGCGGACTTGATGGACATGAGTCTGAGTGAACTCCGAGAGATGATGATGAACAGGGAGGCCTGGCGTGCTGTAGTTCATTGGGTCGCAAGGAGTCGGACACGACTGAACGACTGAACTGAACTGAACTGAACCACTGTTCTGGGGCTTCCCAGGTGGAGCAGTGGTAAAGAATCCGCCTATCATCCGTCTCAGTGAAGGAGACATAAGAGAAGCAGGTTCAATCCCTGGGTTGGGAAGATCCCTTAGCGTAGAAAATTCTGGCAACCGGCTCTAGTATTCTTGCCTGGAAAATTACATGGACAATGGAGCCTGGAGGGCTATAATCCACAGGGTCACAGCAGAGTTGGACACTACTGAGCACACACAACCACTGTTCTAAGTATTGTACATACATTAGTTGACCGTAATGCTAACAACCCTATGACTAAGCATGTCTGTTATTCCTACCTCACAGATGAAGGATCTGCAGCATCGGAGACTTTGGGCTTATGGGTGATAGAGAACTTTGGATTTATGGACAAAAGAGCCATCGGATAGTTTAAGCAAGCGCTTGCCATCGTCTGTTTTGCATTTCGAATGTCAGTGAGAGGCTGACTGAAGGAATAGCAAACTAGATGTGATAAAAGCTTCAGAGGAAGTGGTGAGGGGATAGAAGTGAAAGGGATTGGTTTGATAAATAATTTGCTTAAGTGAACCATATTGGATAATGGGGTTTAGGGAAGAGAGAGGGATTAAAGAAATCAATGTCCCAAGTAAATTAAGTAGATCTAGAGGACAGACCCCATCATTTCATGGCAAATAGATGGAGAAACAGTGGAAACAGTGACAGACTTTACTTTGGGGGGCTCCAAAATCACTGCAGATGGTGACTGCAGCCATTAAATTAAAGGACGCTTACTCCTTGGAAGGAAAGTTATGGCCAACCTACACAGCATATTAAAAAGCAGAGATGTTACTTTGCCAACAAAGGTCTGTCTAGTCAAAGCTATGGTTTTTCCAGAAGTCATGTATGAATGTGAGAGTTGGACCATAAAGAAAGCTGAGTGCCAGAGAATTAATACTTTTGAACTGTGGTGTTGGAGAAGACTCTTGAGAGTCCCTTGTACTGAAAGGAGATCCAACCAGTCCATCCTAAAGGAGATCAGTCCTGAATGTTCATTGAAAGGCCTGATGTTGAAGCTGAAACTCCAATATTTTGGCCACCTGATGCGAAGAGCTGACTCATTGGAAAAGACCCTGATGCTGGGAAAGATTGAGGGCAGGAGGAGAAGGGGACAACAGAGGATGAGATGGTTGGATGGCATCACTGACTCAATGGGCATGAGTTTGAATAAACTCTGGGAGTTGATAACGGATAGGGAGGCCTGGCGTGCTGCAATCCATGGGGTTGCAAACTAAACTGAACTGAGAGGACAGGATGTAGACACATAATAATGTTCAGACTTAGGAACCTGAGACTAATCCCCTGACATTAGTGGGCCTGTCTGGCCAGTGAGGGAGGTTTGAACCTGATTGGGTCTTTCTACTTTTTGTCTGATTACAGACAGATTGGGGAAGACTCCCTCAAAAGACCATCAGGAAACTTTGCCTTGAAGATTCTGCAAATAAGAAATAAGGAGGGGGAAATAAGACACTTAAGTAAGATCCAATCAAATCAATCACACCAAACCCTCTTGTTCTGATAGCTGTGTATGGATCCTTTGGGCTTTGCTTTTCACAGGGAAAGTTTCCCAGGGCCCTAATGTTAATTAGGGAACTTGTATTTTCCACAGATGATTGCATTATCATCCCAGACAGGACAGCTATACTCCTCTGAGCAGCTGAGCAGGGAGAAAGAAACCATTTACATATTCTCTACAATCAAGCTCCAAAGAATTTTAGAGATAATAGGTAATTTGTCACTTGCCATCAGTACTGTCCTAAAGCTCATTCATAGACATGCAAGTGGGTCATTTCTAGTCCCTGGTTGATGATGTTTTCAAGAAGATGAAAGAGAAGAAACACATTATCATCTAGTAAGATATTACTAGAGAAGCAAAGTCAGTTGAGTTTGCTTCCTATATAGGAGTGCTATCCATCATTGTTTCTTTAACTTTGGAAGTTTCTTTTAGGCTTGACTTAATACAACAATGACTAGTTGAAATCTCTTAATGATGCATGTGAGTTCGCTAAAGCTAGCAGAGTATTTATCTAAACGATTGTTATGTTTAGGAGATGGCTAGTTTCCCTTTTGTGTCTCAAAAAACAATGATGAAACAATTTGATTCATGTAGATCATCATTTGAAGATAATTTGGACTATAGAGAAATTTGTATCTTGAAAGTTTAGCCTCATGTCTGGCACAGTAGATGTTTTATAAATATTTGTGACACAAAACCTAAGATTATAGCAAGCCTTGAGAAATAACTCAAGGAGTTTTCAAGAGTCAGCCATTGGACAGTAATATGTAAAATGGCTTTGAACATAAAAGCAAATGAAACAAACAAAAACTTCAAAGTCTGCAGTCATTAGCTCTCAATTCACTGGAACATGCTGAAGGCATAAGGTCCCAGACCATGCTCTTATGCCCCCCTTAGAGACATGAGGAAGAATTCTTCCTGCCCCATTTTTAGTGTAGCCTTAGATGAAAGAAAGAAAAAAAAATAATACAGTGTAATGCAGCCGCTGTCTCTCCTACTTTAAGCCATTTCAAACTTAGAGGCCTGTGTTTCTCAGGCCGTAAGGTCTAGAGCCAGAGTTACACCCAGTCATTTCTTTGTGACTTTAATTTTCATCTCCCTGTTTGCTGGTACTTAGTAAATACTAGGCAATGCTATAAAGCTTTACATAAAATAACTCAGGTAATCCTCACAATGGCTCCAGGGGTACAATTGGTATCCCAATTTACCTTTGAGAAAAAGAAGCACAGAGAAGTTAATACAACGTAGGGCCATACTACACTGCAAGACGAGGCTCGGAAAAGGGTGATTGTCCTAGGGAAGAGAGGCAAAATGACCTGGATGTCTTTATCTGTGAAACTGGAAATTGGAGATTTGAACCCACTACAACTTCAGAGACTGTGCTCAAACTATTATGCTAAACTAACACCAACTTTTCTTTGATATTGGCTGAAACTATGCTGTGAGTGATGTGGGTATAAGTTTGACAAGCTCTGATTCCTCATTAGTTGTTCCTGAAGGGCATTCAACTGTTATCAGACATTCAAATGTTATCAGACTTAAGTTACTTTATCTCTGTTGAGTAAGTGACCTCAGGGATCAGGAAATTTTGAAGCTATAGGTCAGTTCACAAACTTCTAGGTCTTAGATTTCCTTTACACTTTTAAAGTTTTTGAGGACCTCAAGAAGCTTTCAGTGTTATGGGTTTCACTTTGTAGATTCTCTTCCTTTATGTTTGTGTCTGTATCTTACATACTTTATCTTATTTATATAATCACATACTCACCTCTGATGCCTTGTCTTGAGGGGTAATTAAGTAAATTAACCAGAAGGATACCATACTGACCACCCAAGTCTCTAGAGCCCAGTTATTTCTGTTGCTCAGGGTCAGTGCAATATCTTGCCATTCCATCAGAGAACCAAACTTCTGTTCAAAATGAGAAAAAAATTCAAACTTTTTCATCTCTTTTTTTAAAATCAACTATCTCAGAACTTCAGAATGTCACCCTTATTTTGTTCTAGAATTCTATTGATTTGATCTAGTGCTTTGAATGTTGTTTGTATCTCTATTTTGATTTGATTTTCTGTAAAGATAGCTATGCTGGTGAGTAATTCTCACTTCTGATGTCATCCCACTTCTTAACATCTAGTAAACTTGTTTCTCAGTTTGCATTCTGTTTGTTGGAAAGATACAGTAGTGTTTTAAGTGGAATTCATTATTAATCATGGCTTTTATGTCAAACTTGGGCTCTTGATTTAGTTCATTACTTAGGAACCAGAATTAAAGGTGACAGAAATGTGACTAACCTTGCCATCACTCCTAAATAATCCTTCTCATTTCTCTGCACAGTTTATTGGTTGGATTTTTTACTTTCTAATTGTTCCAAAGCTGATGCCTTTTGGCAGTTTCAAAGTATGGGTCTATACTTTCAGGTAATGTACATTCTTGTAGAAAATACGCACAATCTCATCACAGGCTACATGTTGTGAACCTCTTGTTAGGCACTGCTTCCTATCAGTTTGAAGAATCTTTTTGTTCATTATTATTATTAGCAAATGAAATATATTTCCTTCAAAGGAAAACTGATGTATGAGACAGAGATTGAGTCACATGCTTGACAAGGACGATTACTCAGTTTTCTCTCAGTTAAAAATATCAAAACCATACGTTATAATCAATAGAAACATTTTGTTATCCGCCTTATATGAGAACATTTGCAGATGTCTCCATACTTGTAGATATCTGACAGATCACAGCAAAATCTATCGGAATGTTATAGGTTTCTTGAAAAGCAAAGGAGAGACAGAAAGTTTGCTTTAAATATGGTATAGTTGAAGGAATTTCAGCTCTGGAAGCAAGCTTTTAGTAATCTGGTACTTCACCGGCATGTTAGCTACCTATAGTTCATGTCATTTTTCATTTTTACAATAGAATCCCAGTTCTTAAGAAGGAAGAAACTCTGGGGAATTGCTTATGAACAGTGACATATGCAAAGTATCCAGTTGCTAGAGAAAAGCTAAAAAGAGAAGAAAAGTGGACATATTTCATTAAGAGTTGTGCTTATTGGAACTTCCCTGTCAGTCCAGTGGTTAAGAAATCCATATTCCCAATGAAGGGGATATGGATTCGATCCCTGGTCAGAGAAGATTCTGCATGCTCTGTGGTGCAGCACCACCCCGCCCCCCACACAAATAAGAGCCAGTTGTTCGTATTGAAGTTGATTCTCATGAAGTCATTCTGTAAGCCTCTTCTTCTCTTCTCCAACATCTTTCCTTCTACAGGGTTTACACTTACCTTTGTATCTCTGAAGCTGGTGGCCACTCTAACAGCTGGTGCTAATGTTTTGTTTTGTTTTTGTTTTCTATTTCCCTGGAAAAGCAATGCAAGAATTACCATGCATTTTCTGTAATTCTTATGCTTGCTGTTTTCCCTCTTAACACTATATCTTGGATATCATTCCACAAACCATGGCCCTCCATGGATGATTAATGATCCAGAAAGTTTTTGAATCTCATGGTTGAAAAACTCTTAATTTTTGAACCTGATCCAGAGTAAAATGACAGGAAGGCAACTCTGTTACTGTATCATGCCTGGCCTTTGATTCATATGTTGGAGTATCTATTTTTTTTTTTTTAACTTTAATGTATTGGGAGTTCCATTCCATCATGAGAAAATTACAACAGTGAAATTGGAGTTAAGTGTGCCCCCAAACTACCAGTGATGATTGAGGAACACCTGCTTGTTGGATCAATCCCTCTCATGAAGTGATTTGAATATAAGTGTTCTTTTAGGGTTCATGGTGTGAGGATAGACGCTGTTTTCTACCAAATGCCACTAAAGCTGAGGAAGAGGGTAGCTGCTCAGTTAGCTCATGTTCTGTAGATGCTGCCATTTGTTTTTGTTGATTTTATTATTCTTGGTCTCTATAATGAACACAGATCTGCCTCCTAATAAATAATACTGTTGTTTTTACTTTTTATCTCTGAAGTTTCTTAGGATCTAATTCCTCTTTTTGTCACCACTGGAAATCTGTGTATCTGGCATAATCTTTCAAGTCTTTTTCTTTTTTCAACTGAATGTTCACTGGGTTTCAGTTCCTGCCCTTTTTTTTTTTATGAGCTCTGTTTTATCAGTATTTCTCTTCAGGTGGGATTGAGGCAGATTGTTGCTTATAGGGAGATTCCTCAGGGAGATCACATACATTGGTAAAGAATTAAAATATATGGAACCAAAGAAATGGCTAAATTATGGAACATCCTTCTAACTGACTAGTATCCAGTCTTTGTATTTTAAGAGAAAACCTCTGACTATGAAAATGTGCAAATTGCATTAAAATCCAGGATTCTCAATAGCTTGGAAGGATGATCTTAGTTGTGCTAAAATATGTCCATAATACACATGCAGAAAAAGGAGTGAAACTTATTAAAATGAAAATGATGTGGGATAATGGTGCATTTTATGTTCTTATTCAGTGTTTTCTGTTTTTTGGATAAATATATATTCTTTCTTTCACACATATAGAACTCTACATCATAGTTCAGCTGAGAAATGGTACACACAAAATACAGTGGGATCATACACTTCATTTATCTGTGCATTGCTTCTTTTAAGGCAATCAAATCTTAAGTAAGGCATTTAATATTTTAGATTATCTATAAAAGGATGCATTTGGAATAAGGCCTTTTCATGTTATTACTTTGAAGCCTCTAGTTTTTATCACACTCCATTTCTTTAATTGGGAAGAAGGGTTTGCTTAATTGGATCTTAGGGTATAATATTTAATGCAAAATTTTGAGTATAGGAAAATAACTACAAGGGAATTCCTTTAAGCATTGTGGATTAGAATGATTATGCTAAAAAAAAAAAAGAAAGCAGTGTGTATTGGGGAAGATTTAGAGAAAAGAGAACTCATACATTATTCATGGGGTTATAAAAGTGATGGTACAATCACTTGGAGAAAAGACTGTCAGTTTCTTTAAAAAAAAAGAATATAAATTTACCATATGACCAGCAGTTTTACTTATAAGGTGTCTAAGAGAAATAAAAGCAGGAAATTCTCTGGTGATCCAGTAGTTAAGACTGCACTTTCACTGCTGAGATTCGGGATTAATCCCTGTTCAGGGAACTGGAATCCTGAGAGCTGAGTGGCACAGCCAAATAAAAAGACGAAAAAGAGATAAATAAAAACATAAATTCACACGTACAAGGCAATTCAGAGGAGCAATGTTCACAGTAGTCAAAAAGTGGAAATAATCCAAATGTTTATCAGTGGGTCAATGGATAAACACAATGTGCTATATCCATACAATGGAATATTATTTGGCAATAAAAAGTAATGATTTACTGATACATGTAGCAAAATAGATGGACTTCAAAAGTGCCATGCCAAAGACAGGTACCAAGATGGAAAAGATTGCAAATGCATTATTCCATTTGTATAAAATGTCCAGAAAGATAAATCCATGAGACAGAAAGGAGATGAATGATGGCCTAAAAGCTGGAATAGAGATCAATTGCAAATGGGCAAGAAAGATCTTGAGGTAATCTAAAGTTGGATTTTGTGATAGCTGTACAACTCTATACATTTACTAAAAATCATTGAATTGTGCGTTTGTAATGGATGGATTTCATGGTATGTAAGTTAGGCTTCAATAAAGCTATTTATTTATAAAATGAGATATAGTTGATTTACTATATTATTAATATTATTATATTAATAATACCACACTATAGTATTAATTATAACTATTATTAATTAATAATAATAATTATTATTACTATATTATTATTAATATGTAAGTTTCAGGTGTACTACATAATGACTCACAATTTTTAAAGGTTGTTTTTGGTTGTTTGTGGTTGTTATTCTGTCGCAATGTCATGTCTGACTCTTTGAGACCCCGTGGACTGCAGCACACCATTCTCCATTTATAATCATAATACAGCACTGGCTGTGTCTAGAGCATATCCGTATACTTACTTATTTTACGCATAGTAGTTTGTATCTCTTAATCCCCTACCCTATTTTATTAATAACCCTCATGCCTACCTCTGCTCATTGGTAACAACTAGTTTGTTCTATCGGTAAGTCAATTCCTTTTTTGTTATATTCACTAGTTGTTCTAGTTTTTAGATTCCACATGCAATTGATAGTATACAATCTTTGCCTTTCTCAGACTTATTTCACTAAGCATAATGCACTCCAAACTGATCCATGTCTTTGCAAATGGCAAAATTTCCATATTTTTATGGCTAAATATTAATAGTGATTTTGTTGTGTGGAGTGGGGCACAGCACGCCTTCTTCATCTATTTGTCTCTTAATGGGCACCTGAAGTGTTGCTGTATCTTGACTATTGTAAAGAATGCTGCTATGCTTCCCTGGTAGCTCAGTTGGTAAAGAATCTACCTGCAACGCAGGAGACCCCGGTTCTATTCCTGGGTTGGAAAGGTCTGCTGGAGAAGGGATAAGCTACCCACTCCAGTTTTCTTGGGCTTCCCTGATGGCTCAGCTGGCAAAGAATCCCCCTGCAATTTGGGAGACCTGGGTTTGATCCCTGGGTTGAAAAGATCCCCTGGAGAAGGGAACAGCTACTCACTCTAGTATTCTGGCCTGGAGAATTCAGTCCATGGGGTCTCAAAGAGTCTGACGCAGCTGAGCGACTTTCACTGTTTTTCTTTTGTAAACATTAGGTGGCATATATCTTTTCAAATTAGTGTTTCCATTTTTTTTCCCCAATATATACCCACAGATGGAATCACTGAGTCATATAGTAGTTCAATTTTTAGTTTAAGCTGTTAATTTTTAAAGGATTATGTGATTAACTTTTCTATATAGTTCTCTAAAATTCTACTATCAAGCAAACTTCCAGAAGACATTCTAAAACAGTCACAGACACAGACTGGGAAAATTTTGTTCGGAACTGTAGCTTTCTGCCAGCCCCTCATCAACTTACATTTTGCTTCACCCCATCTAGATCCTCAAGGAGTTTGTATTTCACTCTAGTGTGTCATCTGTTTATTCTTTAAAGATAGATTGAGAGTCGACTTAACACAAATATTGAAATTGTGATAATGATTTCATGTTACTTGTAGCACAGCTGAAGTCAAATGCTATTTCTTATCTTCATGTTTACAAGCATCTTAGATGATCAATGTTGTCACAAAAGAAAGGGAATTAACAATTTATTGGTTCATAGAGCAGAGATACATCAGTGGTAGGGATGATTGGACACTGCTTGTCCTGCATGCTGCAAAGCAGCAAAATTCCCTTTGATAATCAGATGACTGATATTTACTCATTCTTCAGTGAGTTTTTACAATTAAAAATAACTTTGCATTGAGCATGAAGTGTCAAATGTATAATTTTGTTTTGGAAAATATGTTTGTATCCTGGTGCTTCAGTCAGTTCAGTTCAGTCGCTCAGTCCTGTCCAACTCTTTGCGACCCCATGGACTATAGCACCCTAGGCCTCCCTGTCCATCACCAACTCCAGGAGTTTACCCAAACTCACGTCCATCAATTCGGTGATGCCATCCAACCATCTCATCCTCGGTTGTCCCCTTCTCCTCCTGCCCTCAATCTTTCCCAGCATTAGGGTCTTATCAAATAAGTGAGGTCTTCACATCAGGTGGCCAAAGTATTGGATTTTCAGCTTCAGCATCAGTCCGTCCAATGAACACTCAGGACTGATCTCCTTTAGTATGGACTGTTTGGACCTCCTTGCAGTCCAAGGGACTCTCAAGAATCTTCTCCAACACCACAGTTCAAAAGCATCAATTCTTCTGTGCTCAGCTTTCTTTAGAGTCCAACTCTCATATCCGTACATGACTACTGGAAAACCATAGCCTTGACTAGACGGAGCTTTGTTGGCAAATTAATGTCTCTGCTTTTTAATATGCTGTCTAGGTTGATCATAACTTTCCTTCCAGGGAGTATGCATCTTTTAATTTCATGGCTGCAGTCAACATCTGCAGTGATTTGGGAGCCCAAAAAATGTAGTCTGACACTGTTTCCACTGTTTCCCCATCTATTTCCCATGAAGTGATGGGACCAGATGCCATGATCTTCGTTTTCTGAGTGTTGAGCTTTAAGCCAACTTTTTCACTCTCCTCTTTCACTTTCATCAAGAGACTCTTTAGTTCTTCACTTTCTGCCATAAGGGTGGTGTCATCTGCATATCTGAGGTTATTGATATTTCTCCCAGCAATTCTGATTCCAGTCTGTGCTTCATCCAGCATTTCTCATGATGTACTCTGCATGTAAATTAAATAGCCAAGGTGACAATATACAGCCTTGACGTCCTCCTTTTCCTATTTGGAACCAGTCTGTTCCGTGTCCAGTTCTAACTGTTGCTTCCTGACCTGCATATAGATTTCTCAAGAGGCAGGTCAGGTGGTCTGGTATTCCCATCTCTNTCAGTGATAATGATAGCATTTATTGTGTAGTTATTTTTAGTTGCTTTGTTCTATATCTTATGTAATAGTGACTGCTTACATTTCAAAAATCTGTAGGTTTTATACTTAACCCCATATTTTATTTAAATTGAGGTATATGCATGCTGTTGTATAAAAGAACCAGCACTTGAATCCAGAAATACTGATTTTTAAGCCCACATTCACTTCTCTGCATTGCATTTTTGCTGATCAATGACAACAAAAAAGGCAAACAAAAGCAAGATGGTTTTATTTCCAGAAAAAAAAGACAATAGGAATGTTCATATCTTGATATAGAATAATGGTTACAGTGGAAATGTAACCTCTAGTGATAATGTTTGTTAATTAAATAAGATCACAATTGAGAATAAGTTTACTTTTGTGAACATTCATGTGACACAGTTTATCATGAATATGAAGAATGGTAAGAGAAGGCTCTGCTTTCAGAGTCTCCAGTCAGCTGGGAAGGCTTGAACTACAAATTTAAGTAAATATTTAAGCAACAGCTCAGGCCATTGCAGTGATGATGCATAGAGTTGGGTTGATCATAATCCTTGGGTCAGGGTATCTTGTTTTCTTCAGTTTATTTGTGATCCCCTTAATTTCATTCATTCCTTTAGTCATCAGTTTACTCCCCTCACTTTCCCTGTTCCATTAATCCCTCCGTTAACAACTGCCATTTAAGAAAACTACCTTCTTTGGGCAAGGACATATGAATTAATCTGCATTTCTGCTTGACAGTCCAATAAATGTCTTAAGACTGGTAGAACACAGAGTAGTCAAATTATATAATTATAAGACTTCTCTTAAAAGTATGGATCTAGTGACTCTACATGTTAGTAATATTTTGGCCATGCTAGTTCTTAGAAACAGAGAAGGGATCCATGAGTTTGTATTTCACCTAAGGATAATTAAAAGTGCGCTGTATTTTGACAAACGGCTGTGTGGGACATAAAACAAATTAAATGGATATCACAATGGGACCAGCCAGAATTTATTGACTGAACTGAGGGCTGTCTGAGAACATAAGATTTCTGTCTGACCCTGGAAGAATTAGTTATCTTCAATCTCCAAATTGAATTTTGAGCTCTCAAAAATCACGGGGAAAAAAATACTGTTTCTGAAACTAAAGTAATCCATGTACTTATCTTAAATCTCTGTTGTCTAATATTAGGCTTTTTTCCCCCCTCTCTCTTTTTTCTAAGTCATTAGTTAATTCATTCTGGTACCAAAAATAAAAATGTCCAAAGATTTCAGAGCTACTGAGATGCAATAATGAAAACTAATTTATTATTGTTGTATGTCTGTGCTTGAGTTTTAAAAGAAAATTAATTAAGGAATGCTAATTAATTTTAGATGCTTTGTCTTCCAGTAACAGGTGTCATATTTCTGTATACATCCCAACAGTGTTTTTACCCCTTAAAATGTTTTATCTCAGTGCTGTTTCACTTACTAAAATAACTTATTTTTATTCATGTTAAAAATGGATTTAATACCAAAGAGATTTAGTCACAATATAGAAACTTAAGCAGCCTAAGACTTACAACTTTCTCTTTTCTGAATTCTCTTGTTAATTACACGAGTATCTCCTAGAAGTTTTAGATCAGATATTCTTAAATGTTAAGCTTTGATGAATATTAAAAGAAAATCATTCATAATCATACTTGAATAAAGCCCTAAAAATTTGACTTTTAAAGCAAGTAATATTTTTTATTTGAAAATGACAAGCCTGTCATTTCTGGATCCAACTGACTAATAGAGAGATAGTTAATTGCCCTGCACTGTGAAAGGAAGGTCTCTTGCTGAATGCTTCAGTGAATAAAACTTTATTTGGTGTTCAGGTAATTCTCTGGTGTCTTTAAATGCAACTGTTTTATTTTTAAATCTCCAAAGATTTTGATGTTGAAATAATTCTCTAGTACTTCTAAATGCTACTAACCCCAATGAACAAATACAACATTTTAACAATATAGTTTTGTAAACATATACAAAAATATGAAAATAATCATAATGAAGCTTTATGTCCTATTGACAAGAGCCAATTCTTTTCCATTCACATTCCCAATCTTACCCCCACTTCTCATATTGCTTTGAAACAACTCCCAGATATTGTGTCATTTCATTAGTGATTTTGTATATGCACCTCTTAAAGGTGAGTTCTCTTTTACCCCCACCATAATTACAATACCAGTATCACACTAAAAATAATATCCTCTTAAATAAATCATCAAATTATCAATCTTGGTTCAAATGCCCAACTATCTCAAAAATCACATCAATTAACATGTTCCTCTAAACAACCATTGTGTTTTCTATAAGTTGGAAGTTGGATCTAGACTCTGGATCAAGACTCAAGTTTGATTTGTGTGTGTGTAAATGAGTCTATATTGTACGTACATGTTACTATTCACTCTTCCTTTTAGGGGGATGTAACGTCTGTCCCCTTGTATATATGTGTCTGATGTTAACAGCAGATCATGGTCATTGTATCGGTGAATTAGTTCATTATTCGGATGTTCTAATTCTATCCCTCTTTATTTCTTATGTAGAATACTTCTACCAAGAAAACTTGCGAATTTAAATATTATCTATGTTTTCTGTTTTTAATTCACTGTAGTTCTTATATCTTATTAATGTTCAAATTGTCCCAACCTCGGCCAATAGGAGCCTCTTCAGGCTTGATTCTGAGTTCTTTTGATATGGCTCCAGGAGTCTTTGCTTCCTTATTATCAGATAGGATAAATACTCTAGGTTTTTCTTGTATATTTCATGACCCAGGATGGAATCAGCCATTTCTTCTACTTTAGTTCAGTTCAGTCGCTCAGTTGTGTCTGACTCTTTGCAACCCCATGAATTGCAGCACGCCAAGCCTCCCTGTCCATCACCAACTCCAGGACTCATTGAGTCGGTGATGCCATCCAGCCATCTCATCCTCTGTCGTCCCCTTCTCCTCCTGCCCCCAATCCCTTCCAGCATCAAAGTCTTCTCCAATGAGTCAACTCTTCGCATGAGGTGGCCAAAGTATTGGAGTTTTGGCTTCAACATCAGTCCTTCCAATGAACACCAAGGACTGATCTCCTTTAGGATGGACTGGTTGGATCTCCTTGCAGTCCAAGGGACTCTCAAGAGTCTTCTCCAACACCACAGTTCAAAAGCATCAACTCTTCGGTGCTCTGCCTTCTTCACAGTCCAACTCTCACATCCATACATGACCACTGGAAAAACCATAGCCTTGACTAGACGGACCTTTTTTGTCAAAGTAAAAAAGATTTGTTTTTCAATATGCTATCCACTTTGGGATCCCAAATCTGAAGTGTAGAGGTGCTCTTTACTACTAGACTGGTCATTGTTTCTAAGCCTTTTTAGCACATGGAGTTATGAAATGTTCATATTTATAAGTTAAAAATCAGCCCATTGTTCATATATATCTATTCTGCGTTTTAAGATTTGCTTGGGTGTCATATAAATCCAGGAGAGATTTAAAGCTGTTTATATTTTACAAAGGTATTTAACTTGCAATCATGAAACATTTTGTAGTTAGGGATAGTGTTTCTGGCCATATTTAAACATTTTGCAGTTTCATTTTTTATGCTTGTGCATATCTCACATTTGAACTGTGTAAAATGTGTAGTCTTTTGAATTGAATTTCTTCTGAAAACCATTTCTAGCAAATGGTTTTATATACTTAAGAATACACAGTAGCTTATTAATGATATGAATTCTGATATTAGTGAATGAGAATCTACTGACGGATTAGTCACCATTTTTCTAATTAAGAGTGTAAAATCTTGATTTTTTGGAGTCTGATTAAATGATAATAGCCATGTCATGATGTTCTTGCAAAAACTGTTTTGCTAGTCATTGCAATATAAAAAGTACCAGATAATAGACAAAACAAAAGCAAAACCAGTACTGATTATTTTCTCTTCAGAATTTAATGAGCACCTGATAAACCATAAGCATGGAATTTTAGATACATCAGTATCAAGATTAGTATTACGGACTATTGTCTGTTAGGCCCTTTGCAATTAATACGTGAGACAAGTTGACTCTAAATATCTGCAACTAAGAAAGTAGGCAATTGAAGCAAATTATTCAGCTTATTTAGAAAAGTTACAACACATTTAGCAAGTTCTTCATCTAGCCCTTAATTTGTGTAATATGTGTAAAATCAATGATTAAGCCTGAACTTTCAAATATTATGATTTTCTAAAAACTTTGTGGGGATGAGTACATGGGTAGGGGACTGAATGTACATCATTAAGAGCCTGGTAAAACAATAATGTATAGCAGTAGAATACATTTTAATCAGCCACAGGGGGTGGGGGTGTGGGGTGGCGTGGGGTAGGAAAATGAAACAGATCTTTATGTGTTGCTATGGAGATCTCCAAACTTGAGTATACAGTTTGTTGGGTAAAAACACAGATTATGGAACCAGACCACCAGACTTTAATCCCGGCACTTTAAGTACAAACTTGAGCCACTTATTTACTCTTTCAATATGTTTCTTAATCTGTAAAATAAGGGCTGTACACCATATACCCTGTCTCTTATACACATCTAGATGTGTATAAGAGACAGCAGTTCTGATCTTCTTATTTCAAAAGTACACATGAATGGAGAACATCCCCACCGCCCCCACTTCAATTGTCCAGGGCCCCTCTTCCTTGAGTTTTCAAATGTCCTGGGCCATAGAATCACCTGGCGAGTGGTCCACACCAAGTAATTCCGTAGGATTTCAATCCACATTTGGGTGACGTTATCTTTCAATCTATGGACAAGACAGAGGATGATAAAGTAGAGAAGTCCTCTCTGCAAAATGAGAACATCCTTTCTAAAGTCTGAACTGGATACTCCTTGGCTGATTACATGGCTTCCATAAGTTTCTTGGACACCGAATGGTTCTTATCTGAGCAGATATCCAATCATCTGATTATTTCATTGAAATGGGAATTTTTTCTCAGACAACCTCCAAGTGATCTTCCAGCTGTACTGTTCCACTCTGGTAATCCGCTCACCATCTTCTGTACTCATCTCTGCTCTTCTTTTGAATGTAAGGAAATCCTATTTTACCTTTTGCTTAAAACATTTTCAACAGAGATGTTTATTTCCTCTTTCATTTCTTCTTAAGAATCCCCTTCTTTCTTAAAAATTAAATTAGATTTCTCTTTAAAACCATAGCTAAAGTCAACCAGAAAAGCAGTTCTGTTTTCCATGAGTGAGGAGCTTAATCTTCAAATTCTAAGAGGGGAAATACTTCTAATCCAACCTTTCAGTATATCAGTGATAATGATAGCATTTATTGTGTAGTTATTTTTAGTTGCTTTGTTCTATATCTTATGTAATAGTGACTGCTTACATTTCAAAAATCTGTAGGTTTTATACTTAACCCCATATTTTATTTAAATTGAGGTATATGCATGCTGTTGTATAAAAGAACCAGCACTTGAATCCAGAAATACTGATTTTTAAGCCCACATTCACTTCTCTGCATTGCATTTTTGCTGATCAATGACAACAAAAAAGGCAAACAAAAGCAAGATGGTTTTATTTCCAGAAAAAAAAGACAATAGGAATGTTCATATCTTGATATAGAATAATGGTTACAGTGGAAATGTAACCTCTAGTGATAATGTTTGTTAATTAAATAAGATCACAATTGAGAATAAGTTTACTTTTGTGAACATTCATGTGACACAGTTTATCATGAATATGAAGAATGGTAAGAGAAGGCTCTGCTTTCAGAGTCTCCAGTCAGCTGGGAAGGCTTGAACTACAAATTTAAGTAAATATTTAAGCAACAGCTCAGGCCATTGCAGTGATGATGCATAGAGTTGGGTTGATCATAATCCTTGGGTCAGGGTATCTTGTTTTCTTCAGTTTATTTGTGATCCCCTTAATTTCATTCATTCCTTTAGTCATCAGTTTACTCCCCTCACTTTCCCTGTTCCATTAATCCCTCCGTTAACAACTGCCATTTAAGAAAACTACCTTCTTTGGGCAAGGACATATGAATTAATCTGCATTTCTGCTTGACAGTCCAATAAATGTCTTAAGACTGGTAGAACACAGAGTAGTCAAATTATATAATTATAAGACTTCTCTTAAAAGTATGGATCTAGTGACTCTACATGTTAGTAATATTTTGGCCATGCTAGTTCTTAGAAACAGAGAAGGGATCCATGAGTTTGTATTTCACCTAAGGATAATTAAAAGTGCGCTGTATTTTGACAAACGGCTGTGTGGGACATAAAACAAATTAAATGGATATCACAATGGGACCAGCCAGAATTTATTGACTGAACTGAGGGCTGTCTGAGAACATAAGATTTCTGTCTGACCCTGGAAGAATTAGTTATCTTCAATCTCCAAATTGAATTTTGAGCTCTCAAAAATCACGGGGAAAAAAATACTGTTTCTGAAACTAAAGTAATCCATGTACTTATCTTAAATCTCTGTTGTCTAATATTAGGCTTTTTTCCCCCCTCTCTCTTTTTTCTAAGTCATTAGTTAATTCATTCTGGTACCAAAAATAAAAATGTCCAAAGATTTCAGAGCTACTGAGATGCAATAATGAAAACTAATTTATTATTGTTGTATGTCTGTGCTTGAGTTTTAAAAGAAAATTAATTAAGGAATGCTAATTAATTTTAGATGCTTTGTCTTCCAGTAACAGGTGTCATATTTCTGTATACATCCCAACAGTGTTTTTACCCCTTAAAATGTTTTATCTCAGTGCTGTTTCACTTACTAAAATAACTTATTTTTATTCATGTTAAAAATGGATTTAATACCAAAGAGATTTAGTCACAATATAGAAACTTAAGCAGCCTAAGACTTACAACTTTCTCTTTTCTGAATTCTCTTGTTAATTACACGAGTATCTCCTAGAAGTTTTAGATCAGATATTCTTAAATGTTAAGCTTTGATGAATATTAAAAGAAAATCATTCATAATCATACTTGAATAAAGCCCTAAAAATTTGACTTTTAAAGCAAGTAATATTTTTTATTTGAAAATGACAAGCCTGTCATTTCTGGATCCAACTGACTAATAGAGAGATAGTTAATTGCCCTGCACTGTGAAAGGAAGGTCTCTTGCTGAATGCTTCAGTGAATAAAACTTTATTTGGTGTTCAGGTAATTCTCTGGTGTCTTTAAATGCAACTGTTTTATTTTTAAATCTCCAAAGATTTTGATGTTGAAATAATTCTCTAGTACTTCTAAATGCTACTAACCCCAATGAACAAATACAACATTTTAACAATATAGTTTTGTAAACATATACAAAAATATGAAAATAATCATAATGAAGCTTTATGTCCTATTGACAAGAGCCAATTCTTTTCCATTCACATTCCCAATCTTACCCCCACTTCTCATATTGCTTTGAAACAACTCCCAGATATTGTGTCATTTCATTAGTGATTTTGTATATGCACCTCTTAAAGGTGAGTTCTCTTTTACCCCCACCATAATTACAATACCAGTATCACACTAAAAATAATATCCTCTTAAATAAATCATCAAATTATCAATCTTGGTTCAAATGCCCAACTATCTCAAAAATCACATCAATTAACATGTTCCTCTAAACAACCATTGTGTTTTCTATAAGTTGGAAGTTGGATCTAGACTCTGGATCAAGACTCAAGTTTGATTTGTGTGTGTGTAAATGAGTCTATATTGTACGTACATGTTACTATTCACTCTTCCTTTTAGGGGGATGTAACGTCTGTCCCCTTGTATATATGTGTCTGATGTTAACAGCAGATCATGGTCATTGTATCGGTGAATTAGTTCATTATTCGGATGTTCTAATTCTATCCCTCTTTATTTCTTATGTAGAATACTTCTACCAAGAAAACTTGCGAATTTAAATATTATCTATGTTTTCTGTTTTTAATTCACTGTAGTTCTTATATCTTATTAATGTTCAAATTGTCCCAACCTCGGCCAATAGGAGCCTCTTCAGGCTTGATTCTGAGTTCTTTTGATATGGCTCCAGGAGTCTTTGCTTCCTTATTATCAGATAGGATAAATACTCTAGGTTTTTCTTGTATATTTCATGACCCAGGATGGAATCAGCCATTTCTTCTACTTTAGTTCAGTTCAGTCGCTCAGTTGTGTCTGACTCTTTGCAACCCCATGAATTGCAGCACGCCAAGCCTCCCTGTCCATCACCAACTCCAGGACTCATTGAGTCGGTGATGCCATCCAGCCATCTCATCCTCTGTCGTCCCCTTCTCCTCCTGCCCCCAATCCCTTCCAGCATCAAAGTCTTCTCCAATGAGTCAACTCTTCGCATGAGGTGGCCAAAGTATTGGAGTTTTGGCTTCAACATCAGTCCTTCCAATGAACACCAAGGACTGATCTCCTTTAGGATGGACTGGTTGGATCTCCTTGCAGTCCAAGGGACTCTCAAGAGTCTTCTCCAACACCACAGTTCAAAAGCATCAACTCTTCGGTGCTCTGCCTTCTTCACAGTCCAACTCTCACATCCATACATGACCACTGGAAAAACCATAGCCTTGACTAGACGGACCTTTTTTGTCAAAGTAAAAAAGATTTGTTTTTCAATATGCTATCCACTTTGGGATCCCAAATCTGAAGTGTAGAGGTGCTCTTTACTACTAGACTGGTCATTGTTTCTAAGCCTTTTTAGCACATGGAGTTATGAAATGTTCATATTTATAAGTTAAAAATCAGCCCATTGTTCATATATATCTATTCTGCGTTTTAAGATTTGCTTGGGTGTCATATAAATCCAGGAGAGATTTAAAGCTGTTTATATTTTACAAAGGTATTTAACTTGCAATCATGAAACATTTTGTAGTTAGGGATAGTGTTTCTGGCCATATTTAAACATTTTGCAGTTTCATTTTTTATGCTTGTGCATATCTCACATTTGAACTGTGTAAAATGTGTAGTCTTTTGAATTGAATTTCTTCTGAAAACCATTTCTAGCAAATGGTTTTATATACTTAAGAATACACAGTAGCTTATTAATGATATGAATTCTGATATTAGTGAATGAGAATCTACTGACGGATTAGTCACCATTTTTCTAATTAAGAGTGTAAAATCTTGATTTTTTGGAGTCTGATTAAATGATAATAGCCATGTCATGATGTTCTTGCAAAAACTGTTTTGCTAGTCATTGCAATATAAAAAGTACCAGATAATAGACAAAACAAAAGCAAAACCAGTACTGATTATTTTCTCTTCAGAATTTAATGAGCACCTGATAAACCATAAGCATGGAATTTTAGATACATCAGTATCAAGATTAGTATTACGGACTATTGTCTGTTAGGCCCTTTGCAATTAATACGTGAGACAAGTTGACTCTAAATATCTGCAACTAAGAAAGTAGGCAATTGAAGCAAATTATTCAGCTTATTTAGAAAAGTTACAACACATTTAGCAAGTTCTTCATCTAGCCCTTAATTTGTGTAATATGTGTAAAATCAATGATTAAGCCTGAACTTTCAAATATTATGATTTTCTAAAAACTTTGTGGGGATGAGTACATGGGTAGGGGACTGAATGTACATCATTAAGAGCCTGGTAAAACAATAATGTATAGCAGTAGAATACATTTTAATCAGCCACAGGGGGTGGGGGTGTGGGGTGGCGTGGGGTAGGAAAATGAAACAGATCTTTATGTGTTGCTATGGAGATCTCCAAACTTGAGTATACAGTTTGTTGGGTAAAAACACAGATTATGGAACCAGACCACCAGACTTTAATCCCGGCACTTTAAGTACAAACTTGAGCCACTTATTTACTCTTTCAATATGTTTCTTAATCTGTAAAATAAGGGCTGTACACCATATACCTCTGATGGTGTGAGGATTAATTGAAAATTTTGCCTGGTGCTTGGTAAAGGTTCACAGGCTAGCTCTTTCCATCCTTCTCCAGTTCTTCCTCTCCATTCTTCTCTTTCTCCCTTTCCTTTTTATTTTTGATGTCTTTGTCATCATCGTCTCACTGAGTGAAAAATAAAAGCTGTATGTGTCGTTGTTTTCAGGGCAAGGTACCATTGATATCAGTAAAATCATATGAATATATACTTTCATACATAAACTTTTATACTTATGTACATAAACATTTATGGAAGACACCTAATAAGTTGTTCAAAAGTGGTTGCCTCTGAAGAACAGATCTATTAAAAGGGGGAATGGGAGGTGAGCACTTTATACATGAAATTGCTTTCTCTTGTTTTAGGCTGAACTTTGTATATCCAAGTACTTCTTAAAAAATAAAAACAGTTTAAATTGAAATATATATAATTTGATAAGTTTCCAAGAAAGTATAGGTTGATCATGACTGCAAGAGCAGTCTAAGAAGAGATGAACAAAATAGATACCTGTGTGATGTTTTTCTAAGTGTGTTTTTGTGTCCATTTCCCTGAATTATCTTTTCTCCCAGCCCATGTGATATAAGGAAATTCTGCCATGAGAGACTTTTTTTTTTTACTGTTAATAAGTGCTCCTCTTTAGAGCAAAGAACTTTTGGAAAGGTTAATTTAAGAAAACCTTTAGTTATTAGCATTTTGTAGATTCTCTTTCTAGATGGTTTTTGCAGTCCACAGTATCCATCTGCTGCCTGAACACTGATAAAATGGATATCCAGCAAGGTGGCAAGCTAGTGAGGTATTGTGAGATCAGACTAAGAAAAATGAAGGAAAGGCATGTTGAAATGGGGATTGAATTGTGTTTATGAAAAGAAGGCTTTCAGGTCCAACACCTGTAAACAAAAATCTCAGCTCTGCCAAATGGCATAATGGCATAACGTATTTCTCTGTATAAGTTACAGACATATAACTCTGTTTTCTGCATCAATAAAATGGAGACAAAAATAACCATATTCCTGGGGGGTTTATAAGAATCAAACATGGCCCTTGAACTCACCTCCATTAGCCTCCAATGGAGTATCCATTGCTGTTTTAGCCCGTATTTTCCCTTTCTGTCTTTGGGTAGAATAAGGAGACTGAATCCATTTCTGCATATACTGACAATCAGCTCTGTGACCTTAGGGCAGCAGTCCCCAAACCTTTTTGGCACCAAGGACCAATTTCCTGGGAGACAGATTTTTCACAGACTGAGGGTTGGGGGTGGGGAATGGGTTGGGGATGATTCCAAGGCATTACACTTATTGTACACTTTATATCTATTATTATTACATCAGGTCTACCTCAAATCATCAGACATTAGATCCTGGAGGTTGGGGACCCCTGTGACTTAGGGAAGGCACTTTCTGTTTTTTGTTTGATTTTGTTTTGTTTCAGTATCTGCAAAGTGCATTTTAGAAGGGGTGACCTCTAAGCTTCCTTTTAACTGTAGTGGCCAATAGCAACCTGTTGGATGTGTGCACTCAGGTCTTCCCTACCCCTTAAC
>SJYV01027235.1:0-11951 GCA_006410875.1 Neotragus pygmaeus
ACTGAAATACATAGTGCATTGGTTAAAAAAAAAAAAAAAAATGAAACCTGAACCTAATCAACCCACTAGCTCTCTCTGCCAATTTACAGGAAATAAAAGAACAGAGAAATATACCAATGAAACAACAGGGATGTAATCGACAAAATCTAGATGGTGGGAAACACTATGGGATCTTCTTTCTTCAATAAATAAATTATAAGTCAAAAAACATTGGAGGGGAAACCAACAGATGAGAAAAGCGACAAAAGATATCTCAGCCAATTGACGTGTATGAACTTCATCCGAATCTTAAGTAAGTATAAAAAAAATCAGACAATTAGAGAAATGGGAAAACTGACTGGATTGCTATCGACACTAACCAGATAAATGCTGACATAAATTATTGTTAATCTGGTTTAGGTGTAAAGATGTTGTGATCATATCTTTGAGTCCTTATCTTTTAGAGATACATTATCAAAATATTTACAGATAAAATGATATGCTGTCAGAGATGGCCTTCAAAGAGGGTGAGTGGAAAAGAGGTTGAGGTTGAGCGGTGGATAGAATTGAAAGAAGATTGCAGGTGAGCAGACCATCGTTGAAGCTGTATGATATGCACATGGGTGCTTGCTGCATTATTCTCTTTGTGCATATATTTGAAATTTTCCGTAGCAAGTTTAAAAAACAAACATATATAAACATAGAAGGAAAAATATTACCTTCAAATTTCAAAGAATCTTTGGAGAAGAGCAAGCATTACAGATACTAGTTGCTTCTTTTCTCACTTTCTGTGGACCATATAATACCACTTATTTTCAAAACAATAAGAATAAGCACTAAAAGAAATAAAATTAGACTACATATTAGGAAAACAGCAATGCCTTTCAAATTTGGAAGGGAACGCATTGTTAAAGATGTGAATTCCTGGGCCTCAATTCCTAGAAATTCTTATTTTTAGTAGGTACAGTATACAGCTGAGGAATTTGCAGTTTAACCAGGAGCTCAGGTGATACATAAACAAGTGGCCCACACACCAATAGTACTTTAAGAAATTCTAGTACATCCTTTAATACCTCTTTGCCCACATTTATAAAAACTTTCTCTTTGAGTATCAAAGAAGTAAAATTGCTGGATATGGCACATTTTCAGTATTACTTTCCAAAATGACTGTACTAATATACATTCCCTCCAGCAGAAGAGAATTCCCAGTTCCCCATTCCTTGGCCAACTCTTGATGTGCTTGTGCTTTTAAATTTTTGCCAAGAACATAACTATCTTACAGAATGACCTTTCAGCTAGCAACATTTGTTAAAGCAGCTCTTGAAAAATTTTCCACATTTTGAACAAAGACTTCTTTTTAATGACATAACGACTTTTCACCCCAAAACACATTCAATAAATATGCTAAAAAGAAATGATAATTCAACCTTAACCTTAGAGCAACTACAGGACATTAGAATTATTAGTCAGAGAATCTCATATGGAACAAATTTGAATTGTGCTCTGTGTTTACATAAACCACAAATGTTTTTTGATTGTTTTTGCATACAAACATCAAGCAAATAGAAACAAACAGCCCAAACTGAGAACAAAACAGGAAGAAGCATCTGGCAGAAATGTGGCAAGTTTCGTAATTCTCCAAAAGGTGAGGCGAGCCAAGGACACAGCAGGAATCTGACCTAGTAAAATTAAAGTTTCAATGAAGTGTGAATTGTGCATATAAGATTCCTTGTCCTTGGTAATAGAGCCCCCACTTTATGGTAGTGACAGTAAGGGAAATTTCACATGAAGATGAAGTAAGCAGTAAAAAGAACATGACATGATGTGGTCTGGTGAGGAGTCTGGGAAGAATTTTGCTATGAAGAATGACTTGTGAGTAGATCTCCCCACTCCAAAAAAAGGACTACGAATAAAAGGGTTAAAGTGGCCTGTGCTCTGGAGCCAAGCTTCTCAGATGGGCACACAAATCGCCTGGGAATGTTGTGAGAAAGGCTTCCTGTGACGCAGTGAGTCCAGTTTGGGGCCTGAGATTCTGCATTTCCTACTGGCACCCAGGCTAGGCCTGCACATCAGGGGTCTGTGGAACCTGCATAGTTGCCCTCATCCCCATAACTTTGCCTGAAGTCTATCACTAAGAAGAAGTGTATGGCAGGTACCTGCTGGTACTGCTGCTAGAAAGACAGCAGGCCTGGCCCGGGAAACAGCTGAAGCCTTCTCCACAACCACCCAGCTTAAAGGAGCGGGCTTTATGTAAGCAAGGAGTTCTGCCACCTGGGCTTCTGTGGCCCCGGGAGTTGGGGGTAGAACAAGGAAGAAGTCAACCGCTATTGAGATTAACACTGCCGACCACGTCCACGCCTCCAGGAACTCATCAGGCAGAGGAGGACAAAGATAAAGATAGGAAGAAAAGAGCGTCAGCCCCAGCACCCAGGGACTCACTGTTCCCACCAAGGCGTAGGATGAAAGCTCTTTGAGAAGGTCTTCCTAAACTGGAGGAAGATCTGTATCTGTGGCCTGAAAGAACTCACCTCCCTTCACAGGAAATTAACTACCTGCCCACAGAGATATTTGGCAACAATGTTTAATAGAGGGCAGGCGTGGGGGGGGGAGGGAAGTGAGGGAAGCCTTGCCATCATTCAGGGAGGAGAAAACAAGTCATCATTAGTGGAGGGCTTGAGTTCCACACGCCACATGGTACTTTCCATGAATCTTCTCATTTAACTTTCATAGCTTTCCAATAAAATGGTGGTGCTGGCCGTTAAGTGGACTGGATTCAGCGACTCGGACCATCTTGTCAGGACCCCTCTGCCGTCCAGCTGCCTCAGCTCTCTCATCGCGTGTGGGAGCAGGCAGGCTTCCCCCAGATGCACACAGGCAGCTCTGGGCTCACAGTGTCCCAGCTCAGCTGCCCCAGAAGAGACAGAGTCCCTCTTCTGGTTTCCCCACAGAAGGACACCGGTTGTTTATGTTCTAGGCTCGCCCTTGGATCCATGACGGTGGCAAGAGGATGGAGTGATATTCAAGCAGGGGCTGAAGGTACTGCGACCAGAAGTCCCACCAGAACTAAAAGGTTAGAGTGAGAAGAAACAGACGAAGAAAAGAGAAGAAGGCTGGTCTGGCTAACAGATCCAAAGGGTCCACGACTGGGAGGTCTAGGAGCTGCCCCACTGTACAGAGGACAACAGTAAGGATCAGAGAGGATCAGAGAGGTCAAGTCACTTTGCCCAAGGTCGCACATCACGGGCAAGTCAAAGAGCCAGGACACAAAGCGAGGCGGTCTGACCAGAGCTCTTAACCACTGTGCTCGAAGGCAACAAAGCCAGTTTGGTTTCAGACTTCTTTACAATATTGGTTTTCAGAAGAAAATGGAGGAACAGCTCAACTTTTGGGGGAAAAAGACTAACTGAAAAGATCTGTGTGCTCTACCAAACTCTTTCTCACACACACACACACACACAAATTCACACTGTGTGACAGGCACTGTTCTAAGTTCTAAGGGGACCTCTGTATTCCTCTGCTTGAGCTGAGGGAAGAGGAGGCTGGTGGCCCACTTCTCCCAGAGTGACACATCTGCTTTGGAGGAGGTTAAGTGGGCAGGGATTGTAGCCCCTTGTCTTATCATCTCGCTCTTCCTGATATGGAACCTTTGCCCTGTGAGCAAACAGGAGCAGGAATGCTGGAACCCAGTACTACACAGCCTGCCGCACGTGTGCAGACCTTCCGTCCTACCGTGGAACCTGGGCAGGGGAGAGATCGCTAATCCTCTGCCCTGCCCCTGCCTGGATATATACCTTCTGCTGCACAGAGCTGGCTGCGATGAGAGGTGGCGTTGGCCTGCCTCCCTGGAGTGAAACCAAAGCTCTAGACCAGGAGATGTAAGGGAATGGGGTCTCATCTTTCTGGTTCTATTTTCTAAGAGCAGAGCCTCCATCATTACTGAGCTGGGGGATGGGAAGGAGTCCTTGGCTCAAATTCTACGGACTCCCATTGTTCTTCTCATTCCGTTCAGTTCAGTTGCTCAGTCGTGTCTGACTCTTTGCAACCCCATGAATTAAAGTACACCAGGCTTCCCGGTCCATCACTAAGGTCTGTGGATTTTCTTGAATAAATGCTTCTCTATTTGCTGTATGTCCTTAAAACAAATTCCAGATACTTAAAATGATTGACTTTTTAAAATAATTTTTACCAGTTAAATGGTTATTTCACTGAAGAGAGTATCTCCTGACTTCTTTATCCCACTATTTTAAAAGTCAACTACCATAAACAGGTTTTTTAAGGTAAAAATAAGTTTGCTTGGTAGTCTTATACTCGTGATTTAAACATATTCAGTGTGTCTCAATTCACTGAAGGGTTTTTTTTTTTAGCTATGCTGCACCTAGGCTGCAGGATCTTAGTTCTCCAACCAGGGATTGAACCTAGGCCCACAACAGTGAGAGTTCAGAGTCCTAACAACTAGACTGCGAGGGAATTCCCTGATGCAATTATTTTCACTGGTGTTCAAATTATCCCGAATTATCCTTGGCTCCAAGGAACTTCTTTAAAAGGTTGCCTTCAGATTTCTTCTGAAGTGACACTAACAGCCACGGAGAACTTTCTTTCTATTACAGTACAGAGTACATGACATTCCATAAACCCACAGAATGCTTCTGAAAAACTTAAAAGTCCTAGTTACCAGGGAATTCCCTGGCGGTCCAGTGGTTAGGACTCCACGGTCTCAATGTTGAGGACCCAGAGTTCAATCTGTGGTCAGAGAACTAAGATCTCACAAGCTACATGGTGCCACCGAAAAAAAAAAAAAGCTTACCAGTATCAAAAGGAACATATAGGCCTTCCAAAGAAACAAAGAAGATAAAAGCAAACACTCAAAAGAGAAAAATAAATGTAAAAATCACAAAGCAAATAAAATTGATCATGCACATGTTCAATCGCTAAGTCATGTCCAACACTTTGTGACTTCATGGACTGTAGCCTCCCAATCTCCTCTGTCCATGGGGTTTCCCAAGCAAGAACACTAGAGTGGGTTGCCATTTCCTTCTCTAGGGATATTTCCAACCCAGGGATCGAACTCACATCTCCTATGTCTCCTGCATTGACAGGATTCTTTACCACTGTGCCACCAAAAAATGATGAGAAAACAAAGTAGCATAGAAAAATGGAATGAATAATAAAACAAATGTATTAGTGATCATGATAAAGATAAATGGAATCTACTCCCTTATTAAAAATTAGCATTCACAAATTGAATTAAAGTTCAAGTTTACATAACTTAAATGAAGCACAAGATGAAACAAAAAGATTGATGTAAAGGAAGAGGAAATATATAAAACAAATACAAACTAAGAGAAATCTAATATGAGAAATATTAGTAGAATTTGACATTTAAAAAATGACACTGAAATTTAAAAAGAAATTTATACATAGAAGGATAAACACTAAACAATATGATTAATATCCTGCAAACAAAAGTCCAGGATGGACAGCTTCACTAAGGAATTCTACCAAACCTACAGAGAACAACTTATACCTACCTTTATCAAATGATTGCAAAATAACTGAAGAGTGGGAAACAGTGCCAAATTCATATTATGAAGACATCACTCTGATATCAAAATCAGACAAACACACTACAACAAAAACAAAATTACAGACCAGTATCTTTTATGAATACAGATGTAAAAATCCTCAAAAATATTAGCAAAATGAATTCAACAATGTGATATAACACATTAACAAAAGGAAAGACAAAAACCACATAATCATCTCAACAGATGCAGAAAAAGCATTTGACAAAATTGAACATCCATTCCTGATAAAAATTCTCACCAAAATGAGTATAGAGGGAACATAAGAAAAGCCATTTACAACAAATCCACAGCCAACATAATACTCAGCAGTGAAAAGCTGAAAGCCTTCCTTCTAAGGAAGGAACAACACAAGGATACCCACTCTTGCCACTTCTATTCAGTATAGTATTGGAAGTTCTAGCTACAATAATCAGAAAAGAAAAAGAAACTAAAGGTATCCAAATTGGAAGGTTAGAGGTAAAACTGTCACTATTTGCAGATGCCATGATGTATGTAGAAAGAACCCTAAAGTCCCCACACAAAATCTATTAGAGCTAACAAATGAACTTAGCAAGAGAGCAGGATAAAAAATTAATATACAGAAATCTGCTGCACTTCTTTATACTAATAATGAAGTGCCAAAAAGAAAGTAAAAAAAATCAGATTTAAAATCACATTAAAAAAAATCAAATACCTACCAATAAACTTAACCAAGGAGGTGAAAGACTTCTACACTTAAAAAGATAAAACACTGATAAAGGAAATTGAAGATGATTCAAAGAAATGGAAAGCGACCCCATGCTCTTGGATTGGAAGAATTAATACTGTTAAAATGGCCATACTACCTCCAAGCAATCTACCTGTCTCTTATACACATCTAGATGTGTATAAGAGACAGCCCTGATGGTGGGAAAAATTGAAGGCGGGAGCAGAAGGGGATGACAGAGGATAAAAAGGTTGGATGGCATCACCCACTCACTGGACATGAGTTTGAGTAAACTCCAGGAATTGGTGATGCACAGGGAGGCCTGGTGTGCTGTATAGTTCATGGGGTCACAAAGAGTTGGACATGATTGAGGGACTGAACTAAACTGAACTGAATAAGTATCCCTACAATATATGAAGAAGACTTGATAGAATATCACCATTTTGCAACCACTAGTAAATCAATGGATCTGAACAATGATCATGAATAGCTGCTAACCAGAGTAACAACCAGACGTATGCCTCACGACTGAAATACATAGTGCATTGGTTAAAAAAAAAAAAAAAAATGAAACCTGAACCTAATCAACCCACTAGCTCTCTCTGCCAATTTACAGGAAATAAAAGAACAGAGAAATATACCAATGAAACAACAGGGATGTAATCGACAAAATCTAGATGGTGGGAAACACTATGGGATCTTCTTTCTTCAATAAATAAATTATAAGTCAAAAAACATTGGAGGGGAAACCAACAGATGAGAAAAGCGACAAAAGATATCTCAGCCAATTGACGTGTATGAACTTCATCCGAATCTTAAGTAAGTATAAAAAAAATCAGACAATTAGAGAAATGGGAAAACTGACTGGATTGCTATCGACACTAACCAGATAAATGCTGACATAAATTATTGTTAATCTGGTTTAGGTGTAAAGATGTTGTGATCATATCTTTGAGTCCTTATCTTTTAGAGATACATTATCAAAATATTTACAGATAAAATGATATGCTGTCAGAGATGGCCTTCAAAGAGGGTGAGTGGAAAAGAGGTTGAGGTTGAGCGGTGGATAGAATTGAAAGAAGATTGCAGGTGAGCAGACCATCGTTGAAGCTGTATGATATGCACATGGGTGCTTGCTGCATTATTCTCTTTGTGCATATATTTGAAATTTTCCGTAGCAAGTTTAAAAAACAAACATATATAAACATAGAAGGAAAAATATTACCTTCAAATTTCAAAGAATCTTTGGAGAAGAGCAAGCATTACAGATACTAGTTGCTTCTTTTCTCACTTTCTGTGGACCATATAATACCACTTATTTTCAAAACAATAAGAATAAGCACTAAAAGAAATAAAATTAGACTACATATTAGGAAAACAGCAATGCCTTTCAAATTTGGAAGGGAACGCATTGTTAAAGATGTGAATTCCTGGGCCTCAATTCCTAGAAATTCTTATTTTTAGTAGGTACAGTATACAGCTGAGGAATTTGCAGTTTAACCAGGAGCTCAGGTGATACATAAACAAGTGGCCCACACACCAATAGTACTTTAAGAAATTCTAGTACATCCTTTAATACCTCTTTGCCCACATTTATAAAAACTTTCTCTTTGAGTATCAAAGAAGTAAAATTGCTGGATATGGCACATTTTCAGTATTACTTTCCAAAATGACTGTACTAATATACATTCCCTCCAGCAGAAGAGAATTCCCAGTTCCCCATTCCTTGGCCAACTCTTGATGTGCTTGTGCTTTTAAATTTTTGCCAAGAACATAACTATCTTACAGAATGACCTTTCAGCTAGCAACATTTGTTAAAGCAGCTCTTGAAAAATTTTCCACATTTTGAACAAAGACTTCTTTTTAATGACATAACGACTTTTCACCCCAAAACACATTCAATAAATATGCTAAAAAGAAATGATAATTCAACCTTAACCTTAGAGCAACTACAGGACATTAGAATTATTAGTCAGAGAATCTCATATGGAACAAATTTGAATTGTGCTCTGTGTTTACATAAACCACAAATGTTTTTTGATTGTTTTTGCATACAAACATCAAGCAAATAGAAACAAACAGCCCAAACTGAGAACAAAACAGGAAGAAGCATCTGGCAGAAATGTGGCAAGTTTCGTAATTCTCCAAAAGGTGAGGCGAGCCAAGGACACAGCAGGAATCTGACCTAGTAAAATTAAAGTTTCAATGAAGTGTGAATTGTGCATATAAGATTCCTTGTCCTTGGTAATAGAGCCCCCACTTTATGGTAGTGACAGTAAGGGAAATTTCACATGAAGATGAAGTAAGCAGTAAAAAGAACATGACATGATGTGGTCTGGTGAGGAGTCTGGGAAGAATTTTGCTATGAAGAATGACTTGTGAGTAGATCTCCCCACTCCAAAAAAAGGACTACGAATAAAAGGGTTAAAGTGGCCTGTGCTCTGGAGCCAAGCTTCTCAGATGGGCACACAAATCGCCTGGGAATGTTGTGAGAAAGGCTTCCTGTGACGCAGTGAGTCCAGTTTGGGGCCTGAGATTCTGCATTTCCTACTGGCACCCAGGCTAGGCCTGCACATCAGGGGTCTGTGGAACCTGCATAGTTGCCCTCATCCCCATAACTTTGCCTGAAGTCTATCACTAAGAAGAAGTGTATGGCAGGTACCTGCTGGTACTGCTGCTAGAAAGACAGCAGGCCTGGCCCGGGAAACAGCTGAAGCCTTCTCCACAACCACCCAGCTTAAAGGAGCGGGCTTTATGTAAGCAAGGAGTTCTGCCACCTGGGCTTCTGTGGCCCCGGGAGTTGGGGGTAGAACAAGGAAGAAGTCAACCGCTATTGAGATTAACACTGCCGACCACGTCCACGCCTCCAGGAACTCATCAGGCAGAGGAGGACAAAGATAAAGATAGGAAGAAAAGAGCGTCAGCCCCAGCACCCAGGGACTCACTGTTCCCACCAAGGCGTAGGATGAAAGCTCTTTGAGAAGGTCTTCCTAAACTGGAGGAAGATCTGTATCTGTGGCCTGAAAGAACTCACCTCCCTTCACAGGAAATTAACTACCTGCCCACAGAGATATTTGGCAACAATGTTTAATAGAGGGCAGGCGTGGGGGGGGGAGGGAAGTGAGGGAAGCCTTGCCATCATTCAGGGAGGAGAAAACAAGTCATCATTAGTGGAGGGCTTGAGTTCCACACGCCACATGGTACTTTCCATGAATCTTCTCATTTAACTTTCATAGCTTTCCAATAAAATGGTGGTGCTGGCCGTTAAGTGGACTGGATTCAGCGACTCGGACCATCTTGTCAGGACCCCTCTGCCGTCCAGCTGCCTCAGCTCTCTCATCGCGTGTGGGAGCAGGCAGGCTTCCCCCAGATGCACACAGGCAGCTCTGGGCTCACAGTGTCCCAGCTCAGCTGCCCCAGAAGAGACAGAGTCCCTCTTCTGGTTTCCCCACAGAAGGACACCGGTTGTTTATGTTCTAGGCTCGCCCTTGGATCCATGACGGTGGCAAGAGGATGGAGTGATATTCAAGCAGGGGCTGAAGGTACTGCGACCAGAAGTCCCACCAGAACTAAAAGGTTAGAGTGAGAAGAAACAGACGAAGAAAAGAGAAGAAGGCTGGTCTGGCTAACAGATCCAAAGGGTCCACGACTGGGAGGTCTAGGAGCTGCCCCACTGTACAGAGGACAACAGTAAGGATCAGAGAGGATCAGAGAGGTCAAGTCACTTTGCCCAAGGTCGCACATCACGGGCAAGTCAAAGAGCCAGGACACAAAGCGAGGCGGTCTGACCAGAGCTCTTAACCACTGTGCTCGAAGGCAACAAAGCCAGTTTGGTTTCAGACTTCTTTACAATATTGGTTTTCAGAAGAAAATGGAGGAACAGCTCAACTTTTGGGGGAAAAAGACTAACTGAAAAGATCTGTGTGCTCTACCAAACTCTTTCTCACACACACACACACACACAAATTCACACTGTGTGACAGGCACTGTTCTAAGTTCTAAGGGGACCTCTGTATTCCTCTGCTTGAGCTGAGGGAAGAGGAGGCTGGTGGCCCACTTCTCCCAGAGTGACACATCTGCTTTGGAGGAGGTTAAGTGGGCAGGGATTGTAGCCCCTTGTCTTATCATCTCGCTCTTCCTGATATGGAACCTTTGCCCTGTGAGCAAACAGGAGCAGGAATGCTGGAACCCAGTACTACACAGCCTGCCGCACGTGTGCAGACCTTCCGTCCTACCGTGGAACCTGGGCAGGGGAGAGATCGCTAATCCTCTGCCCTGCCCCTGCCTGGATATATACCTTCTGCTGCACAGAGCTGGCTGCGATGAGAGGTGGCGTTGGCCTGCCTCCCTGGAGTGAAACCAAAGCTCTAGACCAGGAGATGTAAGGGAATGGGGTCTCATCTTTCTGGTTCTATTTTCTAAGAGCAGAGCCTCCATCATTACTGAGCTGGGGGATGGGAAGGAGTCCTTGGCTCAAATTCTACGGACTCCCATTGTTCTTCTCATTCCGTTCAGTTCAGTTGCTCAGTCGTGTCTGACTCTTTGCAACCCCATGAATTAAAGTACACCAGGCTTCCCGGTCCATCACTAAGGTCTGTGGATTTTCTTGAATAAATGCTTCTCTATTTGCTGTATGTCCTTAAAACAAATTCCAGATACTTAAAATGATTGACTTTTTAAAATAATTTTTACCAGTTAAATGGTTATTTCACTGAAGAGAGTATCTCCTGACTTCTTTATCCCACTATTTTAAAAGTCAACTACCATAAACAGGTTTTTTAAGGTAAAAATAAGTTTGCTTGGTAGTCTTATACTCGTGATTTAAACATATTCAGTGTGTCTCAATTCACTGAAGGGTTTTTTTTTTTAGCTATGCTGCACCTAGGCTGCAGGATCTTAGTTCTCCAACCAGGGATTGAACCTAGGCCCACAACAGTGAGAGTTCAGAGTCCTAACAACTAGACTGCGAGGGAATTCCCTGATGCAATTATTTTCACTGGTGTTCAAATTATCCCGAATTATCCTTGGCTCCAAGGAACTTCTTTAAAAGGTTGCCTTCAGATTTCTTCTGAAGTGACACTAACAGCCACGGAGAACTTTCTTTCTATTACAGTACAGAGTACATGACATTCCATAAACCCACAGAATGCTTCTGAAAAACTTAAAAGTCCTAGTTACCAGGGAATTCCCTGGCGGTCCAGTGGTTAGGACTCCACGGTCTCAATGTTGAGGACCCAGAGTTCAATCTGTGGTCAGAGAACTAAGATCTCACAAGCTACATGGTGCCACCGAAAAAAAAAAAAAGCTTACCAGTATCAAAAGGAACATATAGGCCTTCCAAAGAAACAAAGAAGATAAAAGCAAACACTCAAAAGAGAAAAATAAATGTAAAAATCACAAAGCAAATAAAATTGATCATGCACATGTTCAATCGCTAAGTCATGTCCAACACTTTGTGACTTCATGGACTGTAGCCTCCCAATCTCCTCTGTCCATGGGGTTTCCCAAGCAAGAACACTAGAGTGGGTTGCCATTTCCTTCTCTAGGGATATTTCCAACCCAGGGATCGAACTCACATCTCCTATGTCTCCTGCATTGACAGGATTCTTTACCACTGTGCCACCAAAAAATGATGAGAAAACAAAGTAGCATAGAAAAATGGAATGAATAATAAAACAAATGTATTAGTGATCATGATAAAG
>SJYV01027236.1:0-41990 GCA_006410875.1 Neotragus pygmaeus
AACTGTGGCCACGTGGGTGGAGATGAAGGCAAACGCAGCTTGCCAGTCCCTGTTGCAAGGATGAGTCCAAATGTCTGTCTGACCTTTCTGTTTCTGTCTTTCCCCTTGGCCAGGGTTCTAGCGTGTTCCTCTAGCCCCGTGATGGCCGTGGACATCGAGTGCAGGTTCAGCTGCATGGCCCCCTCCTTGCGCAGAGAGCGGTTCGCCTTCCAAATCACCCCAAAGCCAAGCAAACCTCTGAGGCCTTGTATTCAGCTGAGCGGCTGTCTCTTATACACATCTCCAGGGGTACATTTATACCTCTGGGTCCAAATACTGAAACTTTACCAAGGTTTTCAACTAAGCCTCTCCAACCGGCCGGGTTAGAACTTGAGAGCAATTGCAGTCAACTGCAAGTGTGCAATTGCTTTCGCTGATCCCCTTGTGTTAGAATTCTGTTTCCACAATATTTTGAGAGCTCCCCAATCATTTTCTAATGATCTGTTTTAAGGTTGTGCGGGAAAGCATGCATGAGGGTGGTTTGCAGGCTTGCTGGACACACGTAGAGAGCCTGCAGTTGACCTTGTGCTGACTCAGGCCAGGAGGAAGCTGCTGTGGCCAAGGAGGAACCACTCCTCCCTTAGTTCATACCCAGGTTGTCAGGGGTGGGCAGAGGAGGAAGGGCTGGGATGCGCGGCTTTGCCCGCTGTTTGGTTATTTAACAGTTCATTCAAAAAACAAAAGCTACCTGTGTTAAAGTAGAATCGAATGATTGCAATGCATTCTAACAGAGTTTTGCAATAAACAGAAAAAGAAAAATTGAATTACTTTTTAAGTATAGGGTTTTTTGGTGTTTGTTTTACATTGAACCCCTNGTTTGGTTATTTAACAATTCATTCAAAAAACAAAAGCTACCTGTGTTAAAGTAGAACCGAATGATTGCAATGCATTCTAACAGAGTTTTGCAATAAACAGAGAAAAAGAAAAATTGAATTACTTTTTAAGTATAGGGTTTATTGGTGTTTGTTTTACATTGAACCCCTTAGTGAACCCCCCACTGACATTTTTTTTTTTGACGCTATCTTGCCCAGTTCAGTCAGAACTTGCCTTTCCAGAACAATTGCATGGGTGTGAGAAACAGTAACACATATATCCTTTAAAATGCATCTTGATGGCTATTTTCTGGCTATAAATTAAGATAAGCATTTAGAAAGGTTGGGCCATTTCAGACTAATACAGGTACTTGTGTTATTATTGTTTTGACTCTGAACGTGTGGGTTTCTCCACGTGGTCATCACTGATTCCTACATCCCGAGGAAGCGCTATTTTCTTTTGTTTGTTTTGGAAAATGGGATCAAACCCAATATGTCTTCATACTTTCTCATTTTTATTTATATATTCGATCATCAAAATCAGAAGCTGAAGAGCAGATATTATGTATGGGTCTGGTATTGTTTGTGAGACCAGTGATCTCCACTCTTGTCAGAAGATGAGCAACATGTTGCCAGTCTTTCTCCTGAACTACCATCATCAATCTACAGCATAGTACCCCTCCATGGAGGGGGGATGACGGGAGGCCTGAGAGTTGGTACCCCAACATACCACCACTCACTGTTGCCACACTAGAGCCTTTGCCATGCAGGAAGATGTGATTGGCGACTAATCCAGATCCTGTGTTCTGTGATTCTCAGACCAAAGATTTTAATCCAGATTTCATCACTGACTTCTTCAGTTAGCCCTTTGGAACTGTCAAATCAGGATATCAATTTGCCATGGTAATTTAGAAATTCAAATGGCTTGGTTCTAGTGTGGCAATAGTGTTTGGTGAATTTTGGCAAATCTTAAGATATCTGAGATGTTTTACTATATTAATTCTGTTTTCTTGGTTAGAGAAGTTCTATTTTTTTAGAAAAGATAGGACAGTACAAAGCAGGAAAACAAATTTCCTGAAATCCCATCACCTTGATATTTTGACAGTTTTAAGTATACCTCTAGTCTTTTTTGTGTGTACATATATGTAATAATTTTGCCCTACAAGTCTAGTCTCTCTGTATAATTTTATCTTCTCCATTTTTTACATTGAAAGCGAAAGTCACTCAGTCATTTTCGACTCTTTGTGACCCCATGGACTGTATAGTATAGACTTGATTGTATAGATTGTATAGACTTGACTGTATAGAATCCTCTAGGCCAGAATACTTAAGTGTGTAGCCTTACCCTTCTCTAGGGTATCTTCCCAACCCAGGGATTTGAACCCAGGTCTCCTGCATTGCAGATGGATTCTTTACCAGCTAAGCCACAAGAGAAGCCCAAGAATACTGGATTGGGTAGCCTATCTCTTTTCCAGCAGATCTTTCCGACCATGGAATCAAACCAGGGTCTCCTACATTGCAGGTGGATTCTTTACCAACTTAGCTATCGAGGAAACCCATTTTTTACATTAATCTTACATTATGAATTTTTATGCCTTTTAAATCTTTTTTTACAAATAATGATTTTAATGATGATATGAAATTGTATCACATGAATATAGTATATTTGATTTAATTGGCTACCTGTTATTGGTCATTTAGTTTATTTTCTCACATTTCTCTCTCCACTTAATGTTGCATTGAACAATTTAATACATTAATCTTCATGAATTTTAAATTATTCCCTTAAGTTTAACACCTGTATGTGATATAAGAACCTGAAAGAATAAGATTTAGAAATTTTGTGCCATTTAGACTAATACAGATATTTGTATTATCATTTGAAATTCTTTCCTAACTCATTAGGTAAAAACAGGCACTGTTTTCTAATCTAAATTTTTAAAATTACTTACAAGCTTTGACATTTATGAGCCACTTTAAAATTTCTTCCATGAATTGTCTATTTGTGCTCTTTGCTCATTTTCCTATGTGGAATATTTGACTTTGTTATTATTTTATAAAACCTCTTTATATATTAAGGTATTAACACTTTGCTGCCGTGCTTTTTGGAAAATATTTTCCCAGTTTTTTTTTGTTTGTTTGTTTTACTTACTTTATTCCCTTATAGAAAAAAACATTGTTTTTATGAAGTCAGATTCAACGTAATCTTTAGCAGGATTCTCTTTGCTTTTTATTCTGATAGAGGCTGTTTTCACTGTAGAAAAACAATTATTTGCTGATATGAAAAGTTTAAAAATACTAAATTGCTGGCATTTTTTAAAAAACATACTAGAATATAAAAATCTATTGGACGTTGAATGAAGACAGGTTGGGGTCTTCCCTACTGAATCCAGGGTCTGGCATCATGCCTGGCACATAGCAAATGACAATCAGTATTTGTGGGAGGAATTAATTTCTTTTTATTGGATGAAAGCAGGATTTACCAAACTGTGTTCAGCAAGGTGCTCCACAAAAAATGGAGGCTTCCCCCATTAGGAATAAGTTTTGGAAACTCCACAAAAGCATGCTCTTTTCATTATTCCCCACAATCATCAGCATACTGAAGGCCTCAAGAAGTCCTGACAGGGAATCCCATGAAGTGGTTTTAAGACCAGTGGTTCCATACTTCTTTGATTTTAACCTTGGGCCTCTCCCCCTGCCCACCCTCTGCTTACACTTTTAATCTCCCCTGAAACCATGGTCACACTGGACCACCCTTGAGTTAACAATGAACTGTGGCCACGTGGGTGGAGATGAAGGCAAACGCAGCTTGCCAGTCCCTGTTGCAAGGATGAGTCCAAATGTCTGTCTGACCTTTCTGTTTCTGTCTTTCCCCTTGGCCAGGGTTCTAGCGTGTTCCTCTAGCCCCGTGATGGCCGTGGACATCGAGTGCAGGTTCAGCTGCATGGCCCCCTCCTTGCGCAGAGAGCGGTTCGCCTTCCAAATCACCCCAAAGCCAAGCAAACCTCTGAGGCCTTGTATTCAGCTGAGCGGCAAGAATGAAGCCAGTGGGACGGTGGCCCCGACGGTCCAGGAAAAAAAGGTGAAGAAGCGGGTGTCCTTTGCCGACAACCAGGGGCTGGCCCTGACAATGGTCAAAGTGTTCTCCGAGTTCGATGACCCATTAGATATTCCTCTGAACATCACCGAGCTCCTGGACAGCATCGTGAGCCTCACGACAGCAGAGAGCGAGAGCTTTGTACTGGATTTCTCACAGCCATCAGCAGACTACCTGGACTTCAGAAATCGGCTTCAGGCCGACCACGTGTGCCTGGAGAACTGCGTTCTGAAGGACAGGTCCATTGCAGGCACCGTGAAGGTGCAGAACCTCGCGTTTGAGAAGACAGTGAAAGTCCGGATGACCTTTGACACCTGGAAGAGCTTCACAGATTTTCCCTGTTGGTACGTGAAGGACACGTATGCAGGTTCAGACAAGGACACATTCTCCTTTGACATCAGCTTGCCTGAGAAAATTCAGTCTTACGAGAGGATGGAGTTTGCCGTGTGCTATGAGTGCAACGGACAGACGTACTGGGATAGCAACAAAGGCAAAAACTATAGGATCATCCGAGCGGAGCTGCAGTCTACCCAGGGAACAGCCCAGCCATCAAATGGGCCAGATTTTGAAATAGCCTTTGACCAGTTTGGAAGCCCTCGATGTTCCTACGGTCTGTTTCCGGAGTGGCCTAGTTATTTAGGATATGAGAAGCTTGGGCCATACTACTAGTGACAGCCTGGGATGGAGCCGGGCTCAGTGGGCACGGATGAGCCGAGCTGCAGTCATCCTGAGATGGAGAGGAAAGCCCAGAGAAGAGCTGAACTGCCATCAGACACAGTTTTGAAAGTAAAGGATCCTAGTCAGTTTTCTCCTTCAATCAGTCAAGACAGCCAGGTTTTGATCACAGAACTGGGTTCACGCTTGGAGGAGATGGCTGTGCTGGTCCGTTTGGCAATGAGGGTCTGTCTGAGCAGGATGATGCTTGAAAGAGTCTGGATAGGACCCAGGCTTGTGGGCAGCCCTGGCCAGGCCAGAGGATGTTGGCTCGTGATTAGGAGTCCCTCTCCTCTTGGGTGTGGGAAGTCAGTCCCCCGGCAAGTCCTCGGTCCTCCCTGTGGCCCCTCTTCTGGGGGTCTTCGCCACCCAGCCAGGGCTTTCTCACCTATTGCAGCTGCCCTGTGTCTACATGGGCTTCCCACTTTATCTCTGCATTTTAGGGCACTTGGTTTTCTTCCACAGTTCAGCTGATGTTCAGGAAAAGATGATACAAGCCGATCAATTTGTGATGGAGACGGGCATTTCCTCTTTCTGACCCCACTTTGACAGCCCAGCAGAGGACGACACACCAGCGATGGGAAGTCAGCTGGCTCCTGGGTGGTGTCACCAATGGCGCACTAGGCTGATGCCAGCAGGACAGGCATGAGTGGGACACTTAGCTTCTCCTCTTGGCTTTGGAGGAGCTTTCAAGCCCTCACTCTTATCCTGAGTTACTGGACAGCTTGCTTACAAGACTTGTTGTAACTTGCTCAGCTGGCTTGCCTGTGTCTCTTTCTTCACAAAAGGATTTTAGAATCTCTTTTCCTGGAGAGTCATAATTTACGCCATGTTNATGACAATCAGTATTTGTGGGAGGAATTAATTTCTTTTTATTGGATGAAAGCAGGATTTACCAAACTGTGTTCAGCAAGGTGCTCCACAAAAAATGGAGGCTTCCCCCATTAGGAATAAGTTTTGGAAACTCCACAAAAGCATGCTCTTTTCATTATTCCCCACAATCATCAGCATACTGAAGGCCTCAAGAAGTCCTGACAGGGAATCCCATGAAGTGGTTTTAAGACCAGTGGTTCCATACTTCTTTGATTTTAACCTTGGGCCTCTCCCCCTGCCCACCCTCTGCTTACACTTTTAATCTCCCCTGAAACCATGGTCACACTGGACCACCCTTGAGTTAACAATGAACTGTGGCCACGTGGGTGGAGATGAAGGCAAACGCAGCTTGCCAGTCCCTGTTGCAAGGATGAGTCCAAATGTCTGTCTGACCTTTCTGTTTCTGTCTTTCCCCTTGGCCAGGGTTCTAGCGTGTTCCTCTAGCCCCGTGATGGCCGTGGACATCGAGTGCAGGTTCAGCTGCATGGCCCCCTCCTTGCGCAGAGAGCGGTTCGCCTTCCAAATCACCCCAAAGCCAAGCAAACCTCTGAGGCCTTGTATTCAGCTGAGCGGCAAGAATGAAGCCAGTGGGACGGTGGCCCCGACGGTCCAGGAAAAAAAGGTGAAGAAGCGGGTGTCCTTTGCCGACAACCAGGGGCTGGCCCTGACAATGGTCAAAGTGTTCTCCGAGTTCGATGACCCATTAGATATTCCTCTGAACATCACCGAGCTCCTGGACAGCATCGTGAGCCTCACGACAGCAGAGAGCGAGAGCTTTGTACTGGATTTCTCACAGCCATCAGCAGACTACCTGGACTTCAGAAATCGCCTTCAGGCCGACCACGTGTGCCTGGAGAACTGCGTTCTGAAGGACAGGTCCATTGCAGGCACCGTGAAGGTGCAGAACCTCGCGTTTGAGAAGACAGTGAAAGTCCGGATGACCTTTGACACCTGGAAGAGCTTCACAGATTTTCCCTGTTGGTACGTGAAGGACACGTATGCAGGTTCAGACAAGGACACATTCTCCTTTGACATCAGCTTGCCTGAGAAAATTCAGTCTTACGAGAGGATGGAGTTTGCCGTGTGCTATGAGTGCAACGGACAGACGTACTGGGATAGCAACAAAGGCAAAAACTATAGGATCATCCGAGCGGAGCTGCAGTCTACCCAGGGAACAGCCCAGCCATCAAATGGGCCAGATTTTGAAATAGCCTTTGACCAGTTTGGAAGCCCTCGATGTTCCTACGGTCTGTTTCCGGAGTGGCCTAGTTATTTAGGATATGAGAAGCTTGGGCCATACTACTAGTGACAGCCTGGGATGGAGCCGGGCTCAGTGGGCACGGATGAGCCGAGCTGCAGTCATCCTGAGATGGAGAGGAAAGCCCAGAGAAGAGCTGAACTGCCATCAGACACAGTTTTGAAAGTAAAGGATCCTAGTCAGTTTTCTCCTTCAATCAGTCAAGACAGCCAGGTTTTGATCACAGAACTGGGTTCACGCTTGGAGGAGATGGCTGTGCTGGTCCGTTTGGCAATGAGGGTCTGTCTGAGCAGGATGATGCTTGAAAGAGTCTGGATAGGACCCAGGCTTGTGGGCAGCCCTGGCCAGGCCAGAGGATGTTGGCTCGTGATTAGGAGTCCCTCTCCTCTTGGGTGTGGGAAGTCAGTCCCCCGGCAAGTCCTCGGTCCTCCCTGTGGCCCCTCTTCTGGGGGTCTTCGCCACCCAGCCAGGGCTTTCTCACCTATTGCAGCTGCCCTGTGTCTACATGGGCTTCCCACTTTATCTCTGCATTTTAGGGCACTTGGTTTTCTTCCACAGTTCAGCTGATGTTCAGGAAAAGATGATACAAGCCGATCAATTTGTGATGGAGACGGGCATTTCCTCTTTCTAACCCCACTTTGACAGCCCAGCAGAGGACGACACACCAGCGATGGGAAGTCAGCTGGCTCCTGGGTGGTGTCACCAATGGCACACTAGGCTGATGCCAGCAGGACAGGCATGAGTGGGACACTTAGCTTCTCCTCTTGGCTTTGGAGGAGCTTTCAAGCCCTCACTCTTATCCTGAGTTACTGGACAGCTTGCTTACAAGACTTGTTGTAACTTGCTCAGCTGGCTTGCCTGTGTCTCTTTCTTCACAAAAGGATTTTAGAATCTCTTTTCCTGGAGAGTCATAATTTACGCCATGTTTGGGACATTTGGATTTGCAGATTCAATATATCCTCCACACCTCCAGAAAACATTTGGTTGTATTTTGACTATGATTTACAACATCCACGTTGTAAACAACACTTTACCAGCCCTCACAGACTTTGATTTGGTTGTTCTTATTTATGGTGTGTGGGTGTGGAAAGGGATGGGGAGAAAAACCTCACCAAGTTCTCAGATTTGATTTTTACTGTTTGCCAACTCTGAAATATCATAGACTCATTGTTCTTAAACACATCGGACTAAAGCATTAAAAGTCTGTTGGTTCACACTGTTGTGAGATTCCTGGGACTTTCCTCATCCGATGGATCCCCAAACCCTGTGATTTTTCTTGGGCAAGATTCACTGGTACTTGGGAGTGTTTAAAAAGTACTTTTATATGTGTATTTGTAGAAGGTTTGGGTTTTGTTTTTATTTTCAGAACTTAATTAAAGGACCGCCTCGTTTTTCTTCTGTCTGATCTTACTAAAGTGAGGTCTTCCTAAGGGAAGGCAGGAGGCGGGATGCCCCACTCCCTAGATCTAGGGACACAGACCCTGGACCCTGCACCCTGCATGCGAAGAGCCTTCTTTCGCTTGCATCCTCCAGATCGGTTGGAAGAGACCTCCTGGCTTCTGTGGCTTTTGTAAATCAGCATTGAGCTGATCTCTAGTGTCTCGGCTCCTAGAGTTTTGTGGTTGGGTTCTTTTTCTTTACTTTTTCGAACTTTAAAATGTTTTGGTTGTTTTAAATGCTCTTAAGTGGTGTTCCACAGAGTTCTTATCCCTAAAACTGGCTGTGATTAGTCTGCAACCTAGTGCTTTATTTTTTATGTCTCTCCCAGGTGGCCAGCACTGGGGGATTACATGCTAATATAATTTAAGGGACAATCACATTTTTTTTCTTATGCTGACATTGGGCAGAACTGGGTTTTATCTAAGCATGTCTTACATCCAGTACACAGACAAGATTCTCTATATTACAAATCTGGTGATCAGAATTGTTATACAAGAGTGTAAATCTACACCATTTGGAAGCAAACCTAATTTTATACTGGTCATGAATTTATTTTGCTTTAAGAAGTCCCCTCCCTCCTGCAATTTATGAAAGGTACAAAATGTACTGTCATTTCTTTATGACCAGATCGTTCTCTGTTAGTAAGAAAAATGCCTCAAGTGACTTCTGTATGGTTTTCAGTCATTGTGATCTGAAGGCATTCCCGTGTCAAAATTTGAAATATGGTAATTCAGTGATAAGTATCTCTTTCAAAACAACCACAACCCCTCCCCTTCGCCTTCTTTCCTCCCAGCTCAGCCCAGCTTTTCTGCTGGGGGCACTGGTTGCAAACCCCCTCACCAGTGCACCTGGGTTGCTCACCTCACTGAGCAAGTCCTTACCTGCTGGCAAAGAAAGACCCTTCTCTGACTCAAGCAAGTGCCTGCCCAAGCTCCCTGGCAGCATTGTCAGGCAGTGAGGTTTTGTCCTCTGAAGAGCACTATCTCCTCTTCACCATTCAGTCTGTCTCCTTTTGGGCTTCCCACGTGGTGCTAGTGGTGAGGAACCTACCTGCTAGTGCAGACAACTTAGGAGAAGTTTGATCCCTGGGTTGGGAAGATCCCCTGGAGGAGGGCGTGGCAACCCACTCCAGCATTCCTGCCGGGAGAATCCCACAGACAGAGCAGTTGGCGGGCTGCCGTCCACAGAGTCGTAAAGAGCTGGACACTACTAAAGTGATTTAGCACGCGCATGCTGTCTGCTTTGGGGCCAGTTCTCTCCCAGGATATCAACAGCTGGCCTCAGGACCTGCTCCCAGGGGTTCTCTCCTAGGTTCCTAACTCACCAGCAGTAATATGTCTACACACTTCAGAAAGGGACAGGTTTCTTATCTGGAGACATGACTGTAGCCTGACCTGTAGGTCTGACCCTCTTGGTTATGATGACAAGTGACCCCCTTCCCAACTTGCCCCCCCCGCCCCCTCCCTGCCAAAGGACCAGCCTTCTTCTGCCAGTGGTGCAGCTGTCCAGGGGCGGGGAGGCAGCTTCATTTCTGTTTCAAATTTATTCCCCCATATGTTCCTGGGAGCATTTGCAAATTAGGTGCAATAAATAAACTAGGTGCTCTAAAGATAGATTTTATACAATAAGCTTTCAGTGTTTCTTGGAAGATGGCAGCATTTGGGCAAGTCGTTTGTTTTTTGTCTTCAAGTGTTCTTGTTACAGGTGAGAAACAGTGAAGTTACATAGCTCTCCAGAGATTAAAACGATTTCAGAGTCAGGGTAGAGTGTATTTTTTAAGATTGAATCGGAATGGTGGCAAAACATTACGCTTTCAATTTTTTTTTTTTTTATAAAGATGTAAATTTTAAACTGCTAAAAGAATGTTTTTGGTTTTGATCTTTGCCTATAATTTGACATTTGTAAAAACAAGCATTACTTGTAGTCACTGGGATACTAAATGACTTCTATATATAGATACATATGTGTACAAACCCTCCAAAAGTATTTGCTCACTTTTCAGAAGTGCCGTGGGCTAGGGTTTCCCTTTCAATGGACAGTGAGTGAAAACTTCAGTATCCTTCCATCAAAGCCCTCGACAGGATGTGATTTGCTAGAGGAAGCACCATGGCTTCTGCCCTGGGAGGTCCTGACGTCCTCGTCTTTCCTGAAATGACCACGGACATTGGGGCTAAGATGTTATACTTACAGTGGGATCTCTCAGGTCATCTGAAGACACTTTGCCAGCGTATCTTCACTTCCTAAAGTGGGACACGTCTGAACGGGGAGGGACAGCCAGCTTTTCCTTGTTAGGGTCGTAAAGCATTGGAGCGCAAGTTGCAAAGCTGTGGATGCTTTTAGTCTTGTTTATCAGTTTCTAAAGTCGGCTGGACCTGTGAGGACTCCAAGAACACAGCCTTGGTAGTGGCAGTCCACTCTTCTATGTGAATGTAGAACTGGAGACTCAACTTCACTTTCATGCCTAAAAGTGCCTTGTCGAGAAAGTTCCACAGGTTTTTTTTTTTTTAATACATATTTTTGTACAAAAAGGGGAAATGCACTTTAAAAATCACAAGAATGGATGCCTTGTGTGTGGTATAAGAGTGGTTTGTTTGGATCTCAAATGCAAAAATGTAATAAAGGTAGAAAACCAAACTGGAAACCAAAATGGAAAGTGTCCTATTTTAAAACTGACTCTCTTAGAGTCAGAGGTTGGGGAGGAACATTTTTAATCAGTGTGTTTCCACATATAGAAAGCCAGTTTCCAAAAGGGCTAGGGCACAATCAGCGGCTAAGCTGAAAAGCTGGAAGATGCAGAGAAAGGAGTAATTGCTTTTTAAGCTGTTAAAGCAGCCAAGGCTGATTACAACTAAGAAAGTGATTGCCAGGGAAGAGGCACAGGGGCCTGAGTTGTTATGAATCATTTTTAATGATCTGAGGGCAGGTCTCTTCGTACCCTCTCACTTGCTCTTGAAGAGTATTTTTGGTTTAGTGTATGCAACAGTGGGAAAACTAAAAAGCAGCTATCATAACTTTGAACTGCTTAATCAGACAGACTTTGCAACCAGCAAACTACACAGCTCCTGTGGGCCCCTGCCTCCATGGGGTGCAGGACATTCACCCTAAGTAAGAGTTCAGAGATGTTTTATTTCAAAGTTCAGAAGATGGGATGCAGGCGAGGCCAACTGCTGCCAGATGTTTCCTGCCAGTCAGTCTCAGCTACAGGGGAGAGGCAGTGGTGGTTCTGCCATAGAAAGTGCATTTTCAGTCTTAAGCACCTGGTCAATAAGTGCCCAGAGCGAGCTATAAGTGTAACCATCTTTCTCAAGCCTGGCAAACACTGCCCACGTTTTGGCTTTCCAGAAATAAGAGGGAAAAAAGAACGCTCATTTTTATGAATGTCGACTTGAGATACAATGTGGTTTTCATAATCATTACATAATTCTCATTTGTGAGATGTACATTCAGGAGATGTCTAGAGTAAAAAGAAACAAGGAAAGAAAAAAAAAAAAAAGCCGAACCACTTTTCTAGAGCAATGTTCCCCAAACAGCAAATATCCAGCTCTGTGAATAATTCAATGGAATATTTGTTGCTCATGGGCAAGGCCATTTCTAGGTACTGTTTCTATTTTATTTTATTTTTTTTACTTCCGTTTTGGCCGTACTGGGTGCAGGATCTGTGTTGCTGCATGAGGGCTTTCTCTATTGCAGTGATCCGGTGCTACTCTCTAGTTGCAGGGTATGGGCTTCTCACTGCAGTGGATTCTTCTGTGGAGCATGAGCTCTAGGTGAGCAGGCTTCAGTAGTTGGGAAACATGAGCTTAGTCGCTCAGTGGCATCTTCCCGGACCAGGGATCAAACCTGTGTCCTGTACATTGGTAGGCGGGTTCTTACCCAGAGTGCCACCAGGGAGGTCGTCTAGGTACTGTTTCTACTCAACCCTGTATGAGACAGCCACGTTTTAGGTGAGTCCTCTAGGAGCCGTGGGAAGTGGTGGGTGATGCTGCCAGGGGTATCAGCAGTGGGTAAGCCTGGCATCTGCCCTTGACCCTGCCGCCCTCTGTCAACTGCTCTACTGAAGGAGTTCTGAGTATTTTTAGCAGAAATAAGGTAACCAGGGGCTCTGGCAGTGCCCTGAGTACTTCTTAGTGTTGGCCAACATGTTTGCTTTTAAAATGCTTCTAAATATAAACTTGTAAGAAGTGCCACGTACACTTTGCATTCTTCATGAGGATCACAGGAACAAGAGCATTCCAGATGACGGTGTGGACTTCAGAAAACCATCAGTGTTCACGCTGGAAGGGCTATCTGGGAGCTCTTTTTATGGATTAAGAGACAAAGGCCCTTGGTGTGTTCCCGAGAGTCACAGAGCCGGTTGGTGACAAAGCTGAGGGAATGACACGTGAGAGACTCTTTTTCTTTTTCCAAGAACTGTCCCCCCAAACTGGAGGCTCTCTCATGGAACCAAGACTAAAATGGCGATTCTGAAAAGAAGTTCCTCGTGCTGGAAAGATGTGATTTCGTGGGGAGGCATGAACACCTGCATCTTTTTTTTTTTTTTTGGCTGCACCCCGTGGCTTACAGGATCTTAGTTCTCTGACCAGGGATCGAACCCATGCCCCTCCTGCAGTGGAAGTGCAGAGTCCTAGCCACTGGACAGCCAGGGAAGGCCCTGAACACACATGCATCTTTACACACAAAGGGCTTATGGCAAGGACCACTGATCACGTGGAAGCATGAAGGTCAGCATTAAAAGATTTGGGTATCCTGGGGCCCAGCTGGACAGCAGGGTGTGATTGATGGTAGGAAACCTCCAAAGGGCCCCATCTACCCCACATCTAAGGATTCGGAGCCCACACTGCCTTTCACCTGTGGTGCAGGACCCCCTAACCCTCAGTTCTTCCCCTGCGACATCACCCATTCCTGGAGAGGAAACAAGTAATCTCAACAGAGGTCTTCATCCACATGGGGTTCTCCAGTAGGTGACACTCCCTAGACACTTCCCCAGTATCAGACCCTGTACCAGACTTGAGTCGAGACAAGGTAGGAAGAGGATGCATAATACTCATTCTTCTTTGGAGCCAAAGACAACAATGATCCAGGACCCTAGGCCTCTACGCCAAATGCAAGATCATGTGGCTAGATCAGGGCTTGGCAGCCTTTCCCTGTAAATGGCCAGATAGTCATTATATTAGGATTTGCACATCATGTTTACCTATGTCACATATTCTTTTTTTTTTTTTAATATGTATTTAATAACGAGTCTCAGTTGTGTGCCAAATGCAAACTGGCCAAGGGCTGCAGTTTGCCAACCCTGGTTGAAGAATCACATAGAGTGAGCCCTCAGAGGAGTCTTGCAGCCCCTCAGCTGAGGCCTGGAGTCAACTTTCTAGTTTGTTTGTTTAAACACCATATAATTTATGGTCTAAACTGGGATGCTTTTGAGAATGAATGGGGGTGCTCTGAATGACCCCGGAGCACTCATGGAAACCAGCAGCTGGGCAAGCCCTACTGTGTCAGGCCTGCCGGGCTCACCTATCCTAGACTTGAGGATCTCCTTAGACCTCAAGGAACTCCGAAAGCCCCAGCCACGGAACTTATGGAACTTCCCTGGCTGTCCAGTGATTAAGACTACCTGCTTCCAATGCAGGGGGTATGGGTTCAATCCCTAGTTAGGGAACCAAGATCTTGTATGCCACTAAGCCAAAAATAGATAAATAATAACTAAAAAATGTAAAAAGCCAGGAGAAACTATTTTTTAATGCTTTTTAAAAAAAGAAAATAATGATTAAAAAAGAGAGAAAACCCCAGTGAGTCGTGGGCCAGAATCAGCTCTGGCTGGATAGTGCTTTTGGGAAGATGGGTTATATCAGAGTGGTGATTTTGTCTGTGGTTTCAATATGTTTTCGTTGGTTAGGTTTGTTTCCTAATGGTAGTGTTGATGGCCAAAAGCCCTCTGGAAACTTCAGCCAATTCACTCTTAAAAGCAGAGAATTTAAAAGGAAAGGGGTTATTAATGGTTTGGGCTTACATCCTATGTCTCTCCACCCCCCACCCTGGGGCCCCAGAATAGGGCACACACGGCCTATCTCCCCCAAAAAGACGTTCACTGTGGACTGAGACACAGGCTGAATCTCGAGTATTCCAAGCCCCAGTCGCCAGAAAGTATTTACCACTGAAATGCTCCCAGGAATTTTGCAAACCACAGAGTTTCAGCTCGTCTATCTCTGGCCCAGCACATTCAAGAGGCCTTAAACACCACAGAAGACCAAACAAGTAGAAATTCATCTCCAAAATGCTCTGGGCATGGACTCTGAAGATCCCCTCTCCCTTGCCAGTGGCCATCTTGGTGATGTGGACACACAGGCTCTTCAAGTTTTGCACCTCCTGCAGCTGGCAGTCACCACCACCCAGAGCTGAAGGAAGGTGACAATGTGGAGAGGACCCTGGTATGAGTGCTGCGGGAACTTGGAAATGTCTTTACGAAGCCCTGATACACCCAAGGAGGGGTTCAGCTTGCCCCAGTTCACTCCTTTTCAGGAAATGTGGATGCATCACACGTCACAACCTGCCCTGCAGAAAGAAAACCCCGCCCCCTCCTACTGGGCTCACTCCCACAGCCACCTCGTTCAGTGCCTTGGTGGACATCTTGTCCCATTTGAATGTGGAATTAGCCAGGTGGCATTTTGCTGATCTTATCACACCATTTTATTACAATTTATTTTAGTATTAATTATTCACCATTCATCAGTTGCCTATTGAAACAAACATTGAAATATCTGCCAGATATTTTTACAAATTCTGTTTTGCACACTGCTTTGCACATTCCTCACGCAAGAAGCATTTGTTAGTTTGAGTTCTCTGGTCTCCAGTTGCTTTTCTTACCGACTGATCGGTGACCTCACTCTCTTGAGTCCTCCGAACTTATGTTTCTTGTATGTTACCACTCCAATATTCTTGCCTGGATAGTCCCATGGACATAGGAGGCTGGCCAGTTACAGTCTGCAGGGTCGCAGAAAGTCAGACACAACTGAAGTGACTTAGATGCGTGTACAGGTTATGTTACTACTACTGCTACTACTCTCTCTCACACACACACACCTAGAATGCAAAGAAAAATCAAAACGTATTTTCTCTGCAAGCATCCTTTTCCCACTGGTTCGTTTTCCTACTTTGAAATGTGGAGTCTCTACCCCAGAGTTTCTGCAGGCGGTGGGCTCTGTCCCAGTGTTGCAACACTGAATGCACAACACAGTCGGCAGAGGAAGGGATCAACAGCCCTCTGCCCCCACCCCAGATTCCTGAGACATTTCTCAGAGCCCTGAGCTTCTGAAATAGAAACGAGGACCTTTGCCTTCAAGCCCAGAGTACACTGCCCCTGCTTCCTATGCTAGTGAATGTGGGTCAAGGATACTCTATAAAATAAAACAAAAGAGAGCTAATAAGCAAAGCCTCTATGGAAGGAAAACACAATGATTTAACCTTACATTATGCAAAAGGACTTTGGTTATGTTACGGTTATGTTATCAAGGTTAATTACCATCCATGTTTCACAAAAAATTATTGGCTTGTTCACACAAAACCACACCTGATGCATATTATCGTACCTGCATGTCTTACACTTAAATACAAAAAATAAACTGCTTGACATGGCAACTTCTACTCCTCACTGACAGTACGACGTACAACAAAATGACTAAGTGCTTCTTTGGGTAAGATTGTGATTGGGGCCAAGTACTCTGGCAGATATAGAAAGAAAAAGACACATCACTGTCACGAAGCTATTTACAATCTTTCCAATGGTTATTCAGGTCTTTTCCCAAATTGTACATCTTTTTAGTCCATTTACTTGTATCAAACTAAGCCCAAAGAGAAGCCTAATGTTTATTTTAAATGAAGCTTTGTTATTTTGAGATAATTGTAGATTCACATGCAATTTTTAAAAATAATAGAGAGAGCCCATGTACTCCTTACTGAGATTACCCGAATGGGAACATCTGGCAAAACCATAATACAACGTCACACTCAGGATGCTGACGCGGGTGCAGGCAATAGAGAACCTTTCCACCACCACGAGGGTCTCTCATGCCCTTTTATAGGCACACGGCCTCTCTTCCTTGCTCTACCTCTCCCTACACCCCCTGCCCCTGCCCGCTGAGTCCTTGACCCTGGCAACCACCTCTCTGCTCTCCCTCTCTATAATTGTGTCATTTCGAGAAACGTTATATAAATGGAATCATACAGTATGTAATCTTTGGGAACTGTCTTTTCCCACTCAGCACACTTCCTTAGAGATTCAGCCTACTTGTCTCATAGATCAAAAGAGTTTCTGTCTATTGCTAAGTATTATTCCATGGTACAAATACCCCCACAGTTTGGTTAACCATTAATACACCAAAAAGCAATTCCATTGTATCTAATTTGGGGCTATTAGGAATAAAGCAGTTATGAATATTCATACACAGGTTTTTCTGTGAATTTATTTTCACTGATCTGGGGTGAATGCCCAAGATTGAAACCTCAGGGTCACATGGTAGTCCTGTGTTTATTTTTCTGGGTTTTTTGTTGTTGTTGTTATTTTCTTTTTTTGGCCACGCAGAGTAGCATGCAAAACTTAGCTCCCTGACCAGGAATCAAGTCCTCGCCTCTACAGAGGGAAGCACTGGAAGTTCAAAGTCTTAACCACTGGACTGCCAGGGAAAAGCCGTATGTTTAGCTTTATAAGAAACTGCCAAACTGTATTCCAGGTGATCATGCTATTTTACAATGCCACCGGTGATGTATCCAATTTCTCTACATGCTCATCAGATTTGGGTGGTGTCACTGTTTTGTATTTAGCAGTTCTAATAGGTGTATAATGGTGGCTTTAATCTGCATTGCCCTAATGGCTAATTCTGTGGAACATCTTTTCATGTGCTTATTTGTCATTATTATCTTCTATGGCAAAATATCTGTTCATGTCTTTTGCCCATTTTCTAATTAGGTTTTTGGAAATTCTTTTAACTGTTGAGCTTTGAGGGTTCTTTATATATTGTCTATATTAGTCCTTTGTCAGATACGTAGTTTGAAAATATTACCTCTGATTCTGTTGCTTGCCTTTTCACCCTCTTCATGGACTTTCCCAGAGAAAAATTTTTTACTTTTTATCAGTTTAATTTTTCCCCTTTATGAGATCATGCTTTTGGTGTCAAGTCTAAGAATTCTTTGACTAGCCTAGAACCCAAAGATTTCTCCCTATTTTCCTTTAAAAGTTTTATAGTTTCACATTTTAAATTCAAATATTCAATTCATTTAAACTTTTATATGAGAACCTTAGCTCAGAGTTCATTCTTTTTGCCTATAGATATCCACTAGTTTTACCCTCACTGGGTGAAAAAGCCTTCTCTCCTCCNGAGTAGCATGCAAAACTTAGCTCCCTGACCAGGAATCAAGTCCTCGCCTCTACAGAGGGAAGCACTGGAAGTTCAAAGTCTTAACCACTGGACTGCCAGGGAAAAGCCGTATGTTTAGCTTTATAAGAAACTGCCAAACTGTATTCCAGGTGATCATGCTATTTTACAATGCCACCGGTGATGTATCCAATTTCTCTACATGCTCATCAGATTTGGGTGGTGTCACTGTTTTGTATTTAGCAGTTCTAATAGGTGTATAATGGTGGCTTTAATCTGCATTGCCCTAATGGCTAATTCTGTGGAACATCTTTTCATGTGCTTATTTGTCATTATTATCTTCTATGGCAAAATATCTGTTCATGTCTTTTGCCCATTTTCTAATTAGGTTTTTGGAAATTCTTTTAACTGTTGAGCTTTGAGGGTTCTTTATATATTGTCTATATTAGTCCTTTGTCAGATACGTAGTTTGAAAATATTACCTCTGATTCTGTTGCTTGCCTTTTCACCCTCTTCATGGACTTTCCCAGAGAAAAATTTTTTACTTTTTATCAGTTTAATTTTTCCCCTTTATGAGATCATGCTTTTGGTGTCAAGTCTAAGAATTCTTTGACTAGCCTAGAACCCAAAGATTTCTCCCTATTTTCCTTTAAAAGTTTTATAGTTTCACATTTTAAATTCAAATATTCAATTCATTTTAACTTTTATATGAGAACCTTAGCTCAGAGTTCATTCTTTTTGCCTATAGATATCCACTAGTTTTACCCTCACTGGGTGAAAAAGCCTTCTCTCCTCCATTGAATTAATTTGCATCTCAGTCGAAAAGCAGTTGGGCATATTTGTGTGGTTGATTTCTGGGTTCTCTATTCTGCTCCTTGATGGATATGTCTGTCCCTCTGCCAATACCACATAGTCTTGATCACTCTAGCTGTATGGTCAGACCTAATACCAGGGAGTGAACCTTCCCACTTTGTTTTTCTTTTTCATGATTATTTTAGCTATTTTAGAGATTTTTTTCATAAAAATTTAAAAATAATCTACAGCAGCAGCTGTAAGTGGCTTTCGATAGTTCTTCCTGTAACTGCAAGCAAATGCACACACACACACTGAAAAAAAGAGGTTTAGGTTTGAGCATCGGAGAATGGTCTTAGTGTTATCACAAACTACCCTTTCACTCTCAGTTTTCCTTGTCAATTTGCTACCCTTGTGCTCTCATTCAGGATGTGTCCATGAATCAAAGTATTTCATAAGGCCCGAGTAAGGCAACTATAGAACCAGGAGCTGTTAGGAGACCATGAGTTCCAATCTCCAGTTTTACAGATGTGGACAATGAGGCCCAGGGAGATTAGGAGACTTGATGAAAGCTGAACAGAAAGTTCTTAGGGAACGCCAGCCTGCAACCAGGGCTCTGACTGCAGTCCTGAGCCTGGATGTCCTGTCACTTGGCTGGTTCTGAACTTGAGAAAGCATAGTTCAGCAGCAGGGCTATTCACCTACCAAGATCAGAAGTCTTTTTGTTGTTGCTGTTGTTTTAAGATTTTTAAAATGTGAACCATTTTAAAAATCCTTATTGAATTTGTTACCATATTACTGCTGCTTCTTTATATATATATATATATATATTTGTTTTATGGCCAAGAGGCATGTGGGATCCTAACTCCCTGACCAGGAGTTGAACCTGCAGTCCCTGCATTAGAAGGTGAACTCTCAGCCACTGGATCACCCTGGAAGTCCACAGAAGTCATTCTTGCGTCGTCTTCTGCTGGGATTGGGCTTTCAATCAGGGGCAGGGAGGGAGGCAAGGAGGAAAGCAGGACAAGAAGATGAAATTTTAAAAGGTTGATTTCTGCTTCTGCCTCCCTTAACTAGCTCAGAAGTTTCCAGATTTCAGTCCTTTCTAACATGTGAACAATGGAGGTGACTAGAACATGATAGAAAAATAGACATGCTCCCCGCAGTGTTAGGTCTAGCTGGGTGGAGAATGAGGAGAAGAAAACCTTGATTCATCAGTCACTGCTGCTGCTGCTAAGTCACTTCAGTCGTGTCTGACTCTGTGCGACCCCATAGACAGCAGCCCACCAGGCACTAGTCAGCCACTAATTACAAGTCACTGTGGGTGATTACATAAGTAACCATCCTGTCCCTTGCCTACAACGAGCTTACAATCAACTTGAAGGGCTGGCAACTACTTATTGCCCAAGTGACAGGAAATGTGAAGTCATAATGAGGTAACTGTCATTACCAATCATGGGAACACATTCACTTTTGGGTGCTTATTTCAGCAGAGGTCAAGGTCACTTTGGGGGCGAAAATATAACCTCTTGGTGAGAACCACTGAAAAAAATCAGTTGTTTGGTTTTGTCCTTCTTTCATTAGGCATGATACCTGTACAGACCAGCCGACAAGCATTCTATGCTGACAGGCCTGTCCCTGCTATTACAGCCAAGGCCCAGATGCAGCACAGAAGTCACAGGCAGCTACCTCCTCCCTACCTCCTGGCCATAATTACAGTCCAAGAGTGACTTAGAGGCACTTGAGATCCTTTAATGTCAACAGTTGTACCACACCAGTGGATGGCCTAATAGTTTAAATCCTGAAGTGAACAAAAAAGCAACCATTGCAAATAATTTCCATGTAACCTTTGCTTACTTTTTCCTTCTAATCTTAATTAGATTTTCTTAAAACAAAAATTAGCTTTTCTTCTGTTCCATCCTAATTCAGTCCAATAGTCATTGGGTAGACACAAGTAAGGGGTTAACAGGGCCTGGGAAAGGATGGTATCAAAGCAGGGTGACAGGGGCAGCCTGCGCTAGCTAGGAAAGATGATCTTTACTAAGACTATCAAGAGCATGGTGGAAAGGCAGACTCATGTTGGCAGGGAGAATGGCTACACACAGGGGATTGAGCAAATAAATATGTTAAAGATAAGGAGACCCAGAGAAACAGAAATAAAGATGTAAACGTATACATGTATTAATACATACAAGTGTATGCCTGCATGTGTGTATAAAAATGCATCTATTTCCTAGCTTTGTCCTCTGGGAGGGCCTGGGAGAAGCAATACTCTGGTAGCATTAGGCACACTCAGCACCAAGATCTTGGCTTCTAAATATCATTCTCCATGAAAAGGACCAAGGTTCCTTAGAGAACTGACTGATTCAAAGCTGAAACAGGGAAAGTACAAGATAAACCAGGAATAGCTTGTTGTGCAAGCAGTGTTCAAGAATGCTGGGCACAAGTCAAAATGACACAGAAGACTGCTTCTCAGGGCTCCTTTTGTCAAAATTTAGGTCAATTTGAGCATCAAAATAATTAATGAAAATAATGGATTATAACTCATTGAATAATAGATAATGAATAATAACTTATTTGTTTGTAAATAGATACATTTACAAATGGGAGATGAGAATTCCTCCCTGAAATACAATACCCCCTAGTAAATGTGTAAGAAGGCGATACAATTAGAAAATTACTATTTGGCAAACATCAGGGTAATAAATTTAGGCAAGAAACATCAATGGGAGCTAAAACAAGTATGTAAGAGTGGAATGAGTAATGGGATATTTATATGATATGTATTAATTACAAAAGAAAAAGGTAACTTTCCAATGGGGAAATGGGACACACTCTCTTAAATCAAGGGATCAAAAGCTATCACAGGGGCACAAAGTTAATGGGACAATACGAACACAATAGCACTTTCCTGATAGTCCTGCTCCAAGGGCATAACCTGGGGCTAATCATGAGGAAGCACAGGATAAACCTAAGCTAGGGATCACTCTAGGAAATGTAACCTTCATAAAGGTCAAGGGCATGAAACTCAAGATCTAGACAGACTAGATCATGTGGTTGGGAAATGGGGTGTTTGCTACCAAGCACATCATGAGTAAGCGTGGAAGGGTTTCACTCTGTGTGCAATGTATGCAATTCTTTGTTCTAGTCTTCCAACTTTTTTGTAAGTTTGCAATTGTTACCAAAAAAATATTTTTTTTAATTAAGACAGATTAATAGTTATAGGGAAAGAGTGGGATAGACTGGGAGTGTGGGATTAGCAGGTGCAAACGATTACATTTAGAATGGATAGACTATTAGGGTCTGCTGTGTAGCACAGGGAACTATATCTAATCTCCTAGGATAAACCATAATGAAAAGGAATGTTTAAAAAAGAATGTATATATGCGTATAACTGAGTCATTTTGCTGTATAGCAGAGAGTGGTACAACATCATAAATCAACTATACTTCAAGAAACTCTATAAAGAGATTAGTAGTTATAGAATAGAAAGATGACATTAGTGACAGTAACGTGTATGCTGGTGTGTGCCAAAATGCAGTCTGCAGACAGAGGTTGGTCTGTGGATTTCCCCACCCACATCAGGAGAAAGGGCTTGCGCCACACTGCATATCAACCCCTCACAAAACATGCTGTGGTTCGGCAGACGGGTTTTTCAAAGCCTGACTTTCTCCATGAAGGAAGTAATACATTGATTTACATTCTGCACCAAACCCGTCATATCATCGGAGACTGTCACTTATTAACAGAATAGAACTGGTGTAAATGACAATGAAACATGGATTAAAACCGCATAAAGCAGGCTATTGGACTGGAGTTCTCTCCTGTGAGTCACAGTTAAAAATAGTCATAGCGTATGCTTCTCAAGTGTCCAGTTCAGAACATGCACTTTGAAGCATTTTGGATGAAAGTGGTCAGAACTCACAGGACCCAGAGTGAACTGCAAGTACCAACAATCTCATAGACTTTTTCTGTTCAAGATGGTTTCTATCTTGGCGTTTATATGGCCCTCAAAAGATGGGAACACCTCTCCATACTTCCACAAACTCACTGTTAATTCCTACCAAATGAACACTGATCAGATTCTTGTTATGGAGAAGAAAAAATACTAAATGAGGAAACATGTCTAAGTGAATTAACAAAGGGAAAAAAGTTGCATGAAACTTTAAGGAAAACCTCCCCTGTACTTAAAAGAGAGGTCTCCCACAAATATCATGCTTAGCATTTGTGTCTAGAAAACTGGAAAAAAGGATCTGCATTCGATTTTAAAGGTTCTTGGTCTTCTACTTGTTAGTAATTCTATTATTTGAACAAAATTTCTATTGTGTGTGTCTCTCTCACATGGTTGGAGACAGTTCTACTTGCTAGTTTAACATTTTGCCTTTTGGGTGGATTCTACTTGCTCATTCCAGACCAGTGAGTGAGTTTTTTTTTTTTTTTTTTAACTTCCTCTGTTATGCACCAACCCATACTGCTCCACTTCTGTTGCTGAGAACGTGTGTTGCCAGGGTAAATATAATCACCTGACTTCCACATTGCAGTTCAGAGTAGGAGGGACTCCAGGAGCTTGGGGAGTGGCACACCATGCCGGGTCACATGGCCTTTGGGGCCATCCAAGTCTGCCAGCTGGAGGAACCATCAAAGAACCAGCAGGATATTCGGTCCAGCCCAGCACTGTCAGCAACTGTGGCACATCCAGGAAGAACACAAACACCACTGCCTTGACCCAGGAAATCAAAGGTCCTTCCTGCTCCAGCTCCTCTGCAGCATTTGGAGGTGACATCAAACATGGGGCTGTCTGCCCTGGGCTGGTTATTCCCTTCTGGATCACATTCCTTGTCCTGGATCTCTAGGAACAATCTCATCAGTACTGCTAAGTCTGAAAATGTGAGCAGCACGCATGCAAACAGAACCCTGGGGATCACGAGGAACTCTGAAAACCAGATCACGCCCGTGGAAATGTAGTGGCTGCTGGGGTAGTGAGAGCCCTAGGGATGAAGCTATGTCTGAGATACCATTTGATTTCCAAACTTAAAAAACACTAGGGGTCTTGATGCAGGTTCTCCGTCATCTGGCTTCTGCCTACCTCCAAGGCCACATCCCCTGCTACCTACTGACTCATCCCCTGCTGCCCGCTGACTCACCCCCTACCTGTGCCAAGTTGCCTGGCAGTCTCCACATTTCCCACACTATCTCCTACCTCCAAGGTTTGCTCATAAAATTCTTTCTGCCCTATTGGCTAAAGGCCAGTGTTTGGCTTGGAGGCAATACTCAGGATGAGCTGCCTGGGTGGCTCAGTGGTAAAGAGCCCACCTGAAAATGCAGGAGATTCAGGTCCAATCCCTGGGTTAGGAAGGTCCCTGAGGAAGAAATGGCAACCCACTTCACTATTCTTGCCTGGGAAATCCCATGGACAGAAGAGCCTGGTGGCTACAGGGGTCTCAAAGAGTTGAACACGACTGAGCACGCACGCAGGCATGCAGATATTCAGGATGGTGTTGAACTGAGCTGATGAGACCCCAAGCCCCTTTTCGTTCTGTGGACTACACAAGCTGCTGCCGCCTACTTGTTGTGCATTCCTTAAGGCTTCTTCCTGGTCTATTTTCCCAAAAACGAAAGATCTGACAGCAATAGGTTAAGCCCATCTCAGAGACATAAATGCCGATCAGAATTTTAACTTGGAGAAAGTAACCCTTTGCGTTAAATTAACCAGCAATACAACACAGCCCATACACATGTGTCAGGTAATGAGGGGAGCTGCCTCAGCCACACCAAAGAAAGCACCCAGGGTGTGACGGTGGGTATTCCTGTGCCGTTGTCATTGTTCAGTCGCTAAGTCACGTCTGACTCTTTTCAACCCCGTGGACAGTAGCACGCCACACTTTCCTGTCCCTCACTATCTCCTGGAGTCTGCCCAAGTTCGTGTCCATTGAATCAGTGATGCCACCCAACCATCTCATCCTCTGTTGCCCTCTTCTCCTTTTGTCTTCAATCTTTCCCGGCATCAAGTTCTTTTCCAATGAGTCATTGGAAGGACTGATGCTGAACCTGAAGCTCCAATACTTTGGCCATCTAATGTGAACAGCCAACTGTGCTAACAAAGCACTAATCATCATGATTCTAAGTCGCTATGGTAACTGTCTCTGTTGCTGTAACTCCCATGGGTGAAGATATTTGACAAGATGCTGTCATTTCCCATCATTCAGTTCTGTTCAGTCACTCAGTCGCATCCAGCTCTTTGCAACTCCATGGACTGCAGCACTCCAGGCTTCCCTGTCTATCACCAACTCCCGGAGCTTGCTCAAACTCACGTCCATCGAGTCAGTGATGAAATCCAACCACCGCATCTTCTGTCATCCCCTTCATTAAGGCAACCTTATAATTTTTCACCCAAACTAGGACATTCCTGAAGGTCAGAGGATTAATATTAATAATTATTTCAACACATATATAAGACATTTCTGGAAATTTGGGATACGCTGCCACATTACCCATCAGGCTTCATGGTATCCCACACAAAGAGTCCCTCAGTGATGTTTGCTGACTGAATGTACTTTATTTTTTTCTCCTCAGTTTCAGTGTGAGATCCTTAAGAGCAAGGGTGATGTCTAATGCGCCTCCTGTATTACTCGTAATGTTGGAATTATAAGAACTGCTCAACAATAGCTGTTGACTGACTTATGGTGAGATATGCTTTCCAAGTGAAAATTCCCAATGGGTAGCTGAAAATACAAGAATAGGACTCCGCTGACAATATTTTAAGGCTAGAATGTTTGCATGGCTCTTTAGCATAGAGAGGGCTTCCCTGGTACCTCAGTTGATAAAGAATCTGCCTGCAATATAGGAGACCCTGGTTCGAATCCTGGGTTGGGAAGATCCCTAGGAGAAGGGAAAGACTACCCACTCCAGTATTCTGGCCTGGAGAATTCCATGGATTGTGTAGTCCTCGGGGTCACAAAGAGTCAGACAGGACTGAGCAACTTTCACTTCACTTTAGCATAGAGAAGATGTGTTAGTTAGAAATAAAAACTCTCCCACCAAGGAAAACTCAAGTCAATGGTGAGACCTGAAAGACTTCTCTAGAAGGATGAAACCCACCTGTCTTCAGCTGACCTAGAACATGACAAAAACACTCATTGTAGTGCTTTATGAACTGGGAGAAGGGGAAGAGTGGAGCTTGGAGATGAATTTGTTCAGAGGGAAAAAGTAATGAAATAAAAACTTTTAAGCAACACCAGCTTTGATAATGATAACTGAACACAGTAATAGTAAAAAGACAGACTTACACTGTTGAAATAGAAAAGGACCTTGGCTCTCTCTGACTCTTATGGCCCCATTTCACTGCTGAGAAAATGAAGGCCCAGAAAAGTAAAATGGCATCTGGTTACCTTGTCCCCTTCTGGGAAATTCTTGTCATGAGAATTTGACAGTATTTAATTATTCACTGTGGTTGCTTCAGCAGTCCTGGGAAAGCTTAAGTCTTCCTTCTAAGGCAAGAATATTTTCCCTCTTTAGATAAGGAAGTGGAAACTTTTCAAAGGTTTTGCCAAGATAAGGGCCTTCTCTTCTAATTTGTGACTTCAACCCATACCAGGTCTAGATTAGAAAGTATGGATAAGAGCTTAGAAGTGGCAAAGAGGTGAAGATGGAAAGCAAATAGAAGTCATCAGCAAAGTGGCAACACCTGGCCCCCCACGTGGGCCAATCTGGTCCTTGCTGGCTTTGGTACGCAGACTGTAAAACGTCAACCTCTGATTTAGACAGCCCCAGAGCAAACTGGAGAGTTTGGTCTCAGAGCAAATTGAGGCCATAAATTGATGACCAACCAGAGAGTCCTATTTAAATACTGTTACCATTTTAAGCAGTGACCAGAAATGTCACTTTTGTAAGGTCACTTTCTTTTTCTGAGATTCTTGCAATATGTCAAGGGTCTTCAAAGTGAAGTCAAAGTGCTCAGTCGTATCCAGCTCTTTGTGACCCCATGGACTATACAGCCCATGGAATTCTCCAGGCCAGAATACTGGAGCGGGTAGCCTTCCCCTTCTCCAGAGGATCTTCCCAACCCAGGGACAGAATCCAGGTCTCCTGCATTGCAGGCGGATTCTTTACCAGCTGAGCCACAAGAGAAGCCCGCTGTCACAAAATTGTGAGAGGCAACAGCTTGGTACCTATCATTCATGCATGGACCACTGAAAGATTGGATTCACTTCCTACAGCTACACAGTGGATCAAGAGGAAAGTTTATGCTCCTCCTATGAGAACCATTTCTGGAAAGATAAGGATGGTGAAGGTCTTCACCAGCTCTGACCCAAACTGTCATTTTCAAAAAGACTGTCTGCACACCAAGTCTGCAGAGGAATAGTCTTCTATTCCATTTTTCCCCTCCAAACAGGATGGTTTTTCCAGCATGATTATTTCTTTTAAAAGCAATGCAGAGAATTCCCTGGTTGTCCAGTGGCTAAGACTCCATGCTCCCAGTGCAGGGGGCCCAGGTTCAATCCTTGGCCAGGAACTGCATTCCACAAGCTGCAGCTAAGAGTTTGCCTGCCGTAACTAAAGATTCAACACGTTGTGACTAAAGATCCTGCAAGCTGCAACTAAGAGCCGGTGCAGCCAAATAAAAAAAATTATTTTTTAATGCAATGTGGGGGTAAGCAAGGGACAAGGTGGGCCCTATTGATTCCAGGAACTGACAAAATTCTGGTGCCAGGGAGTCATTTCAATCAAGACTTGAATTCTTTAGTTTACCTGATGAACACCTGTAGATTGGTGGATTGCTCAGAGAACAGGCCCTACATCCAGCCTACTGTGCTGTGAGTCTAGGGCTGGACATGGTGACTGACATGCAGGCAAGGACACTGAGCCCCACTAAGGGACTGGATATGTAAATGACTTTTCCTCCCATCCTGAGCAGATTAAGCAGATAGGTTTTCTTCTGTTAGGTGAAAAGTTCAACCACTCAGCTCTAGAGCACAGACCACCAAGATGGATGACGGCTGCACCCTTAAGCTTGGTTCATCTATAAGAATTGGAGCCTTAAAGCCAAAAGTGACCCAACCAGGATCCTAGCACACCCAAGAAATGACAGATAGGCCAACAGGACTGAGTGGAACATGACAGATGCTGCAGGGAGGAAGGCTACAGATGGCGTCAGAGGTTGAAGAACACTATGTTAAGAATGAGAGATCCTCGTTCTATTATTTCAGTTAAGTTATTGGAAGATATGTGGGGATTAAAGATATCAAGGACAGTTACCATGGATACTACCGAATTTATGGTCAACAGGTAGAACATTGCCAAGAGACTTCTTTCTCGTTCTTGGCCACCAAAAGTAAACCTGAGAATTAGGCGAAGTAGTTTCAGAAAAGACCTCAGAGTTCTTCCAGGCTTACTGATGAGGAAGTAGAGATAAAAGTTTAAAAAAGAAAAAGGCACGATGCCTTGCTCAACCTCACACCAGAAGTAGGCAACTATGATGGCTACACTCAGACCCCTTGACTCTCAGATGAAAGCAAGTCTTCACCATCCAGAGGGCGCTCCTGGCACTGCAGGGGCCACTTGGACTTAGATAACTCTTGATAACTCTCCCTACCTAGGGATGAGACAAGGGAATCAGAAAGGTAAATATTATATATTTACATGGTCATGTTTTGTCTACAGGGAAGAAGTAAAACCCATATCCACCCTATGCTTATAAGAAAAGAGGCCTTAATGTCAGACAGATCCGGACTTTAGTATTTCTTCCATACGCTTTCAGCTATGTGTGTGTTTGTGTATGTGTGTGTGTGTGTATGTGTGTGTGTGTGCTTAGTCACTCAGTCATGTCTGACTCTTTGTGACCTCATGGACTGTAGCCCCCCAGGCTCCTCTGTCCAGGGGGATTCTCTAGGCAAAAGTACTGGAATGGGTTGCCATGCCCTCCTCTTCAGCTATGTGACTGGGAGACAAATCACTTGATCATTTTAGGTCTCACTAACTCACTTGCATAATGAGAATAATAACTGTACCTAATTGAAAGGTTTTGGAGAGGGCTAAATGAGATAATGCTTATGCAACACTTAGCACTGTGCCTGGCAAAGAACATATGAGCTGTCATTGTTACAGGCAGACCTCATTTTATTTTGCTTCACTTCATTGTACTTTGCAGCTATTGCACTTTTTATAAATTGAAGTTCTGCGGCAGCCCTGCATTGAGCAAGTCTATAGGTGCCATTTTTCCAATGGCATGTGCTCATTTTGTGTGTCTGTATCACATTTTGGTAATTCTTGCAATATTTCAAGCTTTTTCATTATTATCATATTTCTTATGATCTGTTATAAGTCATACTATTCATATTACTGTGACTCACTGAAATTTCAGATGGTGGTTGACATTTTTTATCAATAATATATTTTTAAATTAATGTACATATGTTTCTTTAGATGTAATGCTGTGTGTGTGTGTGTGTGTGTGTGTGTGTGTGTGTGTTGGTCGCTCAGTCATGTCTCACTTTTGCAACCCAATGGACTGCAGCCCACCAGGCTCCCCTGTCCATGGAATTCTCCAAGCAAGAATACTGGAGTGGGTTGCTGTATAACTTAAACATAATCTTTATATCCACAAGCCAAAATATTAGTGTGGCTCACTTTATTATGATATTGACTCTACTTTAATGGTCTGGAAGCCAACCCACAACATCTCTGAGGTATGCCTGTAGAAAATAGTAGGCCTAAATCCAACTGTAGAAAAAAATATATTAAATATCAGTGGAATAAACATCCCAATTAAAAAGTAGGACTTGTCATAATGGATTTAAAAAAAAAAGCAAGACCTAAATACACACTGTCTACTGGAGGTGCACTGCAAATATAAAGAGAGATAGGTTACAACCAAATGTGAAGTAAAATAATGAAAATAGGTACACCATTCAAAAAGAAAGCATACTAGGGCCAAGTTGCAGTAACATCAGATCAAGTTGACTTCATAATGATAGAAGTATCAATTTATTGGGAAGACATAACAATTATACATGTGTATGCATCTAGTGGTTTACCTAGTGGCTCAGTGGTAAAGAATCTGCCGGCAAAGCAGGAGGCCCAGGTTTGATCCCTGGCTTGGGAAGATGCCCTGGTGGAGAGCATGGCAACCCACTCCAGGACTCTTGCCTGGAGAATGGGACAGAGGAGCCTGGCGGGCTGCTGTCCACAAGGTCGCACAGAGTCGGACACGACTGAGTAACTAAGCAGCAGCACCGTGCACCTAGCAACAAGAGCTTCCAAACACACAAAATGAAGGGGACACGACATTTTATTGTCTCTCATTTTGAGAAAAAAGGTGATAGGAAGTGTTGATGGCAGGTGGAGGGGGACACTGTGTTTAGGAAAGCACAGGGGAAAACCTGGCTCATTTCCTATAACCATTATGAACAATTCCTATGTTCTTAGCCTCTCTTTGGTATGATTTTTCACAACAACCTGGGCATCATGCAGAAATATTTCACTGGAGTATGAGAATAATTGTATATACTGGTAACTAGTAATTTTATGACTTTGGAATTGACAGACTTTCTTGAGATATTTGAGAGCTTGCTCTGTGCCTGCCAATTGTGCTGCATACTACAAACTCTCTGACTTCAAAAAAGCTTAAAATACATTTCAGGAGATAAGTGGGAAAAACAAAAAAGCAATTCCTAACAATACAAGGGATAACTGAAGTTTCAAATAACCAGTGCAGATATACAGTAACCTATAGTAAAAGGGTATTCAAGAACAGGAAGAATTTGGAAAGAAATAGGTAAGGGATTCAAGGGGAGCGTGTGTTGTAAGCAAAGTTTCAAAAGCAATGATCCTGACTCCCCAGGAAACAAACAGCGTATCAGACTGGCTGGAAGCGAGCTTCATCTAATAACCCTGCCCTCCAGATGAACGAAACAGATCAAGACAATGGTTATTGTTGGCCCCGTCTTTTGCCATTCAAAAAACAATGCACACGTTTGGATTAAAGCTCTGCAGTGGTCAGGGACTGTGGGCCAGATGTAGCCTACAGGAGGTGGGAAGAAAGCAGAAATCCCTCCTCATTTCATGTGGGGAAGATATGTTTTTTTATGCCAAGCAGAGCCCCTCAAGTGGTGTGAGAAAGCCAAGGTCTCTGTGGTTGGTGTGATGGATTACCCAGGCAGGGGAGGGCAGAGGCACTCTTAACTTCTCTCTGAAACAAAGGAGAATGATTTGCCCCCAAGAAGAAGCAGGCCAGGGATAAGGATTTAGTGGCGATTTAAGGAAGCGAATGAATGATGTCACCCTGAGCCGTCCTCTGGAGTTCATTCTCTTACTTGAGGTTCCCTCGGCATTTCTGTACAGCCCTGGCCTCTGCAGAAGGCACTTGCTTAGGTAACATCTCGGGATTTTCCTTTTCGTTCTTTTGGGTATGGACGCCTCACCACTGCATGGTGACTAGCTGCACAAAGTCAGGGGCTGCTTCCTCTTCCCCTTCAGGTGTCCCTGAGGTGTGAGACCCTGCAGTGCCATGGACTAGTGCATGAAAGGGAACGTGTTAGTCGCTCAGTCCTGTCTGACTCTTTGCAACCCCACAGACTGTAGCCCACTAGGCGCCTTCATCCATGGGATTTTCCAGGCAAGAATACTAGAGTGGGTTGCCATCCCCGTCCCCACGGGATCTTCTCAACCCAGGGATCGAACCGGGGTCTCTCTTATTGCAGGCAGATTCTTTACTGTCTGAGCCGCCAGGAAAGCCCTGAATGAGTGCGTAGCTAATGCTTTTTAATGAATCTGGAGAGAGCTGCCTCCGCCGCAGCTTTTACTACCCGGCCAGCACGTGTAGGCAGACTGGTTATGGGCTGAGATAACCCACTGGCCAACTGGGGCTCTCAGAGAGGTGTCTGCTGATAAACTGGCCCCTGCTGTGTTGTTCAGTATCTGACTCTGAAAGCACAACTGCTTCCTCCTATCTCACTACAGAAATTCCATGGAGCAAGACAGCGGGCCTAGCCTTGAGGCCCAGCTCTAAAAAAAGTAAACAGCAGCACCAGAGGAGGTTATAGGTCAAAGTGTTACCAACCTGGGTTGTTGGATTCTTTAACCAATAGAAATTGATAAGAGGCCAGATGAGGAATTGAGGCAAGGCTTTATTGGGTCTCAGGAGGGAGAGAAAACAAGTAACAGATTCCTTTGTTCACTCCCCTAGGCAGAGGGTGAGCTTGTTCCTTAAATGGGCTGACTGGGGGCTGGGTGGGGGGCTCTAGCCAGAGGAGGGGCTTAGGTGGTCTGCCAACCTTGGTGGTGCAGTGTGCAGGGATCATGGGCAGTACCCTGCTTTTGCTTCAGAAGTGGCAGTTGAATTTGGGTCTTTTTGTATCTTATTGTTCATAATTTGCCCCAACTTTGCATGCATACAGTTATTTTTATTCCTTTATAGTTTCTGAGCATTCTGTTTCTGGAAGGAGACATTTGTCCAGGTGCAGGCACTGCAGTCAAGGGTCCCCGGTTCCAGCCTGTCTCAAAAACATTCAGTTCAGTTCAGTCGCTCAGTCGTGTCTGACTCTTTGCGACCATGTGGGCTACAGCTTGCCAGGCCTCCCTGTCCATCACCAACTTCCGGTATTTACTCAAACTCATGTCCGCTGAGTCAGTGATGCCATCCAACCATCTCATCCTCTGTCGTCCCCTTCTCCTCCCACCTTCAGTCTTTCCCAGCATCAGGGCCTTTTCAAATGAGTCAGTTCTCATCAGGTGGCCAAAGTATTGGAGTTTCAGCTTCAGCATCAGTCCTTCCAATGAATATTCAGGACTGATTTCCTTTAGGATGGACTGGTTGGATCTCCTTGCAGTCCAAGGAACTCTCAAGAGTCTTCTTCAACACCAAGTTCAAAAGTAACGATTCTTCAAATCTTTGAACTGATTCAAAGAATTGACACAGTCCAAATCTAATTTGGACTGTGTCAATTCTTCAAAAACATTAGTATGTAAAAAATAAATCACCATGCAAGGAAAGGTAGCTAAGCAAAAAATATACATTTAACTATGCAACTTTCAAGAGATTAGTTCTAATCTATCATTTGAACCTGAGAGCTACAGTATCGACTGTCTACATACAAAAGCACCAAGCTAGGGGCTGGTATTGTTGTTGTTTAGTTGCTAAGTCATGTCTGATTCTTTTGCAGCCACATGGACTGTAAACTACCAGGTTCCTCTGTCCATGGGATTTTCCAGGCAAGAATACTGAAGTATGTTGCCATTTCCTTCTCCAGGGGATCTTCCTGACCCAGGGGTCAAACCCACATCTCCTGCATTGGCAGAAGGATTCTTTGTCACTGAGCCACCAGGGAAGCCCTAGAGGGGATGATATAGGAAGCTGCTAAAAACTCAACACTGGACTTTGGAAACAGAGTAGAATTGGCCTTCCAGGACTGGCCATACATCAGACTAAGAAGGTTTTAACAAAAGTGTGCTTAAATGCGTAGGTGAGCTCCCAAGAAAGAATGAAATTCTCATTGCCCAAAAATGCAATAGAAAATTAAAAACAAAACCAGAAAACATGAGCTAATAACATTGTCCCTTCTCTAGGGGAGAGATTGGAAGAACAAGCATAATATGACATGGTGATCCAGGGCAGTGCTTCTCAAACTCTAATGTGCACATGAATCACCTGGGATCTTGTTAAAATGAAAATTCAGACTCTACAGATCTGGCTGATGCTGAGATTCTGTGCTTCTAATGACCTCCAAGATGCTGCCAGCGGTCCCTGCTGCAGCACCAGGTTTTAAAGTAAACATTTAGCTTGTGTATTAGATCTCAACTAGGCTTTGTGCCTGATAGAGATATGGAGTTGGGAACTTAAATTCCTGCATTAAGATGGGACTCTAATAGAGCTCCCTCCTCAGGTAAAAGACTAGAAAACTCTACCCATCAGTACCACAATATTATGAGAATGTTTTTGTTTCTGGCTGGACTCTGGGTGGGGAAATAAAGTCTCCCCAGAAAAATAGGAACTCTAGCCTGTGTCTTACATGGATGAGGGATACAGATTTATCTATATAATTTAGAAAAGCCTAAATTCAGGAATTAATGTAAAAACATAGTCCTGGGCCAGTGATACCCAGAGTCCTTGGCAGAAACAGAGCAGCCGTGAAAGAGATGTTCTTGAAATCCATGCCAAAAGAGCTTTTCACAATCTTCATCAGAAATTTAAAAATTTTAAAACACATAAGGAAACAACCCACCATTTTTGAGAATGAGAAAACAAAATGGAGAATTAGATGTTACAGAATAGAACAGCAATCTGAAAGAGCATCTAAAAGAAATATCTGAAGTGACTTATTACAGACCCTTCCCTAAAAAGCCAAAACTCCAAGAAAATATTAAGCATTAAGAAAAATCAGAAAATATTTGTATAATTAAGATTAAAATGCAATGTACAATTTAACTGGAGATTAACAAAACTGAAGACAGACTATGTGAATTGTAAAATAGTTTGCTACAATTTGTAACTGGGAAATAGATACACACAGATTAGCTACTATGAAGCCAGAGATAAAGTGGTAGAAACTATTAGAAATACAAGAAATAAAAGAAAAGAAGGACCAACATTTCATTTAAGTTTTGAGAGAATAGCTAAAGATTCATATTTGAAAATATGAAGGCATCAGTCTCAAATAGAACAGAGGAAAATAAACCTATACCAACCAAGATGACTAGGGTGAAGCTACAGAACACACACACACATACACACAATTTTTAAAAACTCAAGCACAGTGAAGGAGAAAGTGAAAGAGGAAAAGGACAACAGAGGGAAGAGAAGAAAAACAATGAGAGAAAAAGACAGATTATGCAAAGGACGACAATTAGCCTGGTAAAAAGCTGTTCCCTGGCTGCAGAAGATGCTGGAAGACGGCGGAATATTTCCACATGCCCCAGGACCATTCTTTTAATCTAGAATCTATAGAGGGCTAAGGTACCAAACAAAAGTAGGGATGAAATAAAGATATAGTCAGACAAAGACTGGAAGACTGTAGCTAATCACGGCCCCTCAAGGAAAAGGGCGAATTTTGAGAAGGAAATTAAACCCAAACGGAAGAAGTTAAGTCCACACAGAGCTGAGATCTGAATCAATGACAACATAACAACGAGTGGGTGAGATAAGGGTGAGGGGAGTCCGGGGGCATTTCTGGGGAAAGAAATTGCTGACATGCACCCAATAAAGATTAGAAAAAACAGATGCTATCTCCCCTTCCTCTGTTCTTTCTTTTTTTTCAGTCTACTTCTCACTACCTGTCACTGTACACTTTGTTTCTTCACTCTCTCTCCTACTAGAATCTAAACTCCACAAAGGTGGGGGCTTTATATCATCTCCTAGCACATAACTGATGCTCATGTTTTACTGAAAACAAGATAAAGAACCAGGTTGTGCAAAAAGCCTCCAAATGTGTGGGGCCAAGACTTTCTTGGAGAAGGCAGTGGCACCCCACTCCAGTACTCTTGCCTGGAAAATCCCATGGACAGAGGATCTGGGAAGGCTGCAGTCCATGGGGTCGCTGAGGGTTGGACATGACTGAGCGACTCACTTTCACTTTTCACTTTCATGCATTAGAGAAGGAAATGGCAACCCACTCCAGTGTTTTGGCCTGGATAATCCCAGGGACGGGGGAGCCTGGTAGGTTGCCGTCTATGGGGTCACACGGAGTCAGACACGACTGAAGCGACTTACCAGCAGCAGCAAAAGCAAGACTTTCTTCTTTCAGGAACAGGCAGAATGGGGTCAAGATGTAACTAGCATTTCTGAGCATCTCTCAGGTTCTGGGCTATACACAATTCCTGTCTTCTCGTTGTATGTGGACTGTGAGATAACAAAAACTGTATGCCAGTGAGGGGCTTCCCAGGTGGCGCTAGTGGAAAACAGCCTGCCTGACAATGCAGGAGACTTAAGAGAAGTGGGTTCAATCCCTGGGTCGGGAAGATCCCTTAGAGGAGGACATGGCAACCCACTCCAGTACAGGGTTGCACAGAGTTGGACACGACTGAAGTGACTTGGGACACACACACGCCGGTGAGCAAAACGAACTAGTCTTTCATTCTGATTTAAAACCCAAGCAGAGCATTTTTTATCTGCGTTTAGTGTTTATAGACATTTCTGCCTGTTTCCAAGGGAGACACAGGCTGTGATCTTACATCCAATGTAATATCCTGTCCGACCGAAGCAGTGACGATCCTGCTTTGTATTCTGGGGGAAGCTTTCACACTCTGGATATAGCCACACTCAATACCACCCAGTGACCCAGTAATTCTAGTTCTCAAACGCCTACCTGTGTAGAGACCCCAGGCCACAGGAACCCTGAAATTCCGGTTCTAACAATGAATCACTGGAAATCAAGAGGCCCCATCTTGAGCTCACAGGCAGCCCCGCCTCCTTGTCGACAGGCTTCCCGTTCTTTGTGCTCTCAGCTGCACCTGAGGACACCCTCCTTAGGCCCCCTGAGGTCTGCTGCTGGGTGTCATAGCCAGAGAGATTCTCCAGTTCTAACCACCACCCTGACCCCACCCTCACCAACAGCCCTACAGCCCATGTGAAATGTACACTGACCAGACAGCTGCTCTGATGAACAGGGTCAGACACTGTGTCCTCACTTGAGTCCTGAAGTTATTGGATGGCCCCGTAAACACAACAAAGGGTGAAGAGCAAGAACGCATTCCCTTCCTTGATCACAGCAAACACACCTATACACTTATTCTTCGGACACCTTCAAGAACAGGGGCAGTAGCTGGCCAGCCTGCCACACAGAAAATCACTAGGTAGCCATCTGTAGACAAGATGACGAGGAGTAATCCTGAGAAGCACACAAAGCGTGGCCCATACTGCCGCGGCCCCCAACACGTTCTCTGTCTGGTGGAATCACATTTGCTGCCCCTCTCATGCCCTTTCCAGGACCTGCAATCTCACCTTTTCTACTTTCTTCCTTCCTGGAGTAGAAACAAGCTGTAAATCAAACAAGCAATTTCCTCTTCAGCATCTTTCTTTGTTTTCTCACCTTCCTTGAGCCCCTGCCAAAGTGTCTCTTGCTTCTAAACATCTAATTGCTCTCCTGACAACCCCCAAAACAGCCCAACATTATATATTTAGGGTTCTTTCTCAGTCCTAAAATGTCAATGGATAAGTCTTTTCTCCTAGATAGAAAGCTCCATTGGAGAAGGCATGGCAACCCATCCCAGTATTTTTTCCTGAAGAATCCCATGGACAGAAGAGCCTGGCAGGCCAACAGTCCATGGGGTCGCAAAGAGTCAAACACAACTAAGCGACTAACACAGTAAGCTCCATGAGTAGAAGGAGTATTACTTCCACGCTGACTTGCCTTGCTGACCCAGAGCATTGTCCACATTCGATGTCCAATAACTGCTAGAAGGAAGGGAGGCTGGTTTGGGAAATGATATCATCACATGTAGCATTCTTTCCAAGGAGTGAATCTCTGACCTTATGAACCTTGGAGAATTTTTAAGGGATCTGATTTCAGACCCACTTTGAGGATGTCAAGGCAGTGTGGTTTTAAGACTGTTAGCCCACGGTCCTTAGGTTGATCAGGCTGGCTGAGCCAGGCCCCCCCTTTCCTCTCTCACTGAGTGTATTCAAGAAGTGGTCCTGCTGTCACTTGGGGCCACCTCTTCTTGCCCACAGTTCACCAGCCCACTAATGGAGGTCACAAGAGAGGCTACCAGATTCAGAGAAGCCGGAAATGCCAGCTTGCCCCTTCTGAAGATGGGAAGTTGGCAAATACATCATGTTTTCTCCACATCGACTAGAGTAAGTGGGTAAAGGTAAGGAGACACAGACTCCAATTCTGATAAGCTTTCACTCTCATTTTGCAAGATTAAAACCACAAAATAATTTATGAACCATACAAACAACTTGTAACCAGCACAGTAATTACTACAGATGGTAGAGAGCGGGCTTGACAGGACAGTTAGGGAGAGCTTCGTGGAGGGAGTGGAGTTGGACACTTGTTCCTGTGTTCTCTGGACTCTGGTGGCAATTTCCAGTCTCTGACCCTACGTCAAGCCACTAACCAGACTCTTCCAGGGATTCTTTAGAAGGTCCTAAAGGAGGGAAGGATGTGACAAGCACTACAGACACTTTCTATGTCCCTTCAAAGGCCCAGAGGATGGGCAAGGGGCACCTGCCACGCTGTTCAATGAAGAGGGGCCAGTCTCTCCTATGATGTGGAGACCTGGGCTTTCTGCAGGCAAGAGACAAAGCAGGAGGGCCGCCTGTGATGAGAGCTGATTTCTTTCTGAACCCAGCCATCTGCATTTTGGGTGACGGTTTCCATTTCAACGAGAACTCCCCTGGTATGAAAGCAGGGCTGGTACATGCACCCGGTCTGCGAGCTGCGCTGGAGTTTGCACAGACGCAGGAAAAGGACTGAATGTGAGGATGCCTCTNGAGGCAAAGAGACAAAGCAAGAGACAAAGCAGGCAAGAGACAAAGCAGGAGGGCCGCCTGTGATGAGAGCTGATTTCTTTCTGAACCCAGCCATCCGCATTTTGGGTGACGGTTTCCATTTCAACGAGAACTCCCCTGGTATGAAAGCAGGGCTGGTACGTGCACCCGGTCTGCGAGCTGCGCTGGAGTTTGCACAGACGCAGGAAAAGGACTGAATGTGAGGATGCCTCTGGTGATAGCAAAGGTTATATTTAGTCCTGAGCTCGAGTAAACACGGGGCCGCCTGCAACATGTATGAAGGGAGCTCCAGGAACAAAGACAGCTGCAAGGGCAGTGAACATAAAGGAGCAAAGTGCAGGACTGGAGAGAAGAGACACACAGGGGCTCCAGCCCCGAGATACGATGGGGCAGGTGGGGCCCGCCAGAGGACAGGGCTGGCAGAAATGAGGGCGGCGGCAGGGAGGCCCCTTTCCGTTGTCTAGTGCTCAAACCGTGAGAAAGAATCTCCCAGAAGGTGCCTTCACTAAGCACCCGCATCGCAGCTCCTTTACCTCTCTACGGCAGCCGGGGCTTAAGGAACAGCCTCTAAATCCCGGAGAAGTCGCATCACCGGGCCCCAGTGCCTTCATCTATAAAATGAGGACTTTGAGTCACACAGTACCACCAATTGCCGACCAGCTTCAGGATTTTTCCAGCGCACCTTGCTAAATGCCTAGAAACACCTTATTTATGTTCCAAACATAACGAGATCCAACTGTTATCTTCATCACATCCACTAAGAGATCAGTTGAGCAAAGAGCACACTTTTTTTTTTTAAGGACTGGAGTTGATCCACTTTAAAGTTTAACAGCAGAAGGGCTAAAGGGAAATTTGACACTGTGTAGCAGGACCGCATGGGGCTGGCAGCCAACACAGAACATTTGAGCAAATTAGAATAAATGAGCCCCCTCCAGGTAGGCACAGCTCTAAGGGCCTCCCAGATGGTAAGGGGCAGGCCAGCTGCACTTGTTTGCTCCACATCCCACCCCTTACACACCACACACACGTGCGTGCATACACACATCCCAGCTGGCACTTCAGTCCCGGCAGAATCTGTGCTGTCTTCTCCAGCAATCGAGCAGCGGGCTGCCACTAACACATGAAAGTCAGGAAGGGTATGTTTGGATTCCTGATTCTTTCCCCTCCAATGATTGTATTATGTTCATCTCCACTGTAGCAGTCTTCTAGGAATCTTCTACTTTCTTCTTCACACACTGCCAAGCTTTCTCTCTGATGTATGTAATTACTGGGGTAACACACAAATTCACAACACATTGCAGGTTTTATATTCACTACTCGAAACTGTAAACTCCTTAAAGGCAAGGAGGGACAGAGTTTATCTGTATAAAATTCTTGATCCGTACACAGTGGATATTCAGTAAATATTGTTGAATGAATAAACGAATGACTAAATGAATGAAAAACAGTCTCATGTAGTTCTGAACTGTTTTTGAATCATGGGGTTTTCTGAAATCTGATAGAAGCCAGGGACATTTCCCCAAAATGCACAGGTGTAAACATGCACAATTTTGTCTGTTGTTTGGGAGAATCACCACTCTCAGGCAGAAAGGGCTTTAGACTTTAAGCCAGGATGAAAATTGTGAGTCATTTCTTAAAAAAAAAAAAAAAAAAAATGAAGTGGAAAGTAAAACTAGAATCTGACACTCATTGAGAACCTAAGGCTTTGACTTGTAATTGTCTTTAATCCTCAAAATAAACCATTGAAATAGTCATGATGATCTCTATTCTCTACAGGTGAGGAAAATTAGGTTTAAGTAGCTTCTCCACTATACAAATCAGACCCAGTATTCAATCCAAGTCTTTTTTATTCCCAAACTCGTGTTCTGTTGACTCTATCATCTGCCTGCAAATATCACAGACTCTCGAGATTCCTGATACAATTTCCATTTATTGTGTTTTGATGGATGAAGCCCTCTAAAAAACTATGATCTAAACTGAGTAAAAAAGACATACATTTTAAATGTAGTCAATATACTTGGATTCAACATGATAAATGATCTCTACGGAGTTCTAGAATAATCCATAAAAATGAATTCTAAGTGTATCTTGCACATTGTATTAATATTTTGCTTGGATATTTAGACTAATGGTTAAAACAAAATGAAACCAGTGTCTTAACTAAAGAGAACCTTCCTTGTAGGCACAGAATGTTCTCCCCTTGCCCCACCCCCAGTCTGAGAAGAAAGCAAAGCATGAGACAAGTATCTTGACTTTAGCAACTGCTGGCTTAGTCTTACACTGTGGTTATAAACACAAACTTGAGAGTCAGAAAGACCTAGGTTTAGGTTCTGCCATGTGGCCCTAATGGTAAAAAACCTGCCTGCCAGTGCAGGAGACATGAGACATGTGTTCAGTCCCTGGATTGGGAAGATGCCCTGCAGGAGGGCATGACAGCCCCCTCCAGTATTCTTGCCTGGAGAATCCCATGGACAGAGGAGCCTGGCTGGCTGCAGCACATTGTGTTACGTAGAGTCAGACACGACTGAAGCGACTTAGCATGCACACACTTTGCTAGTAGGTCAGAGACCTTGGTCAAGTTATTCAATTTCAGAAAGTCTGAAGTGCTTCTTCTATACATGAGGCTAAATCATAGTGCCTACCTTACTACCTCACAAGGTTTGTTGGAGGGGTTAAGAAATAAGGTGTTTAAAAATTCCTAGCGCAATGCCTGGAGAAGGAAATGGCAAGCCCCTCCAGTATTCTTGCCTGGAGAATCCCAAGGAGAGAGGAGCCTAGTGGGCTGCTGTCTATGGGGTCGCACAGAGTCGAACATGACTGAAGCGACTTAGCAGCAGCAGCAGCTCAATGACTAGACTATAGGAAACATATACTAAATGTTAGTGATTCTTTTCCCTTGTCGCCATCTTTGTCTAAGTCCACATTATCCTACAGTAATCTTACATGAACAGAATGATGGCCTGGAGGTCCAACAGACCTGGCAGTCCTTTAGAAAACTAAACACAAATTTACCACATGACTGAGAAATTTCGCTTCCAGTTGTCTACTCAAGGGAAATGAAAATGTATGCCTACATAAATACTAGTACTTATGGTCCACAGTAACATTATTTATAAGAGCCAAAAAATGGGAATAAGCTGAATATCTATCAACAGGTCAATGGATAAGCTAACTGGTATATCATATAATGGAATACTGCTCAGCAGTAAAGAAGGGTAAATGATCAATAAGTGACACAACACGGAAGACTCTCAAAATAAATATGCTAGAAGACTTCCATGGTGGGTCCAGAGGCTAAGACTCCGCACTTGCCATGCAGGGGTCCCAGGTTCAATCCTTTGTCAGGGGACTAGATCCCACACGCTGCAACTAAAAAGATCCTGTGTGCCACAACGAAGAACTGGCACAGACAACAACAACAACAGAAGTAAATAAAATGCTTTTTAAGTATGCTGAAAGAAGCTACATGCAAATATATATACTGTAGGAGTATTTATTGAAAATTCTAGAAAATTCAAGCTAATTGGCACTTGAAGCAGGGGCTAAGGGAAGGAGAAGGACAAGAAAACTTTGGGGGGGGAATAAGTATGCTCACTATATTGTGAAGATGATTTTATGGGTACACATATATGTCAAAACTCAGCAAGCTATATATTTTAAATATATGCAGCTTATTGCCAATTATACCTCAATGAAGCTATTCAAAAATGTTTTAAAGTCCTCTACAATGGCTTTCATTGCTTTCCTAATGAAATCCATGCTCTTTACTGTGTATTCAGTCCAGTTCAGTTCAGTCACTCAGTCGTGTCCGACTCTTTGCGACCCCAGGAATCTCAGCACGCCAGGCCTCCCTGTCCATCACCATCTCCCGGAGTTCACCCAAACTCATGTCCATCGAGTCAGTAATGCCATCCAGCCATTTCAACCTCTGTCGTCCCCTTCTCCTCCTGCCCCCAATCCCTCCCAGCATCAGGGTCTTTTCCAATGAGTCAACTCCTCACATGAGGTGGCCAAAGTATTGGAGTTTTAGCCTCAGCATCAGTCCTTCCAATGAACACCCAGGACTGATCTCCTTTAGGATGGACTGGTTGGGTCTCCTTGCAGTCCAAGGGACTCTCAAGAGTCTTCCCCAACTTCACAGTTCAAAAGCATC
>SJYV01027236.1:42159-98239 GCA_006410875.1 Neotragus pygmaeus
GTTTTCTGAATGTTGAGCTTTAAGTCAACTTTTTCACTCTCCTCTTTCACTTTCATCAAGAGGCTTTTTAGTTCCTCTTCACTTTCTGCCATAAGGGTGGTGTCATCTGCGTATCTGAGGTGATTAATATATCTCCCGGCAATCTGGATTCTAGCTTGTGCTTCTTCCAGCCCAGGGTTTCTCATGATATACTCTGCATAGAAGTTAAATAAGCAGGGTGACAATAGACAGCCTTGACGTACTCCTTTTCCTATTTGGAACCAGTCTGTTGTTCCATGTCCAGTTCTAATAACTGTTGTTTCCTGACCTGCATATAGGTTTCTCAAGAGGAGTATTAGGTATTGCTTATTTCTTCTCTCTTTTTTTGAAATCTCCCTTCTTACTTACTGAATGTAAGAAAGAATTTCTTCTGGGGAGAGGCCAGTTGTGTTTGGTTTACCATTGGATTCCTCAGGTCCCAGTACAGTGCCTGCTCCAAAGGCAAACTGTTTACAAGTGAAGAAGGAACAGAAAATCATTAAAGGCCAAAAGAGATGGTCTCTTAGTCGTGTCCGACTCTCTGCGACCCTGTAGACTGTAGCCCGCCAGGTTCCTCTGTCCAGGGAATTCTCCAGGCAAGAACACTGGAGTGGATTGTCATCTCCTTCTCCAAAAGGTCAAAAAGTAATATGGAAAATATGTATTCTACCCTACTCTACTCTAGTATACTATACTCTACCAGTGGAGGGAGAAAGAGCCGTGTGATTGAATTGTCATAAAAGGTTTCATGTGGAGAGAAAGCAGGAAGTGTCCTCAAGGACGGGAGGGTGTAAACAGTAAGAGGAAAAAGGTACCTCCAGGGGTAGCGACAGGTAGAGCCAAGGCACAGACGTGATGGAGCCACAGGTTCGTCTGGAGCTTCGGTAGGAACAGGAGGCTTGCCTAGATTGGGGCCACCCTAAATCCCATCCCAAAGGTGGTATTCAGGACATGCAGGATGGACTGGCGAGAGCGAAGGAAACAGACTGCAGGTCTCAGACGGAGAATGGCAACAGAGGGACGGGACAGGCCCTTCAGGGACAAAACACACAGGGCTTTGGATTCACTCAGGAATCTTCTCAAAGTGAAACGCATGATCCAAAGTCAAGATGCTGGGCTGTGCTTCCCAGGCTGGCCCCAGACCTCCGCATCCTCTCCCTTATAGTAATGTTTGGCATGATCCAGTACACTACTGTCCAAGTGTGTTCATGTGTGTTCTCCTGGCATTGCCACCTCCTTCCACGTGGGTAATGCCCTTTTCCCCATGGAAAAATGTGGCATTTTTCTTGGGGTACTTGGCCCTGGTTTAGGGCTTGAGAAAAGTCCAGTCCCTTAACTAAGAACCCAGTGCAGGTGTCTTTAGATGCCCTTGTTCTGATGTCCCTCTTTCCCCCTCCTCTAACGTCCTGTGTGCTGGGGCTAGATCTGTAATCCTGCATCTCTTTCTCAACTCAGCAGGAAGCACTTAAAGGGCCTGGCTTTGTTGTGAAGGGTAAAGAGAGGAAGCAAAGCGACTGCAAAGGTACTGTTTACTTTTCATTCAATGCCAAAGCCAAACAGAATGTGTTTGCTTTCTGCTGAACGCCGAGGAATGGAGAGTTTGTATTTGAAGCTCATGAATGGGACAGAGTAAATTTTCCCGGAGCCTCACGTCTGCAGCAGTGCGTTTAGATTGTGCTCCAAGTTTACCAAGTACTTTCATAGACGTTATCTCATCTGATCCCCAGGTCCACCCTATGGGGATGCTTGTGGTTCCCATATCAGAGATGACCCAGTGCCCTGGAGCTGGAGGCAGGGTCTCAGTGGGTGTTTCTTTAATGAGGTTACTAAGGCCAAGTGACATGCCCCAGGTCACAGAGCCAGATTAAGCCATGCTTTCTCCCTGCCCTCTAGTGATAGTCCTTAAACGCAGATCGAAGCTCTATTGTAAGCACCTATTCCCTAGATTGGGGTGACTCTTGGTCATAGGCCCTGTATTACCAATGCTGACATTCCTCACCAGCACACAGGAAGATAATAATAACAAGAGGTATCAATTACTGAACACCTAGAATGTTTTCACTCAACATGTGACTTAATCTTCGCAACAACCCTCAGGAGTAGGTTACATCATCTTCTTTGCAGATGATAAAGTAAGACCCAAAAGGTCAAGTTACTTTCCCAAAGTCACTAGCTGTTCCAAGAGCCGGTAAAAAAAGACTGGGGATGATCTTCCAGCTCTAGGGTCTGTCCTCTCTCCATTGGGCCATAATGGGTTTTAACCTTCAAATTATCTCTGGGTCCTTCCTACCACTCACCTCCCCTTTCCAAATAACCCCCTACCCTGCCCAACACCCTCCTAAGGCATATACACACCAGCCAGAAGGAAATCACACCTTTAAAAAACAAAACAAACAAACAAACAAAAAACAGGAAGNTCTCTGGGTTCTTCCTACCACTCACCTCCCCTTTCCAAATAACTCCCTACCCTGCCCAACACCCTCCTAAGGCATATACACACCAGCCAGAAGGAAATCACACCTTTAAAAAACAAAACAAACAAACAAACAAAAAACAGGAAAAATGTTCTGAACCTTAATGTTTGGTTGACTCTTTAAATTCAGCAAAGCACTTCAGGATTTCCTGTCTCGGAACGGACTGCTGCTGTTAAACATTAAGGAAGGGCCAGTCTTGTATGAGATGAAATACCTAGTAATCCCCAAAGCAATGAATCCCAGCAGGAACTTACATTGTAAAACAGACCAAATAATGAGAAACACATTTCTGTTCCCGCCCAGCACAAAGAGAGAGGAGAAAAGAAGATGTGGTCTTTATTCTGAGCAGTTGGGTTGCTGGAAAGGCATAGTCTGTCAAAACATTGGACAGAAAGACTGAGCAAAGGCAAGTTTCCCTTGCGGTCAGAGCTACCAGGTAGGGTAGATGGTTGAAGGGTTTTTGCCTCATCAAAGAGATTCGCAGACAGAAGTCTAAGATATGCAGTACATACAGCAACTGTGGGGGGAGAAATTGCTAGGCAAACTATCAAGTCTTAAGTCCTGCAGAGAGGGCTCTGGGCTGTTGCCCAAGGGAGGGTGAGATCCCCCGCTGTTGGAGACTCTGCCAGATGCCTGGATTCCTTACGAAAGAGTCCACAGTGACCTTCAGTGTCCATAACGTTACAGGCTATTGTTGCAGGAATTGGAGTTTATTATCTCAGCTAATTTTTCCATTTTCCTCAATGCTTTGTTTGTTGTTTGTAATATTCTTCAGCAAAACTTTTAGATTATTAATGACTGCTATTGTGATGGTGACTATTAAACAGTTAATTTATAATAATTATTAATAACTGTTGAAGCTAGCAGATAGGTATGTGAGGTACCTAAATTCTTTGAAGGTGTTTTTTTTTTCTCCTGTATTTGAATAATAAGGAACATTTAAAGTGCATTAACACTCTCTCTTAAAAATCAGAACTACCTCTCTTTTTGAAAAAAATATTTTTGAAGTCTCTTATTTATATGGGTGCTGTGCCTTCTCACCTGATGTTCTCATATCTGTACCCTGGGGCTTCCCAGATGGCTCAGTGGTAAAGAGCCTGCCTGCCAGTGCCGGAAATGTGAGACACGAGTTTGATCCCTGGATGGGGAAGATTTGCTGGAGGAGGGCATGGCATTCCGCTCTAATATTCTTGTCTGGAGAATCCCATGGATAGAGGAGCAACGTGTGTTATAGGCCATGGGGTCACAAACAGTCGGACATGGCTGAGTGAGCGCAGAGGGCACTATTTGTAATCCTGCACTCGTCCACTGTTTTCTGGTGGATTAGGCTGTCTAGAATACTTGAGGACTTATGTTCTGTTTCCTTAGATGTGTGCTTTGCTCTCTTGAACAGATGTGATGCTTTCCTGACCCCTGGTTAAGAGGTTAATCTAGATTTGTTCTCTGAAGGACTGGTACCAGGAAACATGTAACAGCTACTCTGTTACCCATCAGAGTCTCCATGAAGGACTTCAAAGAACAGATGCGATTGGGCCTCATCAGAACTGACAGGATAATATCACAACATTTCCATTGTTATCCATGGGCGCGTTGCTGTGAGGAGGCCAACCAGAAAAGCTATAAAAGGTTTTTCCCAGTCACTACAAGGCTGTAGAAGGTTTTAAGTTCTAGATGAGCCATCTCTATCATTTACCTGACCCAGAGCATGAGCGCCTGCTCTGATGATACATGATTGCTCAAGTTGAAACTAAACTCGTGTGGAATAAATAAAACTTCTAAACCAAAATGAAGAAATAAATGACACTATCAACTGTGAAAAACGGGAGAACTTCTGTGAAATCATAAACCACATCTCATAAGCTTTTCAACTGGCCCATGTGCTAGTTGCATGCATATGTGGCTCTAATTATTGCCAAAAAAACATAGCAATACATGAAACATCAAATTTGAAAGGCAATGCCACAAATGTATGTAATGCACACCAAATTNGTCTCCATGAAGGACTTCAAAGAACAGATGCGATTGGGCCTCATCAGAACTGACAGGATAATATCACAACATTTCCATTGTTATCCATGGGCACGTTGCTGTGAGGAGGCCAACCAGAAAAGCTATAAAAGGTTTTTCCCAGTCACTACAAGGCTGTAGAAGGTTTTAAGTTCTAGATGAGCCATCTCTATCATTTACCTGACCCAGAGCATGAGCGCCTGCTCTGATGATACATGATTGCTCAAGTTGAAACTAAACTCGTGTGGAATAAATAAAACTTCTAAACCAAAATGAAGAAATAAATGACACTATCAACTGTGAAAAACGGGAGAACTTCTGTGAAATCATAAACCACATCTCATAAGCTTTTCAACTGGCCCATGTGCTAGTTGCATGCATATGTGGCTCTAATTATTGCCAAAAAAACATAGCAATACATGAAACATCAAATTTGAAAGGCAATGCCACAAATGTATGTAATGCACACCAAATTCAATGTATCAGCAGACTTGGTTCCTTCTATGCGATGATGGGGGCTAGGGACACATCCATGCTTCTCTCCAGCTACTGGTGATTTGCTGGCATTTCTTTTCTTTTCTTTTCTTTTTTTTCACATTCTTTGGCTTGTAGATTCATTACTGTAATCTCTTCCTTCATGTTCACATAATGTTTTATCTCTATGTGCCTGTCTCCAAATACCTCCTTTTTATGAGAACACCAGTCATACTGGATTAAGGGCTCACTCTACTCCAGGATGAGCTCATCTTAACTAATTCCATCTGAACAACCCTATTCTATCCACATCCTGAGTTACTAGAGGCTAGGACTTCAACATATGGTTTTTTAGGGGACACTTCAACCTATAACAGAGACTGATATGTGCATACATGTGTGTATGTATAATATTTTTTGAAGGGAGATAAGCCTAGTGAAGGCCAGTTTGGCCTGCCCTGGACCCTGATTGGATGATGGAGTCTTTCTTGAAGTCTTCCCTACAGCATTACTTCGCATTTAAGCCACCCAGTCTGTGCTGTTTTTGTTACAGTGGCCCTAGCAATTGAATACAAAGTACATCTATAAATATATACTATATATCTCACCAGGAATCAAGAATTCAAATTAGGAGGGAGTAAAACTTTGAACTAATTCTAGACCTCTGCCAACAACCCTGCTTCCTCAAGGCTGCTGGCACTATCCACTTACAACCTTCATGTTTATCCTAATAAATTGGTAAGTGTATGAAGGACTGAAGGGAGAAACATTGTTCATTTGGTGCCACGTGATCTTCAGTTGAGTCTCCTGTCTGTTTGTCCATGGTAAGAGAAAACTGGAGTAACTAACATCATTATCTATTTGATGGATTAACCAGTCTATGGATATAGATAGGATATTTGTTTTTTTCTAGCCCAGACTCAAGTGAACCTGACCACTGGTGTACACAAGAAGATTCTAAAGAGAATGAGAAGTCAATGCCCTTCCAACTTCTCTCCCATAAGGGTTCTCACAAGACCATGGGGATTTCATGGTGAAAACACATACACACATTCCAATATAAGTGCAGAAAACTCTTTCCAACATCAGAAATGAATACTTTTGCTACTAGGTCTTTTTAGGAATATCCAGAAACGTCTGTCTCTTTAAAATGTGTGTGTGGATTCTGAAATACTGTTGCACTGGACTGTCAAATGTACGTTTATCATTTTGGGGAACTTGGAGAGTTTTGTTTTTAAGTGCTGTCATATACAAACCAGACAAATATTTTCCCCTGGGATTATTTTGAAAAATCTCATAACATTAGACCTTGACCTAAGAACCAGTGTCAAATTTGTTTTCCCTGATGGATTCATTTATAGAAAGGCAAAGTTCATACTGCAGCATTTGGCACTCACATCCAAAATAAGAGGAAGTTTTTTACTTGAGTTCAAGACCAGCAAATAATAACAAGAATTTTCTAGTGTGTTGATTTGGAGGAACGATGGAGAAGGGCTGGTGAAGAGATAGATTTTCTGTGTTTTCTAGAACAAAAGCATATTGGCCTACAGTGTTACTTTAAACTTACACATGATAAGAATAGGGGAACATATCCGTAAATGTCATGAGCTTCCCAGATGACGCAGTGGTAAAAAACCCACCTGCCAGTGCAGGAGATAACAGGAGACAGGAAGACTCCCTGGAGTAGAAAATGGCAACCCATTCTAGTATTCTTGCCTGGAAAATCCCATGGACAGAGGAGGTGGGCTACGTCCATGGGGTCACAAATAGTCAGACACAACTGAGCACACACACACACACAAACGTGTAAATATAAAAACCCTTGCTTTAAAAAAATATATTATTATTTTAAGAAGACCTTTTGTGCTATTTGTTGAATTTGAGCTTGGATGCAATTTTTAGCTTCATAAATGCAGAGTGAAAGTGAAAGAAAGTGAAGTCGCTCAGTCGTGTCTGACTCTTTGTGACCCCATGGACTGTAGCCCACCAGGTTCCTCCGTCCATGGGATTCTCCAGGCAAGAATACTGGAGTGGGATGCCATTTCCTTCTCCAGGGCAAATCTTCCCAACCCAGAGATCAAACCCAGGTCTCCCGCATTGCAGGCAGATGCTTTAACCTCTGNCAGGTTCCTCCGTCCATGGGATTCTCCAGGCAAGAATACTGGAGTGGGATGCCATTTCCTTCTCCAGGGCAAATCTTCCCAACCCAGAGATCAAACCCAGGTCTCCCGCATTGCAGGCAGATGCTTTAACCTCTGAGCCACCAAGGAAGCAATAGGACACATTATTTAAAAACTTAGAAAACACAAAATAAAAATTACTCTTAATTTCATCACCCAGAAAGAGTTTGGAATATTTCCTTTCTATGTTACCCTTAACTCATTCCTCTCAAACTGCAATTACACNCTCTGAGCCACCAAGGAAGCAATAGGACACATTATTTAAAAACTTAGAAAACACAAAATAAAAATTACTCTTAATTTCATCACCCAGAAAGAGTTTGGAATATTTCCTTTCTATGTTACCCTTAACTCATTCCTCTCAAACTGCAATTACACTGAAAAGTTAGTTTTATCTGTGTCTTTCTTTCACTCATGGTTGCTTTGGAATCGCCCCCCCCCCCCCCACCACTGCCTCCTTTTTTTAAATTTATTTTTTAGTGAAGGACAATTGCTTTACAAGATTTTGTTGTTTTCTGTCAAACCTCAACATGATTTGGCCATAGGTATACATATATCCCCTCCCTTTTGAACCTCCCATCTCCTGCCCCATCCCACTCCTCTAGGTTCATACAGAACTCCTGTTTGAGTTTCATGAGCCATACAGCAAATTCCTGTTGATTATCTCTTTTACATATGGTAATGTACGTTTTCAGAGACGTTAGTCTCTGAATACATCTCACCCTCTCCGCCCCTCTCCCCATATCTATAAGTCTATTCTCTATGTCTGTTTCTCCATCGCTGCCCTGTAAATAAATTCTTCAGTACCATTTTTCTATTTTGTGCATTAGAATATGATATTTCTCTTTCTNTTTTCTCCATTTTGCTTTCAAGGTTTTTGATCATCTTTGCTATCATTATTCTGAATTCTTTTTCAGGTAACTTGCCTATTTCCTCTTCATTCATTTGAACTTCTAGTGTTTCTAGTTTGTTCCTTCATTTGTGTAGCATTTCTCTGCCTTTTCATTATTTTTTTTAGCTTATTGTGTTTGAGGTCTCTTTTTCCCTGGAGGCTTCAGGGTTGCATTCCTTCTTCCTTTTGGTTTCTGCCCTCCTAAGGTTTGTCCGGTGGTTTGTGTAAGCTTCTTATAAAGTGAGATTTGTGTTGAGTTTTTGTTTGTTTATTTGTTTTTCCTGTGATGGGAAAGTTTGAGTGAGGTGGTAATCCTGTCTGGTGGGTTTGTATTTTTGTTTTGTTTGCTGTTTAGATGAGGCATCTTGCACAGAGTGCTATTGGTGTTTGGGTGATGCCAGGTGTTGTACTCAAGTGGTTTCCTTTGTGTGAGTTCTCCCTATTTGATACTCACTAGGGTCGTTCTCTGGTAGTCTAGGGTCTTGGAGTCAGTGCTCCCACTCCAAAGTCTCAGGGCTCGATCTATGGTCAGAAATGAAGATTCCACAAGTGGTTTGTTATGGCATTAAGTGAGATTAAACCAAATATCCAAAAATGAGAAACCAAAGATGAACCCCAGACAAATGACAGTTACAAAATCAGGCAAATAATAATTAAAATAATAGAATATACATATACACCCATGAGCAAAGTCAAAACAGTCTGACAAAAATAAAGGACAATAGATTGATCCAGAGANAAAAATGAGAAACCAAAGATGAACCCCAGACAAATGACAGTTACAAAATCAGGCAAATAATAATTAAAATAATAGAATATACATATACACCCATGAGCAAAGTCAAAACAGTCTGACAAAAATAAAGGACAATAGATTGATCCAGAGAACAAAGGAAATAAAAAATTATATTTACCAGTTAAGAACAAAACTAACTAAAGCACAAACTGGAAAACAAAACTAAAGAAATATGGCAAGTGGGGAATAAAGTAATGAAAACAAAACTAACAAATATGTTGAGAGGAAAGGAAAAAAAGAATAGATATGCAAAGTTAAATAGAAGTGGATAAAGAAGATTTATATACATTAAAGATTAACTGCAAGGGCAAAAGAGCAATAGGAAAGGCAAACAAAGGAATAAATGTAGAAAAATATATAATAGGTTAAAAAAAATTAAAAGTTAAAATCGTGGGGGAAAAAAGAAAGAAGAAACAGAAAAGAATAAAAAGGAAAACTCCACAGAACTGCAAAGGCCCAATGCAGAGACAGCATGGTTTATAACAACAGTAAAAAGTGTGACTGAATATACACCCATAAGCAAAATCAAAACAGTCCAACAAAAATAAAGTACAATAGATTGACCTGGCAAACAAAGGAAATTTGTTTTAGAAAATTTTGTCTACCAGAACAAAACTAACTAGAGCAGAAATTGGAAAACAAAACTAAAGCAAGGTGCCAACTGGGGAATAAAACAATGAAAATAAAACTAACAAATATGTTGAGACAAAGGAAAGAAAGAAAAGAAAGAATAGCTATACAAAGTTAAACAGAGATAGATAAAGAAGATGTATCTATATTAAAGATTAACTGCAAGGGGAAAAGAACAGTAGGAAAAGCAAATAAAGGAGTAAGTGTAGAAAAAATAATAATAGGTTTATAAAATTCAAAAAAAATTTTTTTGTAAGTCCCCAGAACTGCAAAAGCCCATCATAGAGGCAGAGGTTTATAACAACAGTAAAAAAATGTGACTGAGGAAAAAAAGAAAAAAGAGCTCAAAAGCTTAATTAGATTCATCAGTTCAGTTCAGTCACTCAGTCGTGTCCGACTCTTTAAAATCGACAACTACAACAGAGCAGGGAGAAAAAGGGAGAAAAAAAATCCAAAAGACTCTACAGAACAAGTGAAAACATAAGAATAACAAGTGTTTTTCTTGAGTCACTGCTGTCAGAGTCCTTTCCCTCGCTGGGAGTCACAGTCCACTTCAGCTCCCTAGGATGCCCTCCAACAGTGTGCTGGTCTCTGGACTTGCTTTGGGGGCAGCTCAGATATTAATCTGGTCCTACGCCTGTGTGTTCTTGCCTCCAGTGTCCACAGCTATCAGAGCTAGTGCATTTTCTTTTGTGGGAGCTCTCACTGTCCTTTTACATACTCCATAGACACACAGTCTGCCTAGTTAATTGTGTGGATTAATCTGCAGCTTGTACAGCTGGTGGGAGGGTTTTGGGTCTTCTTCCTTAGTCACACTGCCCCTGGATTTCAACTGTGGTTTTATTTCCACCTCTGTATGTGGGTCGTCCACTGGGGTTTGCTCCTGAGGCTGCCCTGGAGGACTTGGGTGTGCCCCAGTGAGGGCCAGGTGTGGAGGTGGTGCAGCTGCTTGGGTCGCAGGGGTTCTGGCAGCACCAGGTACTCAGGGGAGTTGGCAGCTAGGGCAGCAGGAAATATGCTCTAGAAGTGTATGGCAACCAGTATTGGCCAATACGCTCCAGTATTCTCACCTGGAGGAGACAGAGAAGCCTGGCAGGCCACAGTCCACAGGGTCGCAAAGAGTCAGACACTACCAAAGTGACCCTGCGTGCAGAGGAGCCAGACCTTTTTTTTTTTTTGCCTGTGGCAGCTCAGCCCCTGTGAGAGTTGAGCGAGAAGGTGGTGCAGCACTTGGGTTGCAGGCACCCTGGCAGTGCCAAGTGTGCAGGGACATGGACTGCCTCCACTGCAGGAGTTATGGCCCTATTAGAATCTTATTTTGACCCTCTGGTAGCTGGCGATCAGAAGGCCAGTCTTTCTCCATAGCTCTGTCTGTTCAGGCACTTAGAGGGCTTCCTTGCTTGGGGTCCTTCTCTGTTGTTCGGTGCATCAGGCACATAGAGGGGCCCCCGGCTGGGGTCCTACTCTCTAGATAGGCGCATCGGGCCTTTGATGGGCCAGGCTCTCTATTGTTCCGCTGCCAGTGCTGGCAGGTGAGGGGAGAGAAGCTATGGTGATGGATCCACCCCCATGCGTGACTCAGCAGTATCACCTTGCTTGCATGGCTGCCTGGCTTTCCTCCACAGGCATTTCCCACCACAGTCTCCTCCTTCACATCCCCTCAATTCTTCCCCCTACAGTCAACAGCAGCCCTCGCCCAGGGATTGCTTCACAGTCCCTAAACTCCAGGTCCCAGCCACTGTATTGTCCGTGGTATATATGGCTGCGGCAAGGGCTGTCAGATTCTCATTCCATTTAAGCTGCCACAGATCAGCTGTTTCACTCTCAGCCTTAAATGTTTCTCCTCTGACTCAGACAACTGCCCCAGTGTGGGGATCAGACCCCTGCTTCAGTTCCCCCACCCACTGAGGGCAGGTCCAGTCCTGCTAACACTCCTGTTTTCCCCCCTAGTTCCTTCACCCTACCGAGTTTTGTGGGGGTCTATATATTCTTTTCTGCAGGTCAGGTACTCCTGTCTGCTCTCAGGTGGTGTTCTGCATGCACTTCTGTGTCTAAGGGTGTATTGCTGATGTATCTGTGGAGAGAGGTGTACTCCACGACCACCTACTCCTCTGCCATCTTGTTCTCTCTGGAATCATTTTCTTATTTCACTCCTTTCTTTTCTAAAGCACGATCTATAACTGATCTGTAGAGGATGAGTCTGAGATGAGAGCATGCAAACCCAGTCACTCAGTCGTGTCCCACTGTTTGTGGCCCCATGAACTGTAGGCCATGGGATTTCCCAAGCAAGAATACTTAATGGGTTGCCATTTTCTTCTCCAATGAGTTGAGAGATCTTCTTATTTCAGCTCTTTTGCACTATTTAAACCTTTAAACAATATGCGTGTGTTACTTTTGTTTCTTTTTAAATTTATATTTAACTGGAGTATAATTGTTTTACAATATTATGTTGGTTTCTGCCATATATCAGTATGAATCAGCCATAGGAACACATAAGTCCCTCCCTCTTGACCCTCTCTCCCACCTCCCATCACATGCCACCCCTCTAGGCTGTCACAGAGCAAATTACTTTTTGACTTAGAAAACAAATACATCTAAAGCATCACCTTCCCTGGCAGTTGGATTCCATCATATAGAAGTACTTGAACCTGTTTTGATATTTCCCATCCTTGATCATGTCTGTATTTTCTCAATATTTTGCTATAATATATAAAGCTACAGTGAGTATCCTTAACATACCACTCTATATCACCAATGGGATAGTTCCTCAGGCTGGATTCCTTAGAACTAGCATTATTGGACCAATGAATGAGAACTTTTAAAGATGTTTATATTTGTGCACATTTCTTTCTAATATATGGTATCGGTATGCCCTTCTCATCAGCAAAGTACACCTGAGATCACCTCACCTATCCTCTCATTACTCCACCTTCCACCTTTTCTCTCTCTCTAAATAAAAGCAGGATGGAGCAGTTGAGTTCCTGAGTAATTGGGTCAAGCAAATGTCTTGGGTCCTTGGATTAGATTTGCTTGCAATTGCGACTTTTATTACCCACTCTTCAGTGGACACGGACATCTATGTGTTGCACACGTACAGATGGAGCAGATGGGAAAAGTGATGCAAAGTGAGACATATGCCAATTCAAAAAACAAAAAATGCAAGCTGTGATCTCACCTTGCTGCCAGTCACCCTTCATCTGAAAGCAGCACACCCTCTTTTCCACCTATCAGTCACGTCAGGAGACGTTCTCCAGGGTAACTGCAGGGACTCTGTCTGGTTGCTCATATTCACATCCTCCTCCTCTGGAACTTATTTGCATTCCCACCAGCAAAATCCACCTGAGCCCATCTCACCACGCCTCTTATTTCTTCACCCCAAAGCTAAGTGGCCTCTCCTACCTAATCCCCTTCTTCTTTCTAGGGGTGTAAAATAAACAACAAAAACCCAAGGGATTACTTTAGTCACTGAACCTTGTCATTTTGTGTTGCCAGTGAAGACGAGGTGGGGAGAACAATAAATGATGGGGGCTCTTGGGAAGACTGAGATAAGTACTCAGAGAGGAAGAAAAAATCAGAACTTTCTTAGGCTTTGAAAGTAGAACCAAGCATCCCCACCCAGAGCCAATGGGGCCCCTGAGTTTCCTTCTCACAGGAAAACACATTCTCACCTCAAATGTCACAATACCTGGGGGCCCAGTGAAGCACCAGCAGTCCACAGAAGAGCCTTTACAACCCCCTGCCTCAGCCTTTGTCCGATGACTCTAAAGTTCTATGGAATAAGATCCAGGCTCCATGCTGGAGGCCACTGCATGCTGGAGATGAGAATCACTTCTGAGTCTCCTGGATCCATCTCACTCTCCTTCCTTATGGTTTTCAGGCAACAGAGGAACAACTGGTCAGAGAAACTTGGAGAACAAGAAAAAAAATGAGAATGCGGTGCAAATGGTGAAGTTCCCATTAGACATTTGAGGAAACTGAGATGCGGTGATATTAAGGAACTTGCCACATGGCATACGGTTAGGAAAGGGTTCCACTCCACGTGCTGACCCTGTGGGCCAGGAAACAGTGTAGGTTCGCACTTCAGAGGAGAAGACAGCAGAAATGCTGTGAATTCCCCCAAGAACCTGCTCAGGGGATGGGCTCATGTCCGTTCTGTGGCGGTGCTCAGCCACCCACACCACCAACAGAGCACCCCAGTACCCGAAGATCCGCAAGGGATGATGTGAATGTGAGTGATAAGAGTCTGTAAAATTACCCAGGAGGACATCCCCTGACTCAGCTGGTGCAAAAAGTGTGCTCCTTTCCAATAACAGATGACAGGCAGCAAGATGAGCCCACAGCGTCCATCTGCAGAACTGGCACTGGGCCCGCTCTGCAACGTCTTGCCCACCACCTTCAAATGTGTGCGTGGGAAACACACAGAGAGAGGTACTTGAGGCTGATCATCCAGCAGTTTACTCCGACTTCCGTTTTCATCACATGTCAGGTTTCCTTTCCACACCAGCAGGGGTTTGTCGGTCCCCATTCCTGATCCCTTTCCTCTTTCACTTTCATAAAAAGGATGTTGAGAGCTTTAACGGAATGGGCACAATTGAGCTAATGGGATCCAACGAGTGCAACTTCAGGAATATTCATTAGTTCAATCTTTAATAATGACTGAAGTGGGAAATTCAAAGTCATCCAACTCACTGAATGAGAAATCTGGCCTGAATTATTCAGATAACACTTGGTTTCATTTTACTCACAGAGGCCCAAGGCACAGACCAAATGCATGGATTAATACAATCAGAAAAGAGAAGGAGTCTCCTGAAATGGGTTCTGCTTTCCTGTGGTGTCAGAAAGCCTCTTCTGGGCCTTCCCTGGCATTATAGTGGTTTAAGAGTCCGTGCTGCCACTGTGAGGGACAGGGATTTGATCCCTGGTCAGGGGAGTAAGATCCTGCATGCTGCATAACACAGCTAAGAAAGAAAGGAAGAACGCCTCTTCTGAGTCCTGGCCCCATCCTGCTGAGCTCACAGTCTCTCCCAGCCAGGAGAGCCAGTGCTCCAGCAACAGTTTCTTAAATAAACTATCAAGAGACCACATACCATGGAGAGAGTCAGAAGAGGCACTCTGCATACCTGCGTGAGCACCAGGCACTCTTCTCCAGTCAGCCAGGAACAGGATGGCCAGTTTGCCCCAGTTTGCCTGGGACGTCCACAGTTTACTGCTGAAAGTCTCACACTCTGGAAGACCTCTCAGCCCCAGGCAAACTGAAATGGTTGGTCATCTGGGCCAGGAAATAAGGGAGGCGCGAGTCCTCCAGCATCTGCCCCTTTACCTCTCTACAACAGTAGAGCAAGGTGTATACTTATGGGACCTGCTGCTCACATCAGGCTGCACCGCGAGGACATTTATGTCAACTGGGACAGAGGGCAGAGTGTCCAAACGTATCCATTTAAATGTTGTGTTACTTCTCTGAACTGAGACGTGTGTGTGTGTGTGTGTGTGTGTGTGTGTGTGTGTGTGTATGCCTTGTGCCTCTATGTGCATTGACATGCACACACAAATATGTGTGTAGAAAATTTTTAAATAAAGATGAAACAAGAAAGGGATAAAAAGCATGCAAAATCCTACCATCCAACATTCACCATTTTGAGAATTTTTATATGTGCCCTTATAGATTATAATGTAGGTATATCAGGTCAGTTCAGTTCAGTTCAGTTCAGTTGCTCAGTCTTGTCCCACTCTTTGCGATCCCATGAATGGCAGCACACCAGGCCTCCTTGTCCATCACCACCTCCCGGAGTTCACTCAGACTCACGTCCATCGAGTCAGTGATGCCATCCAGCCATCTCATCCTCTGTTGTCCCCTTCTCCTCCTGCCCCCAATCCCTCCCAGCATCAGAGTCTTTTCCAATGAGTCAACTCTTTGCAAGTAGGTATATAGATAGGTATTAAAAACAATAAGTATGTTCCAGAAAAAAAAAGGTAATAAAAAAATGATGCTTTGAAGTTTGTTCCCTCAACACTATAAGTATGTATCCACATCGACAAGTATAGTTTTACAGCCTCATTTTACAAAATCACCTAGTATTCTGCAATATATATATATACCACAGATTACTCAATCACATTGACTACGTGGGACATTAAGGCTGCTTTCAATTTTTCTTTGTTATATACAGTACTTGTTGCTTGGTCATCGGACACATCCTTTTTTATTTTCTTAGAATAAATTATTGAAAGTGGAACTGGTGAGTCAAAAAGATTGCTTTGGTTTTAACTCTTCTAATGTATATTATAAACACATCTTCCAGGACAGTTACCACACTAGCAGTGTATAAATATGGCACTTTCCCTCTTACTTGGAAAACCTAGTATTTGAAAATGTGTGGCTTATAAGAAGTTTGAGGGTATAAGGAAGTGAGCTCAATGTCTGGTCTTTCCAGGACAGGGAGGACTCCCTCTAAATTTTATTGACTCAACATTTAGCATCAATCAAAATCATAGGTCAGCAAATTTTCTCTGTAAAGGGTCAGGTCACAAGCATTTTAAGCTTCATGGGCCATATGGCCTTAAGCCTATCGTTGTAGCACAAAAGTAGAGACAATACAGAGGTGATTGTGACTGTGTTCCAATAAAACTTTATTCACAAAAACAGGTGGTGGGTGAGATTTGGTCCACATGCTGCCCTGGCTGACCCCAGATTTAAATCATCTAGAGCTTGTGAAAACACAGATTTCTGGATTCCACCAACACCCATTCCTCATTCTCCTAGGGAATCACTAGGTCTTGAGAGTAGACCCAAGCATTTGAGTTCACAAGTCTTTAAGGAATGCTGTTGCTGCTCTTTGGGGGCCAAACTCCGAGCACCTCTGCACTAGGCAGCCCCCCAAAGCCTGAAGAGAGCAGCACATTGTTAAACTCACAGGAACCATCAAATTTTTCTTCCAGGAGACTTAAATGTTTTGTGTGCCTCTTGGAAGGTTGCATCAGTCAAGGTAGCAAATTAAGGTCAATGGAATCCTCTCTAGCCAGTTTATGAGGGAAGGATGTACTTAGGTATATTAGAGTATTCAGACTCTTTGCAAAAGCTGGAGCAATCGTTCTCAGACCAGCTCCCAGAGTGACGCTGCAGAGTGAGCCCAATGATGCATACCCACCACCCCTCCTGAATCCTCCCATAACCCAAGTCCCAGCCAAAGTCTTATGCCAGTTGGGGTTTTAAAGTGCCATGTATGGGGCAAGGGAGGCTAGAGAATAGATTTGGCGATTTGATATTGGGAAGGCTAACAGCTAGAGAACTATGAAAACATGGAGCAATGTTTAGAAGATTTGGAGGAAGCACTATACATACACCTCCATTACTGGGAAAGAAAAGGCACAATGAGGAACAGAAAGGTATAAATAAAGCAATAAAGCTTCAGCTCTCTAGAATTTACTAGGCTGGGATGGACAGAATAGGTGGGCTATAGATGAGGCAGTGTAGATTATGAGTTGATGACTGTTGAGGCTGGGTGAACATGGAGGTTTACTGTTCTTTCTTCTTTACCATCTGTTTAGAATTTTTCATAATAAAAAATAAAATTTAAAAAGGTATCCAAAGAAGGAGTTAAGTAATGATTTCTGATCCCTCAAAGGCAGGATCTTTCCAAGAAGCCTGTACACGGTAATGAAGGACCTTCAGATGGGAGTTATTTTCATAGCACAATCATTGTTTTCTCAACATTCCCAAAGGGAAAAAACAGGTGACTTTTTCAGTGAAAGTAGGCCAAGATGAGGCACTATTAAGGTATAATCATCATGCTTGCCTCACTGGACAAATACACTATGACAACTTGCTACATCAATGGAGAAAAAGAGATCAAAATGACTGGGCTACTACACAAGATCTCAAGCAAATAAAAATGCATGAGCTGGTTATATTTTTGGGTTTCTGACAAATAGGGAATATCATTTTTATTTTAGTATATGGGCGTCCCATGCAATATTTGGGCCATGCTTATACTAAAAACGCATTTGTTGTTCATCTGAAATTCAAATTTAATTGGATATCCCATAATTTATCCAGCAACTCTATTTCTACGGCCTGTTAAATTTAGGAGAGTCCATCCTCCCTACCCTTCTCCAACTCATGGCACACCTCACTTCCCCCACAGACTTATCAGACAGGACTCCCATAATTACAGCTTTCTGGGCAGTTCACCATCAACTTTCCTTATTTTCCTAGAACAGCATTCTTCCCACTCCTTGACAGGTTCAGACTGTCAGCCTGACCTCTGGCCCTTGAAGAGAAGTAGAGAAAGAGAGTAGCTATTTCCCTAAAAGCCATATTCAGCTGCCCCCCCACTCAAGTTCCCTTCAATATTCTCCCACCATGGCTGAAAAGACCTCGTGAGATGTATAGGTCATTCCTGACCCTACATCTTTGATCCACACAGATGGACTCTGCAGAACCCGAGCTCCAAAGCAAATAGGGAAAGAATGATTTCAAACTGGAAAGGAGGAGCCAACTCTTCATCCAGCTTAATTCTGTCTCAGTTTGTCTCAGTCAGTCTGATTGTTAATGCTCAGGTAATCGAGCCTCTGATTGTTAATGTTCAGGTAATCGAGTTTTTATAGAGGGACATTCCTTTTGTCCGGTCTCACCTATTGGTCATTTGACAACCCATTAGCATCTCCACTGGCGGTGAGCCAGAGGAAGGAAGTGACAAAATATCATGAGTCAACATGTTACTTGCCAGAAGTTCTGCTAAAAGGAGTTAAAGATTTCAAAGGAAGATGACTACGGAGAAAACAGGAGTTATAGATTACTGGAGTTTCTCTTCTCCTGCCCCATTCAACCAGAGACAAACCAAGAGTCAAGTCTCATAGCTGAACCTCTCCTGATGGAAGTTCTAGACAAAGACTAAATTCCCTCTGCTGGGATCATGGGAAATATCTAGCATTCATGACTCTTACTTTGAGGTTAAACAAATTTGAGTGCTCTGATGGGAGAAATACAGTGATTTTAAAAGCCAACAGCAAAGGACTTCCCTGCTGGTCCAGTAGTTAAGACTCTCTGCTTCCACGGCAGCGGGTGCAGGTTCTATCCCTGTTTGGGGAACTAAGATCTCCCCTGCAGCATGGTGAGGCCAAAATAATGATAATAAAAATACTATTTTTTCTTTAAGCTGGTGATAAGATCCAGATGGACTAGGAGGAAGGCAGAATTCTTCGAGAGATTAGAACAGCCTCTGTTCAGAAAAATAGTATGAAAGGGTATGTTTTGTTACAAAAGAGTAGGTGCTTTCAGTGGATGGGAGGTCCCAGCACAGAAGAATTAAACCACTTGCTTTGCACAGAATAGGATAATTGCTATTAATTCATATTTTAGAGTTCCCCTTAGGTGGGGAAGACAGGGTTTCGGATGGTCATGGAAAGGAAGAGAGAGGTGAAGAAGTGGGAGACCGAGGGGAAGGGTTATCCAAGCAAATGCATCCACAGTCATGGCCTTAGAGAAAATGATGGCCAGGGAGTAAGTGCCTATGCCAGGGGTGGCTGAGGGATCCCAGGACAGATCAGGGCTATCTAGCATAAAGAAACCCTTTGTTATGAAAAGTGTCAAGCATATACAAAAGAAGGCAGGCTAATATAATGAGCCTCTGTGGACCATACCCAATTTTAACAATTAACTCACAGTCAATCTTGTTTCATCTAAAGTGCCCCACCCACTCACACAAAGTGCCACACCCACATCCTCCTCCATCAATTGCTTTGAAGGAAGCTCCAGACATCATATTTCCTGGGTAAACCTTTTAGTACAGCATTTGATTTTAAGTAGTAGCGTTTTCTGAGCTGTGCTGCTGTCTCCCTAAACTAGCCGCTATCTTCCTTAAAAGCCTATATAAAAGAAAGACACATCCCTACCTGCAACCTTTACTCTTAAAACTCTACTCCAGCACCACTGCATTTCCCAGCCTAGATGTGTGGTAGTTCACCTACATGAAGCAATTCTGTGACACCAGCTGGGGGTCCTACAATATAATTCCAGTCTGACACCATCTATCCGGGCAGAATGTCAGGCCTCAGGCAGGTTAGGGACTCAGACCCACGAGGCTGTCCCATTCAGATGGGATGCCAATCCCATGCCAATCACAAGTCCAGGTTGTCACCTGTGGCTCTGACCTACTTCTGTAAACCCAAGGTTCCCACAACCCGTTCTCCTTGGGTTCAATTAATTTGCTGGAGTGGCTCATGTAACTCAAGAAAGCAGTTTACTTACTAGATTTCTGGGTTATTTTTAAGAGGATGTAATTCAGGATCAGCCAGATGGAAGGGATGCATGGGGTCAGATGTGTGGGAAAGGGCACAGAGCTTCTGTGTCCCCGGCAGGCACGTTGCCTTCCTAGAAACACCATGGGTTCATCTACCTGGAAGCTGTTGGAACCCTATCCTTTGGGGGTTTACAGAGGCTTCATTATGTAGGCACTGTGAAATCATTAGCCATTGGTGACTGAACTGGAGGTGGGGGATGGACTAAGTTCCAACCCTCTGATCACATGCTGAGCTCTCCTGGCCAGTAACCCCCAGCCCTAGGGTCTTCCCAAAAGTAACTTCTTTGCCATAAACTCAGATGGGGCTGATAAAATAAAAATTCATATTCAAAGGCAAGTTGAGGAAAATTTAAACATGATTTTTCTCTGCCCTTTGGCCTCCTCTCTTCCCTCTACCATGCACTGTGTGTCTGCATTATGCATGGACCAGACCTCCCCATCGGCAGAAATATCTGCTCAGCCATAAAGAGCAATATTCTCCCAGCATCAAGACAACTCCTTAAGAGATAACATTCCTTCTTAATCTTGTAAGGGGCCACAGTGACCCATGGCCCACTACTCAAGTCATATGCTCAGAGATGGATTGTGTAAACTGTCTATAATATGTCATTTAACATACAGTCTTCTGTCTCAAAAACTTACATAGCTACATTTTAACCTCTGATGGGTGGAACAGACCTCAGAGCTTTCTGAAAGACTCCTTGCTAGGTTATAATCTTCTGTTTGGTGTGAATAAAATTTTCTATTTCTTTCTTAGATTGACTGGTTACTGTTTTTTGTCCACAGGGTTGAAAGAGGCTTGTTATGACTAACGAAAGACAACTTTATCACTCTTACCACATAGAAAATTCCAAACATTTTAGGAGTGCTGAGCAAGCGAAAATATGTATGTCATTAAAAAAAAAAATTGTAACTCCTATGTTTTCAATCAATGCAAGATTTTTTTTAATGTGGACCATTTTCAAAGTCTTTATTGAATGTGTTACAATATTGCTTCTGTTTTAAATTTTTTTTGACCTGAGGCATGTGGGATCTTAGCTCCCCAACCAGGGATCAAACCTTGCACTGGAAAGTGAAATCTTAACCAATGGACTGCCAGAGAAATCCCTGTATTTCTTATTATAAATCACAATATTAACTGTTACCTGCAGGAGCCTAGATAGTGATGCTTTGGGGAAGGGGAAAAATGAAAAAGAGGCCATGTTCCACTGGGGTTATGCTCTCAGACTCTGAAATAAGGTGACAGCAAGGGTGACGAGGGGAACAGGAACCCACAGAAACCTACAGGAAGGTCAGGGCAGGGTGTGGGACTTCCCACAATATTCGTACTAAGTGATGAGCCAAGCCCTGCTCTCAGGACATTCGATGAAAGTTCATATCAGAGAATTCCTGGAGACTTACAGGGCATATCCACTCTGGCGACAGACTCTCCGACAGACTCTCCGGGTTATACGTTCATTTAACTTTAGCAAGTTCCTCTTTTTCACTAGCTAATTCTGTGTACATTTCAAATGAGAGTCCCAAGCAACATTTTGCATTATTCAAAATAGCTTAAAGAAACCAAGAACCTTTAGAGCTGTTTCTCTCTCTCTCTCATTAGAACAATGAATTGTTTAGAGAAAATAAAAACAGTCTATAGCTGAATTCACACTGATGTTTCCAGAAAGAAAATGGTCATGGGAACACAAGTGCCTGGTTCCATTCTCTGGACAAAAGGGAATCGCCCTTCAGTACTTTATTACCTGTTCTCTACACCTGGATCGTTCCGCCCTTTCATCAAAGGTCTGTTGTCAGCGATTTTCAAAGAAAAAATACATCTCATGTCATTTCTTTCCTGAATTAAAATTCCATCATAACTCTTTTTCTCCCCTCCCGATGAGTTTTTCTGACACCCATGAAGAATTTCCCCTGCAAAGCCCTGTTTTCTTACCTCCATCACTTAAAACTCCACTTGACACCTGCCTTCCAGGGGAGACAACACCCTTTACAGTTTAAAATCTTGCCAGTTGAGTCTTTAATTTTTTTTAATCCCTGATAAGATCTTTGCTCACTCAGCACAATATATATATATATACTTTGCTCACCCATCCTCTCCTCTGTGAATTAAGGTTTGTGTACCTGCTAATGATCCCATAATGCCCCATCTCTGGAGGACAAGGGCCCCACAAAGAAAGGATAATCCACTCTCATGGAGGGCTTGTCAGCAGCTGATTCAGCATGTCTGGGGTAGACCCGAGAATCTGCATTTATATGCAAAGACAAAAGACGAACACAACTTCTCTGGCTTTGAGAAGATTGCTGTCTGATGGATAAATCCCTCCTTTCATCTGAGCAGCACTTTAAATTGGAAAATTGCTCTCAACCTTAGATATTTTTTTTTTCCTAACAAACCCTCACTACAATCCTAGGAGAGAAGTAGATTCCGGATCAAAAGTCACATTTGAATTTCAGCTCTACCAAATATTAGCTCTGTGACTTTGGACAAGTTACTTAAACTCTCAAAGCCTGAGTCATCTGCAAAATATGAATAAAATCCTCCCAGGTAGATAATACCCATGTTTGTGAAAATACTTTGTGGCTGCAAAGTACTGTTCAAATATATGATAGTGGAAAAGAAGACAGCCTAGGGTCAGTGTGAGAAAGACAACCAGAGTACTATGAGGACAGAGAGGAGGAAGATGCATTCAGCTGGCATGAGAAAGGATTGAATGCGGGGAGCTTTGTGAAAAACAGGCAGTGAGTTCAGTGGGGAAAGGAGATGAAGGCTGGAAAATGCATGACATACAAAAAGATGAAGGGTATGGGGAGATAATGAATCTAATGATACAGGTGGAGAAGGATTTTAAAGTCACATTACTGTAAGCTTTGAGTACCAAGCAAAAAAGCTTGAACATGATTTGGTAGGTAATGGGCACTCAATGAAAGGTTCTGATCGCAGCTCAACACGTTCAAAAGATAAGGAACGTTGGTCTGTGGACTAAGAGATTGGACGGGGAGGGCCGTGGAGGCGGAGAGAAGGAGAGAATAGGACACACTGAGACTGTAGCATTGACACGCAGGCACTATCGTGTGCCAAACAGACAGCTAGTGAAAGTAGCTGTACAGCACAGGGGGCTCAGCTGGGTGCTCTGTGATGACTAGAGGGGTGGGATGAAGTGGAGGAGGGCTCAAGAGGGAGGAGATACATGTACACTTATGGCCGATTTACGTTGTTGTATGGCAGAAACCGACAAAACATTGTAAAGTAATTTCCTCCAACTAAAAATAAATTTTTTTAAAGAGTCAATTTTCCTTAACAAGTCTTCTCCCTCCCCAACCCTTAGATCTTTATCCACCTCCCCATCTCCCACCACCATAGCCTTAGAGTAAATCCCAACCCTTTGAATGATCACCATCTCCCCCAGAAAGCCCCTTGGAAACGCCAGCAGCTCTGTCTTCCGGAGCGTTACAGAGAACACACGCTCCCTCTTCCTCCTCTCTTTCTTGGCCACCCTCTTGTCTTTATCTGAGCTTCTCTTCTTATTGCCAAGCCCTCTTGGATTTTTCAGCCGTTTCTCATTTGGGAGGCTTTCTCTGCCGTTCTGGTTACGCTCCTCTGGGTATCATTTTGTTTCTCCCTTAGAAAGATAAGCACACAGCACTACCAAAGACACTTGGGAAATTTAAGCAAACAACCTCTTGATGTTTGGATAAGAACTTAATTCCCTGTCCCACCTCTTTTCTTTACTGGGTAACTTTACTTGGAATACTTGAGAAAAGGTCAAGTTCAAGGTCCAGGTGAGTTCTTACTGATCTGTGGTGTCACTGATCCCATGAGCCTTGATGGTAGTTAATTAAATGCATCTCACTTTGACCTGGGTTTGCTGAACCCTCCGTGGGGCACATTCTTTCCTTTTACAGAAGCCAGCCTTGAAATTCACACCCTCTCTGTTGTCCCCTAGATGAGCCTGACTTGCTTGCATTTCCTCCTTATATTTTTCTTTATGCTTTTCACGTAATGATAGTTAAGTTCTAGACAATCATTACTTTCTTTACTTCCACTTTCCCAAGCCTGAAGGGTTAGCCTGTCGATGGCTGATGTGTGGACATCTTGGGGATCTCTTGTGGCCTCACTAGGCCCTCTAGAAGTCTCCTTAGCAGCAACAGAACAGAAATGCACAGTTAATAAATTCCTAATAGCAAGGCCTGTGCGATTTCAGGTCAAGATCACATTCAATCATGCATACAAATGAATCCTATCACCTAATATGTCTATGGAGGCCCTCAGGAGTTCAAAATACCTCTAGACTAATGAATAATCATTTCTTTATTATTGTGCAAAGAATTCCTCAGTAGCTCCTCCTCACTCACCAAACCCCAAAAACAGTTTCCAACACGTCATCCTCATTTCCTCAAACTGCATAGCAAGTGTAGCTGAGGAAAAAATAAGGACAGATTGGATTTTCACTTTGTGTGGAAACTCATTTCCTTTGCTTACAGAAGTGAAAGGTCTGTCTGAGCTCAGGGGAGGAAACGAGATGTTTTGATTTGATAAAGATGTTTCTTTCATGTTGCTCGGTGAAGAGGCATACTCAGATTCATTTGGAGAACAATTTTTATTGACTGTGACTCATTATAAAGAATGTCATGTGCTGGCATTTCATCATGAAGCAGGGAATCTTTGCCTTATAGGGCCTTTGGCTCAGATATGGTTCAGGAATGGAAAAATGGGCTTTCGTGGGAAATCTACTAACTCAGCTGGGACCAGATGAATGCAAGTGAAAGTATGGCACTCCCTACCACTCTTTTATGCTACCTCCTGAGGTGCTGGAGGAGAAGATATTATTCTTATGCCTCTGAAATTAAGAACACAAGCAAATGCTGGTTTTCCCTTAAAAGGGCTGAAATAACCCCAAAGGACTATGCTGTCTATTCATTAAAGTTTCAGGAATTTTTTTTTTAAGGGAGGTAGGTATTACAGGATGTATCCATCTATATATATGTGTGGGCACTTTAAAAATAAATCACATGTAGGGCTTCCCTGGTGGTCAGTGGTTAAGAATCTGCCTGCCAATGCGTGGGACATGGGTTCGATCCTGGCCCAGGAAGATGCCACATGCCAAGAGGCAACTCTGCTCACGTGCAGCAACTATTGAAGCTCACGTGCCCTAGAGCCCACGCTTCACAACAAGAGAAGCCATTGCAACGAGAAGCCCATGAATGATAAGTAGAGAAAGCCCTTGCACGGTAACAAAGATCCAGTGCAGCCAAAAGTTAATAAATCTAAAAAACAAAACAGTGAACTTGTTGATTAAAGATAAATAAGAATAAAGCACAGTATTGACTGTGCGGGAATTATATAAGACACTATATGGTTTGAATATTTCATGAAATGAATTATTGATAAGTGAAAGACCCTAAAACCAAAGTTTTACTGGCTAGATAAAGTTTTGTTCCAGTCTCTACAGCCCTGATTACATCAGAGAGAGAACAGTTGAAGTATGGTTAAGCCTGTTGAAGAAACCGGAGGCGTATTCTAAAACCACAAACTTTTCACACCAGAAGAATATAATTATTCAGGGACATTTTTAGAAGCCTAACTCATGTGTCTTCCAGACAAAATTGAATACAGAATGGTTTAAAGACCCGTAGTTGTGAAAATAAAAGTTGAACTAGAAAGCCAAAAGAAAATCATCAGAAATCTCCTACGTGGAAATGGTAACTGACTGATTACGTTGATCTCCTCCACGCTGCTTTCTAACATGCCTTCCTCCCCACCTAAACGTCCCCACATGTACCTTTTTCCATGCTCACTCTTCTTGGCAGTGTTCAGGACCATAAATGTAGCTATTTTAGTAAGAGAGTGGATAATCTCCTTCAATAGACAAGAAGTCTCAGTTTAGACAGTATATCTGACTTACATCTTTGGGGTCATATGGCAGATTAATGTTACTAGAAGGTGGTTAACAGCCTTCAGGGAAGATAAACAATGTTGATTCACTCTTCTTCCAAAACTAAGGACAAAGCTGTGAGAAACTTCACGGCTGAGAAGACAGCCAGTATTCAAACTGACTGACAGCAAAAGACAGAAGAAGGATGATGCACTTGTTCCCTGATGAATGTGGTGGATACAGATGAAACACTGTAAAGGCAAACAGAGTAGAAGGTGGATGTAAATTAGAGAAAACCAGAGCGGGGGCGGTACAAGGGAAAGCTAGTCGACGACATGTTTCTGTACTTCACAAGAGGCTAAAAGAGGAATCCTGCAGTGTGATCTCCACGGAAAGACTTCAGGCTGGGGAGGCTCTCCAAATGCTGGGTCAAGATTTTCAGTTCACCTGAGAACACTTTGTGTCTTAACCCTAACGCTTAATGCTCTGTGGTGCTACTTTTAGATCACTGTGTTCCCCAGTGGCCTGGCTCCAACTGAAGGGGAGAGCACATGTCAAAGTTTGGTGAAGAAATGATCAAAAAATGGTGGAGATTGATAGCAAAGTGCTGATTCATGAGGGCTTCAGAGATTTTTAAAAAGAAGAAAAGAAAGGAAATCAGTGCTTGTTTAGGCCTGCAGCAGGTGGAAACTAGAGAAGAGACAGTTAAGGGATGTCACATTTCTTCTTCAGGTGATGAAAATGTCCTAGAATTGACTGTGGTGATGGTTACACATATCTGAATGTACACTTTAAAGGAGTGAATTATATGGTATGTGAATCACGTATCAATAAAGCCGCTTTTAAAGCCTATAAGAAATTAGATAGATGGTCAATACAGTATGTGAATCAGCCTTGACACAGCATCCTCCCAGGGCTAGAAGGTTAAAACGTGGGCAAAACTGATCCTGAAAATGGAAAGTATTATCTAATGCTTAAAGAACCACAGGGAAACTCAGAATCACTATGTCCCATATTTCACACCTCTTAGGGGAAGTCTATCTCTCTGCCATTGTACTGCATGTATGCTCGGTTGCGTCTGACTCTGCATCCTCATGGATTGTAGGACACCAGGCTCTCCTGTTCATGGAACTTTCCAAGCAAGAATACTGGAGTGGGTTACCATTTTCTTCTCCAAGGGATCGTCCTGACCCAGGACTCAAAGCCGCAACTCTTGCATTGGCAAGTGGGATCTTTACCACCAAGCTACCTGGGAAGCCCTCTGTCATTGTCTAGATACTGCTGTTTCCAAAGTTGAGTTACCTTGCTCTGTTGGAGCCTGCAGACTATGGATGTGATGAACATGTCACAGTTCAAACACTTAAAAAGAAGGTACCAGCCAGAGAATGGCCCAGTGGGAGCAATTTCCACATCTCCCTGCAGAATGGGCGTCCAATTAAAGGAGTCATTACCCTGTCTTATTGGAGAAAGTGTTTCTCAAATGAATGAATTGGAACTGAAACCCAGTAAAGATTCTTTATTCCTTTACATAATTAGGACATCATTTACAGGTCTTGGACTACTTGGGTATCCCCCAAAGTTCCTCATGTATGGCTGGCATTCTTAGAAACTTAATAAATATTTTCTGCTTTTAATTAGATTGAATTCCAAAGGAGGAGCTTTAAAGGTTAGGCATTTTATAATGGATGAACATTCTACTTCCAAATGTAATAGCTAGAATATAAACCCTAGAAAAAGGAAAGTATTCACTAAACACCAAATCTCCTTTGAGGAATGATTGCATCAAGTTTACTGGTTAGCCTTTGTTTTATTAAAATGCTTAGGAAAAACTGACCTAGCAGATACCTATAACTATGAAATCTTCATAGCTCTGAATAATGTATTACATACCGTGTAACTATTAGAACTTTCCCTTGTGAGTCCAATAATCTTAGCAACAGCTCCCTTTCCAAACATGCCAAGAAAGATATGTTGCTTTTGGTTACGGACACTGGAAAATCAACAGACCAAAACACCCAGAAGAACCAAGTAGAGAGAAGACCGACTCAGGTCATCCTGCAGCCTCTGAGGAGCTGAGGATAATCACAGATTGTGATGGCCTCAAAAACTTCCCGCTACTTCCAGACCACCACCAGATCATCTCCACCTGGCCCTCCACGTGTGTAGTCTGCCATCATACTGAGGAGAAGGGGGATTTAAACTAAAGTCAGTCCCAACAGTTCCCAGAACCACAGTTTAAAAAGAAAGAAATTAACTTTGAACCATACCCTTGAGACTAGAGCCAGATCCTTTTAGATAACAAGTGTTCTCTTTCTCTGTGCATTTACAAGAGTGAAATGCATTAGTTAAGTGGGTTAATTGGTCCTTTATAGCAAGGAATTCTTGAGGATATTCATTATGAATGCTCTGTGGGTGAATAAATGGTTGAGAAGAGAGCCAATCAGTTTCCTCCTCTCAGTCCATAATGATTGCTGTGAACACTGCCAATGTCTCACCAACTACAGCCATCTGTTGGCATCTGTGGGGTTCCAGGAATTACCCCTACTTTCCCATTAGGGATACCAAAATCCAAGGATGTTCAAGTCCCTTATATAAAATGACAGTATTTGTGTACAACCTATGCATGTCCTTCTGGGCACTTTAAATAAACGCTAGATTACTTATAATACTTAACATAATGTAAATGCTATGGGAAAAGTTGTAAATGCAAAGTCAATCCTATCTAAGTAGTTTCTGGCATGCAAATTCAAGTTTGATGTTTGGAAATTTCTAGATTTTAAAAATATATACATTTTCAATTTGAGGTTGGTTGAATCCGAGAATGTGGAACCAGTGGATACAGAGAGCCCAGCTACCTAACTAGGTATCTTTACAGTATTTTAAATTCTGAGTAAAACCATTATTAGTGTCCTCTGCACTCCCATCTTGAGTATAACAAATCGTTATGATTGCATAAATTGGTTATACTTCTTAAAATGCTGTCAAACATGTTTGATCTTCATAATTGAGAGAAGCTGTATAGTAATCTTTAATTTACTCAGCATTCCCAGGGANCACTCCCATCTTGAGTATAACAAATCGTTATGATTGCATAAATTGGTTATACTTCTTAAAATGCTGTCAAACATGTTTGATCTTCATAATTGAGAGAAGCTGTATAGTAATCTTTAATTTACTCAGCATTCCCAGGGAAGATTAAATGAATTTTATTGACCACTAAAGTTTATCCCTTTATATTACCATAATCTAGAAAAAAAGTGCAACCAGTTTGAACAAAAATCTCTCTAAAACACATTGAAATAAACAAATATAAACTAAAATGAGAATATTGTCTAGGATATCATCAAGAGTTTTCCACTGAGTTACAAAACCCAAGTTCTGACAGGTTACAAGGAAAAGAATCCTCCTGGACATCACTGATGAGTTATGAACTTTGACATTTTAGGGGAGGTGATATGACAATATGAATCCAAATCTTATGAACGTTCAACTCACTGACCCCACAATCCCTTTATTCTTTTAATAATATTTGCTGCTTCTGCGTCACTTTAGTCGTGTCCGACTCTGTGAGACCCCATAGACGGCAGCCCACCAGGCTCCCCCGTCCCTGGGATTCTCCAGGAAAGAACACTGGAGTGGTTTACCATTTCCTTCTCCAATGCATGAAAGTGAAAAGTGAAAGTGAAGTCGCTCACTTATGTCTGACTGTTAGTGACCCCATGGACCACAGCCTACCAGACTCCTCCGTCCATGGGATTGTCCAGGCAAGAGTACTGGAGTGGGTTGCCATTGCCTTCTCCAATAATATTTGAGTGCCTATCAAATACAACACAATTGAGGGACACTGATGATCAACACAGGTGAGCTTCCTGCTCTCAGGAAGCTTACATGCTCATGAAGAGAGAGCGAGACAATTTATAAGCACACAGATGGACAGAGGAGATAAATTCAGACTTTGGTAATTCCTGGCAAGAGAAGTAGAAGCAAGGGAGGAACTTGCTTTTGTTGGTATCAAGAAAGACCCTGTGGCAGAAGGACTGATGTCCTGGCAATACCCAGCCTCCCTCACCTTCAAGAAGAGAGCCTTGGCACTTCCCTGGTAGTGCAGGGGTTAGCACCCTATGTTTTCAATGTAAGGGGTTCAGGGAACTGAAATCCCACATGCTGCATGGCAATACACAAATAAATAAATCATCATCACAGATCACAGAAAGGAAGGAAGGAAAAGAAAAAAGAAGAGAGCCCTAACTCAAAAAGAAAATGTAAAACTAGACCCACATTTCCTGGCCATCCTGAAGAGCAGGCTGGCATGTGAGATGTAATGGAAGTCATTTGCTGGAACTTCTAGAAATCCTTCTTCATAAGTAAGATGATGTCAGGTCAATCATGTAAAAAAAGACTTCAGAGATATTGGGCCAAGGGGAGAGGGGGGTTGGAAAACTGGGTTTGGAAAGAAATACAGGGATGGAATGAGAAAAGCAATTTTGATTTCACTCCAGCTCTGAAAATACATGCCCTCTGCTTCTCCTCCTTATTGAGCTGTAAAGCTTTAAGTGAAATAGCTCAAGGTTTGGTAGAAAGTTCTTCTTGGGGGAGGGATGATATATCATGTAGAGGTGGTGTAATGCTGTGTGCTAACACATGTAGAAACATCACACAATACAGGAGAGAAGAAGACAGAGGTGGAAAGAACACTGGACCAGGAGTCCATCGACCTGGCTTCCAGTCCCAGCTCTGCTCTAATAAGCTGTGTGATCTTGGCGATCAACCACAGCCAGCTTCCTCAACTGAAAATGAGGAAACTGGACTCACTCATCTGTAAGGCCTGTGTAAGGCCTTGTCCACATATCTTTTTTTCTTCCTTCTGCTATTAATGTCACACCCGCCCACACACCCACACATACATAAACACATAGGTTAAAGATTAAATCTTACTATGATCTTTATCATGAACGGGTCAACAGAGAGGAAAAATTACAATCACGAGGTAATTCTCTGGTGGTTCAGTGACAGGATTCTGTCCTTTCACTGCTGAGGCCCCAGGCTCAATCCTTGGCTGGGGAGCTAATATATCACAAGCCACGAAACGTGGCCCCCCCAAAAAAAATTATAATCATGAAATGATGGATACTTATGTCCAGAAAATTTAATTTAGATCTTAGGATGATGAAAAAATGTGTCCATGCTCTCTGACATAAATCACAGCAAGATCCTCTATGACCCACTTCCCAGAGTAATGGAAATAAAAGCAAAAATAAACCAATGGACCCTAATTAAAAGCTTTTGCACAACAAAGGAAACTTAAGCAAGGTGAAAAGACAGCTTTCAGAATTGGAGAAAATAATAGCAAACGAAGCACTGACAGAGAATTCATCTCAGAAATATACAAGCAGATCATGCAGCTCAATACCAGAAAAATAAACAATGCAATCAAAAAATGCACCAAAGAACTAGAGACATTTCTCCAAAGAAGACATACAGATGGCTAATAAGCACATGAAAAGATGCACAACATCATGCAAATCAAAACCACAATGAGGTACCATTTCACGCCACTCAGAATGGCTGGTATCCAAAAGTCTATGAGCAATAAATGCTGGAGAGGGTGAAGAGAAAAGGGAACCCACTTACACTGTTGGTGGGAATGCAAACTAGTACAGCCACTATGGAGAACAGTGTAGAGACTCCTTAAAAAACTGGAAACAGAACTGCCTTATGATCCAGCAATCCCACTGCTGGGCATACACACCAAGGAAACCAGAAGTGAAAGAGACACATGTACCCTAATGTTCATCGTAGTGCTGGACATAGCCAGGACATGGAAGCAACCTAGATGTCCATCAGCAGATGAATGGATAAGAAAGCTGTGGTACATATATGCAATGGAGCATTACTCAGTCATTAAAAAGAATACATTTGAATCCGTTCTAATGAGGTGGATGAAACTGGAGCCGATTATACAGAGTGAAGTAAGTCAGAAAGAAAAACACCAATACGGTATATTAATGCATATATATGGAATTTAGAAAGATAGTAACAACAACCTTATATGCAAGACAGCAAAAGAGACACAGATGTAAAGGACAGACTTTTGGACTCTGTGGGAGAAGGCGAGGGTGGGATGATTTGAGAGAATAGCAATGAAACATGTATATTACCATATGTGAAATAGATGACCTGTCCAAGTTCGATGCGTGAAACAGGGCACTCAAAGCTGGTGCCCTGGGACAACCCAGAGGGGTGGGATGGGGAGGGAGGTGGGAGGGGGTTTTGGGACAGGGGGCCATATGTACACCTGCAGCTGATTCATGTCAATGTGTGGCAAACAACACCACAATATTGTAAAGTAGTTAGCCTCCAATTATAATAATAAATTAATTTTTTAAATGTGTCCATGATCATTAGGTTGAAGTGTCTACTACGTATGAATAATGAACCTTGGTGCTTGGTCAATAGTAGAAGCCTATATTTATTTGTGCAATTAGCGTCTACAAAGCAGTTTCGTGTAATATCATGCCCACTTTTGAACTTCAGAACTAATTTAAGAAATAGGAAGGAAATCCAAATTGGTTCTTTTTTTTACAAATAGACTAAGATGTGCATCTGTTAAATGATTGCCTGAGTTTACACCGCAAGGGGTCAACCTTGGGCCTTCTCCCAATTCACCAGCACTGATCTGTGCTGCCAGGCAATTAGGATGCTGAAGCCTGGTACTTCCCTTGCCTCCCACTTTGTCTTTTCTATTCTGCCTCTTCTCATAACTCAGTGCTTGCCAATCCCTGATTCAACACTTACTGGCCTCATTCTGTAATTAGAAGTTATGAAGGAAGAATGGTCTAGAGCTGGGCCAAGTATATGAAAGAAATAAGTGGCTAAATGCACACAAGGAAAGTGTTTAACTTCAAGACTAATTGAAGAAATCTGTATCAAAGCAATAAGTCCAATTTTCAACTATTATGTTAACAAAGGTTTTAAAATATTACAATAATACCGACAAAGTAACAGAAAAAAAAACACTTTAGACACCACCTTTTAGAAAATAGAGACATTTGGGAAAATTATTTGACTAATGTGTCTAAAGTCTTAAAATATTCAGGAGTTAATTTGTACAATTTTATCCTAAATGTGGAAAAAGCTTTATTGGGCAAAGATTTTTATCACAGCTGTATTTACGAAAGCCAAATTCAGGAGCCACTTAAATGGCCCACTATAAGAAAATGATTAAGCAAACTCTACATGGCTACTCTACAGGGCTCATCAATTCCATTCCATTTTTAATGACTCATTAATAGTTTATCAGTGTGAGAAAGTCCTAATGTGATGATGTATAATCTCCACCCAAAAGATTAGGGGGAAAAGGTGGGAAGGAGGTTGGTTGGACGTAAACAGAGGTGGACACAGGATAGAGCAGGGCTTCTGGGGTCCAGGCTATTTGACCCCAACCAACTTATTCCAAATCACCAGACAGCATCTTCTGCTCTTTGGCGCCTGAAGATGCCAAGAAAGCTTACTGTTTCCAAACTCTTAGTCACTATCTCTCCTTGGGGCTCCAGGAACCCTAAGAACATGGGCACCCAGTGACTGGCTCTGAGATTATTGCACTGTCCCCTCACGTGCTTGCCAAATTACAGTGACCTCACTCCAAATACGTGAAAATAAGTACAAACAAAAATGTAAGAACAGAGGTGTTCAGTACACAACAAATATATCTGTGGAAACATAACACTGAATCCTATAAAAGAGTGAATCAGAAAATCAGGACTATCTGGACACACGACTGTGTATTTTGTCCTCAGAAGTGTTTTCTCATGGGAGTCTGCCAGGCAGATAAGTTCCATCACAGATACTTCTAAAATGCCATTATCTCTACAATTTACATTACCTTTGATACATCTAATTACACGGCATTGTTTTTACATAAAAGATCATTAGATTCACTCTGAAGAGCTTCAGCAGAAAAAAATCACAAATTGGATAAATTTCATATATGAACGTGGGCCTAGGCGGAAGTTCATTATCACACCAGGTAGCATACAGAGTCTTAGAACTTGGTACGATGTTTATTCACCTATCTTGGAAACATTTCTTTAGCTTCCAATGGATCTGCTGAATATTTTGCTCTGTCTTTTAAGTGTTTAAATGTGCTCTCCTGGAGGCAACGGAGGAATGAGTGCTTGGCCGCTTTTCAGAAGAGAGTTCCTATAGCCCAGTTCCTCCAAAGTTCTTACCAACAGTAAGTCACTGACACCAACAGGGGGTCCTACAATTCAATCCCGTTCTGACACTCACCACCTGGAGTGGGCATTAGACCCCACAAATGAAGAATTCAGTCTCAGGAGATTGCCTGCCCTTCAGATGCCAGTGCAAGTGGACTTGTTAAGCAGAGAAGGTGGAGGGTCCCTGGAGAAAGAGAACTAAGCATAATTTTCTTGACATAAGATAAACCATTTTGGACCTAAGCCATTCTGTGATCTAAACCTGACCACAGTGCTTACCCTTGAACAGTTCTCCATAATTAATGATCTTAAGGTCCCCCTTAAGGGAACAAAAGAACGCAGGAGCAGAGGAGAATCAGTCAAAAACCAACAGCTCAGCAAATAAAACAGACTCCCAGTTCCTCCTCAAGGGATATACACTACAATCTGATACATATCTTAGTTCTGCAGGAACTAAGGTCCCCACCCAGGCGGAGGGTGGTACTTGCCTGCTGAGAGTCCAGACTGGTCTGAACCTAAGGGATGATGATGTTGACCTTTTCCAACCCTCTGTATTCAACCATGGACAGAAAGCCAAGGAACTTCTGGGACTCCAGACATGGGAACCACATCTCCAAAAGCATTCCGTTTCTGACTCTCAAGATCTGCTTCTGTTTCTGTCTCCCCCCCGCTCCCGCCCCCCTCTGGTCTCCTCCTTTTAAATATTGCTTATTTTCATACCCTTTTTTATTTTTATTTTTGTTATCTTTTCTCCTTCTGCTGATTAGCTTCTTCCCTGACACAGCAGCAGCCACAGCTTTTGGACTAGAGGGCAAAAGCGTCTTCCTGCCATCCCATCTTAAGAATTTAGTTAGAAATAGCCAAGTCTTGGGCTCCAGGATTTTACTCTTTGATTAGTCACTGTAGTTGGGGGAGGGGGGGGCAGGGGGGTGCATAAGGGGAAAATAATTAAAATATCTGACACATTGAAATGTACTGTATGGCAGGCATCATTCTAATCTTTAGTTGTTGTTTAGTCGCTAAATCATGTCCAGCTCTTTTGTGACCCCATGGTTTCTAGCCCACCAGGCTCCTCTGTCCATGGTATTTCCCAGGCAAGAATACTGGAGTGGGTTGCTATTTCCTTCTCCAGGGGATCTTCCCGACCCAGGGATTGAATCCACGTCTCCTGCATTGGCAGGCAGATTCCTTACCACTGAGCCATCAGGGAAACCCCAATGTTTAGTTAGCAGACACTTATGAAACACTCTGTAAATTAATCCTCACAACAACCTTTAGGTAGGTGCTATATTATTCCCTGGTGGTTCAGACAGCAAAGCGTCTGCCTACAATGCGGGAGACCCGGGTTCGATCCTTGGGTCAGGAAGATCCCCTGGAGAGGGAAATGGCAACCCACTCCAGTATTCTTATCTGGAAAATCCCATGGACGGAGGAACCTGGTTGGCTACTGTTCATGGGGTGGCAAAGAGTCAGATGCAACTGAGCGACTTCACTATCTATCTATATTACTCCTACTTTACAGGTGAGCCAACTGAGGCATGAAGAGCTAAAAAACTTGTCCAAGTCCACATAGCTAGTAAAGGATAGAGCTGGGATGTGAACTCGGCAGTCTGGTTCCTAAGTTTATGCTTTCAACCACAATGCTACACCATCTCCCCATCTCTTCCCATTTTAAACTACATGTGAGGTAGATAGCCTAATTGTCTCCATTTTACAGAGGAAGAAGTGAGAGACAAACTTCATCCATAAATTGGTAGGGTCAGGATTTAAATGTACAGAATCTGAATCCAAAGCCTATGCTTTCACTGATTCTGCTGTGCTGTAGAATCGGGGGCTGGGAGGCACAGTGCCTTGGAGAATGGGGCATCATAAGCAGACACTGCATCTTTTGCATATACGGAGAGTGCTGAGCCAGTCACTCTTAGGAATTCTTAGCAGCCCCAACCCTAAGCTGGGGACTCAGACATGCTCAGCAGTAGAGGACCTGTAGTCAAGATCAAGTCAAGGTCAAGAAAGAGAGAGCCAAGAGAGCCTTGGGAGAAAACCATAACTAGGATAAGGGTTGAGGAAACCCTCCACAAAGAGTGATTGACCTGGGATGCTGATGCATACAGCCAACTCTCTGTGAGTATACATGCAAGAGTGCCTAAAGTTGAAGTAAAAAAATTACTAGTATTCTTTCTGAGCTCCTAGTGCACTTGCTCCAGAAAACCACAGGATTGGGTCAACTCTCAGTCCCCGAGAAATGCCTTCCCTGAGTTATAGCTGAATGTCATGTTCAGTTTCTAACAATAATTCACATAAGAAATGACCATTTAAGGAACAGCTTGTGTTCTTCAGAAAATATGCCACTGAATTCATTCTTTTTACTCCTTATTCCATGAGCCTAATATTCTGCCCTCAGTTTAAAGCAGAAAAATATTAATCTCTCCAGGCAAATGTGTGCTTATTTTTATCAGACAATGTGAATGGCATGGTACATGTTTTCCTCTCTGCATTGGCCCCTGTCAACCATAAGTTAAATTTAGTGCTGAATTGTTCACATGTCATCCTAGGTTCTTGGATGTTTCCTAATAAATTTTGATTTTCCTTTTTGTCTTGAACCATCTTGGTGTTTTCTGGCTTCATTTTTATTTAACTTTTTAATTGTTAGGGGAAACACTGACTGAAACTACCTACGCTGGCCATATGAGATAGTAGCCACTTACATGAGTAATGTTGGAACAGGAGGTCCTGGTAAGGAACATGGGATTAACATGCTACCACCAACCAGAAGAATTTAGGAAAAGTCAAAAGGATAGAGAAGTCCACATGCCCTACTAACCTCCCAGAATCCTTTTTGCTGGAATCCATTTTGGCTGAGTGATGCAGGCACCACCAGGAAGAACACTGAGTCAGAATGATCAGCCAGAGACAACCCAGAAACTAATCCCATCACCATAAAACTTGAGAGTGCAAACCACTTGGCAGAGAAGTCCTCCCAGGTTCCCTTACCCCCGTGCTCTCCACCTGAGTGCCCCTTCCCAATAAAATCTCTTGCTTTGTCAACACATGTGTCTCCTCAGACAATTCATTTCTGAATGTTAGGCAAGAGCTCACTCTCGGGCCCTAGAGGGGGTCTTCCTTTCTGCAACAGAACATACATCCAAAGGAGTGTACAAAACAAAAGCATTCTGTACAATGGTTATCTCAAGATAAACATACATACAACCACCAGCCAGGTCAATGCTCGGGAATTGCCAGCGCCCCCAAAGCCCTTTCTTTCTCCTCTTAAACACCACCTATCCCTGACACAGAGCAGGACCCTGTGGCACAAAAGCCTTTCTGTGTCCTCTGGTTTTTGTTTGTAGGAGATGGGTTTCATCCAGCCTCCATGACCTTCCTTGAGTTCCAACAGGCAGGTTTAAACAGTTATTAATCAGGGAAGAGAGGGGATGCAGAGACAAGGGAAGATCAGTCAAGAAACAATATTGCAACCTTGGGGAAGGGTTCTGGTTCCCCTTCAAAGGATATACACAACAATATCTTAGAGCTGTTTTGGGCAGATACTGAAACCTCACCAAGTGGGAGAAGTTAACTGTTTGCCCATGAGCAGGTAGACCCCAGACCAGCTGGAACCAGAAGGCTGATGATGCTGACTCCCACTTATCTCACCACCAACCGATTAGAAGAAAGTCCTCGAGCTGATCATGCCCTCCGCTTTGAACCGTTAGTCAAACTCTTCACCACCCGCTCCGGGTCAGGACACACAGTTCTGAGGGCACTGGCCCACTGAGGGCACTGTGGCCCCCTTTGCCTGACAAAGCAATAAAACTGTTCTTTTCAACTTCACCCAAAACTCTGCCTTCGAGATTCAGTTAGGCACTGGTGCACAGAGGCTGGTTTCAGCATCATCGTCTCTCCCCAGTATCCCTCCCTTATCATTCTGACTGCTTTGCTGGAATTTAGCCCCATGAGGTCCATTTTGAAGTTCTGACCCCCAGAACTGAGAATTTATGTTGTTTTTAGCCGCTGAATTGTAGTAATTTGTTACAGCAGCAACAGGAGGGAGAAAGACCTCCTAGAATCAGTCTTTCTATATAATCCTTCCCATTGCTACTGTGAAGAGAAGAAGAAAGCAAAGAAATAGAGACAAAACATTGCCAGGAAGTGTGATAGGGAGCAGCAGTTGTAATTCGTAGCAATTGCCCCATAGAACAAGATTGAAGCTTCAGAATTGCGCAGACCAGTGTAATAGCAAACACAACTAGGGTCAATACAATAATGGTTAACATTTATTGATTGGTTGCTATTCACTAGACACTTTATAAACATCCACTCTGACATTTCTCACTATAATCCTATGAGACCAAGACTACCATGCCCCATTTAACAGAGAAAGGCCCTTTGCTCGGTGGCACCGCATGGCATCAGAGCCCAGCTCTCGATCAACACCCTACACTCATTCTCTAATGATGGTTGGAAGGTGACTCTGCCATTCAAGTTCAGGTTTGAATTATGAGCACTTAGTGTCCAAATCACTGAAAATTCTCATGAATTAGTGCATGAACTTTGGGAAAAAGAAGTGATCCTTCAAACACATTCACATGAAGAATATGTAACTACAGGCGACATTTAAGGAGATCAAAATATACAGTCAGGACAACACAAGCGGGTGTACTTCTCAGGACAAGGGAGAAGGCATTTCCCCAGTTCCCTGTGGAAAGTAACATGGCTAAGGCCAGAACTAATGTCTATTCTCTCAGAGTAAGAGTTGGGTAAGTAATATGTAGCTCATTCTAGAGTTCAAATTTTGTTACTCTCAATTAAACTTTTCTGCTATCATTTTAAAGTCCTGAATAAAGAATCTACTTCTAAGGATTATTGAAGTTCAGTGTCAGAACTGGCTGAATCAGTCCCAAGAAATGAGCCCACTTCAAGAACTACACCTTAATAACGTGTATTTCCATCTGACTGGGCAACTGTGAGTTACTTCTTGACCCTTTTTTCTTTGACCCCACAAGAGGAAAACAACAGGAAAGATACGAATATTTATATCTTCACTTCATAAAACAGAAATAAAGAGGCCCAGAGATGTGAAGGGATATAGCTAAGCTTAGAATCCATGCTTCTCCATCCCTTCTCTAATCCCGGTCCATTTTAGTGATAAACTCCCAGACTTATTTATAAGCAAGAAAATTGACTGGTTTGGCCCACCCTCTGGTGAGTGATCAGCAAGCAGTGAAATGTTCCCCAAGTAGACTGAGATTAGGAAGGTAGAGCTTCTAGAACAGACTTAGAAATGGAATTGTCACATGATAATAAATGCCATGTTTTTAGCACTTAGAATATACCAGGCAGTGTGTCAAGTGATTTACATATATGATGTCACCTCTCCTTAAAACATCCCCATAAGGAATGTATATTATTGGCTCTATTCTACAGATAAGGAGTGCTGAAGGTTAACTTACCAAGGGAACAGTCAGGAGCCTGTATGACGGGCGTTGTGTTCGGGTCCTAAATACATCCCTACCTCAAGTATCAGCAGACAGGACTCCGAGGCTGCCCCTAGTGACATGGACTGGCTGGCATGCAGCTCACCTTCTCCTTACCCTCTCTCTTTCTCACCTGTTGGTAATTTTTCTGTTGAAGTGTTCACTCTGGGGCAGGAAATTGCATCAGGTCCCTGGGAGGTTAATGCTCCAAGGCTTTTGTGGTAGTCCCATCACTTAATTCAGAAGGATCTGAACAAGCCATAAAGAAGTTATCTACTCCCCTTGAGTAAACGATGGAGCATAACATTTAAGAAAAATAATACTTTAACAAATCAAAATTAACATCAAAAAATCCATTTTAAATAAGTATGGGAGATCCAAGCCTACACTTGCACCGCTCCACCCCACTGCCCTCATCCCAGCCCAACCCTGCCAGATTCAGTCTATAGTTAATGACATTTTGTCCACTGTGAGTCTTTTTTGCATTAAATTTGTATTTTTAAATATAGTACTAAACTAGTATTTATCCTGATGATTGAGTTTTAGGGTTTTTTTTTCAAGTCCCCTTAAATTCGTACCTGGGTGAGCACCTCTCTTGCCAGTGACAGTGGGTACACAGAAGACGGAATCACAGACGGTGGACCCTGACCCCCAGTTTATAATTTTCCCATGTCCTTGCCGTCTCCTCTAGATGTCAGCTATTCTCCATGCAGCCTCACCAAATTAGTGACCGTCCCATGCTCTCAAGTTAGTTCATGGCTGAGCCATGGGGGAGAAAGAAAGCAGCAAAAGCTTTGCAGCAGAGCTACAGGGGAAGTCTGCTGTGCTTCTTTCTCTTTCTTAAAGGACATTTCTTACACCATCAGTTGAGTAATTTGCCATGAGGGAAATTCCTGTCTTTGACACCCTCAAATCAGTGTTGATGTGTAATTTTAGTTATTGAATTCTTATCACAGTTTCTCTAATGTAGTGGCTCTCAACCTTGAAAAAACAAATCCCTAAGCCTGGGCTACTCCCTAGATCCAGGAAATCAGTATCTCTAGAGGCGTGAGCCTGGAGTCTGTAATCTTTAAAGCTTCCCAGAGGATTCCGACGGGCAGGCAAGGCTGAGAATGAAAGTCAGTGAAAGGCTGACTTTCTATTTTCCTCCCTCCTTTCTGTTTTTTCCCTTGTGGTCTCCTTTCTAGAGGTCATTAACAGTCAGTATCCAGAGTCAGAAGGAGCAGCACCCAATTCCTGGCTTTCCCATACACTAGCTTTGTGACCTTGGATAAGATAGGTGACTTCTGTTTTCTCAGTTGTGCTATGGAGACAATCAGAGAATTGTCTGAAGGCACAAGCTCGGAGCACAGTGTCTGGCATGCATGTGCCTGCATGCCCTCACATATCCACACACCCAGCATGAGCTATTAGTCTTTATCAATTAGGAGTCCATTCATCCAACCCAGTGATAGGAAGCCCAAGGAGTAAATAGACGAAGGCCGGACTGCTTTTGGAAACCAGGGGTTAGGAGAGATTCAGATCCCACTCTCCTCTTCCAGGGATCTGCAAGCCTTCTGGGGTTCAGGGAAATAATTTGAAAACCACCAGAAGGGACATAATGACATTCCAGACTCGATTTACCCTGTTTGGGGTGGCCTTTCCGATCTTAGAACTGGTGGGGTCCATTTCCAATCTCTCCTCTTGAGGCAGGATCTGGCTGGCTGGATTCAAGATGGTTCTATGGCCGCAGGAGCCAGCAGAGTAGAACTGATTGGCCAGAGTGGCCTCTGCAGCCTCAAACTCATTAGGGGAGTAAGCAGCCACTAAGATAGGCCACTGACCCACCCAAGAGACACTGCTTTAAACCCCCCACCCCCTGACTGGCTTGATGTCTCTGGTTTTTAGGCGTGTGGTGGTGGCTAGGAGGCTTGAACCGATTCCTGTTCAAGAGTAGAAGAGTACTGAAGTGCTCTGTGCAGGAAGACCCTGAGGACATCCTGGCTTGGCAAGGATGCTCCCTTTGAAAAGAGTGGCTTGCCTGTTTTCCCATCTGAGAACAGCTGTGCTCTATTTGTTTCTTGGACGGTGTTGATTGTTTTCAACCCACCAGGGCAAACATGCTGGCCCGGTTCAGAGACCTCTGCCAGCCTCGGGCTGACTCAGAGAGGGCGAGGCAGAAGGAACAGATTGGGATCAGTATAACGGAGGCTGGCTCAGCCTCAGACATCATCTGAACCACAAAACTAGCTATAGTTCCTTTTCCCTTCTGGAGGCCTATCTGAGCTCCACCAATTCATGCGCGGCTTCCATCTCTTCCTGTCATCTTTCGTATAGATATAGCTAGATACAGCATCTTTTTCCTTTTTTCATAAAGGATTACTAAATAAATGTCTCAATAGTTAGAATAATTTGGCTTTTTCCTCCCCTGAGCCCATTTCCAGACTTGTTTGAAAGAAAGTTATTTTGTACCAGAGCGTGTTTACAGTGTATGCCCGGGGGAGGGATAAAGTAGAAGTTTGAGATGAACCGATATTCACTACTATACATAAAACAGACAAACAACAAGGGCCTACCCGCCATAGAGCATGAAAGAAGTGAAAGTGAAGTCACTCAGTCGTGTCCGACTCTTTGCGACCCCATGGACTGTAGCCTACCAGGCTTCTCCATCGTTGAGATTTTCCAGGCAAGAGTACTGGAGTGGGTTGCCATTTCCTTCTGCAGGGGATCTTCCTGACCCAGGAATTGAACTTGGGTCTCCCACATTGTAGGCAGACGCTTTAAGCCTCTGAGCCACCAGGGGAAGCCCAACTATATTCAATGCCTTGTAATAACCTATAATGGAAAAGAATCTGAAAAAGGATATATATATATATAACTAAATAATATATAAATGCCTTTCCTGATGGCTCAGACAGTAAAGGATCTTTCTGCTGGAAAAGAGAATGGCAACCCACTCCAGTCTTCTTGCCTGGAGAATTCCATGGACAGAGGAGCCTGGCGGACTACAATCCATGGGGTCACAAAGAGTCAGACACAACTGAGCAACTAGCATACACACACACACACACACACACAACAATCGTTCTGCTATACACCTGAAACTAACACAGCATTGTAAATCCACTAAATTCCAATAAAAATAAATCCCTCAACTGTTTTTTGGAGAAACGATTTTNATCATGAAAAATAAGGTGACCTGTAAGCCCTGCGACCCATTATGCCAGGCCAATTAGGACACCCTTTAACACCATGATGAATTTTGCAGATGTTTTATTTCTGTTTTACTGTACAATATTCCAGCTACCTCGGCCATCATTCACTAGGCATGATTCAGATATTACCTCATTTAACTCCTACAACAGGCCTACAAAGAAAGCTTTATAGGGAAAACTGGGAGTCAGAAAGCCTCAGTAACCTGCCTCAGTTACACCACCAGCAACTGTCAGGACAGATCAAAACTCCGGATCCTTATGCTCTCAAATACCAGCTGCACTTGAGGCCCTTTGAGAAACCTGCTTTCCAGTCAGCTATCTTTCCCTGTGTCTGTCTTTATTTTGGATGAATATAAGCAATTGTGGATCTGAATGTCATTGATCTGAACAACAACAATGTCTAGCCTGTTATTGGTTACCAGGCACAGAATGACTGTAGAAGTGTTTATTTAAAAGTCTCCATCAGAATGGGAACCTGGGTCTACCAGCGTCCCAGCTAGGTACTATGCCTGATTTCTCCATGGCTGTCTTCACATTTCGTAAGACATTCCTAAACTCCAAGGAAGCCCTACTTTCATGGTGCTGTTTGTGTCAGGTGGGGTACCACACAGTTGGGTCTGAAAGCACATACGTGCTCTGTGATGAATAGAGCACGTACGTGCTCAGATGAATCCTCTGAAGTTCATCGCTGAGTCACAGAAGTGCCCCACATTCAGGTCTGGAATTGGGCGTTACGGGAAGGCACTACACTCACAGGTTTCCCAAATACACCATCTACGTATCTCACAGCCCACACAAGAAAGCATTGACCACGTGTCTGAAAGGACAAAGTTTTAGGAAGTTCTCAGGGATATCAGAAATGACTGTGATCAATGATAAATGAAGTACAATTTTAAAAATACACTGGAATTATGCACCCCCTTCATGCCCAAGCATGGTTTAAGGGTGAGAAACTTAAACAGATGCACTTGGACGTAAAAGCAGAGTCAAACCCCACCTAAGCCAACAGAAGAGATGAAAAGTAACCTGCAAGGGGGCAGGAGCCAAGCTGTTTCTTTCCAGGGACCACAGAAAGAGCCTTGCAGGGACAACAGAGGCACCAGGCAGATACTCAGCATCACACATCGAAGCAACGGAGGGAGTGCTGATTGGAGCAGGCTCAGCATTGCCTCCTGAAAGCTCAGCACTGAAGCCTCCAGCTCATCAGCAAACTTTTTATTCTAGATGTAAAGGGTGATCACATCTAGGCTTCCTCCAAGAGCAGAGAGCCATGGCGAGTCTGTACTGTGATGAATGAAGCACCCGCTAAGCCCAAAGAACAGGAAACTGGCAGCTTTGCCACAGATTCTGAAAGAGTGATGAGCAGGTGGCAGAAGTACAGGCCGGGTCGGGGCGGGGTGGGGAATAACCCTGTGTTTGTTTCGTTTTTTAATGTATTACATTTAAGGTGCTGGTGATGCTCACAAAATATCCAGTAAGCTGGTAGAGAACTTCTAGAATTCAAGAGCAGTCGGGGCAGTAGACTTTAGGAATCTTTTGCAGGAAGGTGATAAAATCTTGTGCATCCAAGGCAGAAAATAAAGCAAATCGAGAACCAAGGATACAAGTTTAAGGAGACACATCCTGGGTGAGGCAGACTGATTACCAAGTCCCAAGTCCTTTCTCTTCTTCGTACAAAGATTCCTCTTAGCCTTGAGAAATTCCTAACGCTTATCTTATTCTGTTTCCTTCTACTCTGAACAGAAGTTAAAATTTTCATCCCAAACCTAACAGTCACATAGAGCCTTGGAATAAATGACTTTATCCAGTAAGCCCATAGAAAACCTTGTAGTAGTATGCAGTCTTTGAATGCATAAATAACCTTTCTCAAAAAAAAAAAACAAAAAACCCCAACTATGGTATCTAAAACAGCATACTGCACACCATTATATTCATATATTGTGCAAAAAAAAAATCCCTTATAAGAATGTTTGAAACTGTAAGTCGGGCTTTTAATAGATCTATTTTGTAAAGGTTCCCCCTTCTTTTCTCCTCCCCAGACACTACTGGTAGAACACAAGGAAGTTGACTATATAAAGAATGTAGGATTTAATGCAAGTTTTATGACTTAAGGTTTACCTATTTTACCTGTCTTTCCTGAATTTCCTGAATCATCATTAGTTTACTATTTGCAGTTCCCACATTTTTCTCACTATACACACAAAATGAACAAAAGTCATGCTCATTGTTCCCAGCGGTGCTCTTTACACATTTTAAGCAAGCAAGTAGGAGCACAGTGCAATCACCACAACACTCAGCAGAGTGAGTGATTGGGTTTCAGCTGTCTGCACTGAAAACTGTTTCTTAACATTATACCTGGTATGTATGCAGTTTCAACACGGCTCAGGGCTGAATAAGCACTCGACAGAGGTGGAAAGAATGCTATAACCCAGGTGTTCCTGACATTATCTGATAAAGGGAACTCAAAGGCTTGGTGTTGGTTGGTTGACAGATAAGCTTTATGACATTAACGAGTCAGGGGCAGGTTAGTTTGTTTAACACTTCCCTACAAAAGAGTAACCCGGTTTTCTCTAGTGCTCACTAAGAAAGTCCTAAATAAGAACTTCAATCAAATGGGAACTAAAAAAAAAGTACAAGGCCACTGATGAAAACGTTTCACAAACACATGAAAATAAGGACAGAAATCTTCAACACTCTGGAGCAGACTGTTCAGACGGGGTATATCTAGCCCTAATGTGGGTGACCTCAAAATCTTTCAAGGGTTTCTTGAGAAAGGGTTATTTTATTAATATGTATTTATTTGGCTGCACTGCCCTTAGTTATGGCATGTGGGATCTAGTTCCTCGACCAGGAATCAAACCCAGGCCCCCTGCATCGAAAGCGTGGAGTCTTAGCCACTGGACCAACAGGAAGTCCTTAAGGGGTAATTTTTTTTTTTAACTTTGTTTTACTTTACAGTACTGTATTGGTTTTGCCATACATCAACATGAATCTGCCACGGGTATACACATGTTCCCAATCCTGAACTCCCCTCCCTCCTCCCTCCCCGTACCATCTCTCTGGGTCATCCCAGTGCACCAGCCCCAAGCATCCTGTATCATGCATCTAACCTAGACTGGCGATTTGTTTCTTATATGATATACATGTTTCAATGCCATTCTCCCAAATCATCCCACCCTCTCCCTCTCCCACAGAGTCCAAAGACTGTTCTATACATCTGTGTCTCTTTTGCTGTCTCGCATACAGGGTTATCGTTACCATCTTTCTAAATTCCATATATATGTGTTAGTATACTGTATGGGTATTTTTCTTTCTGGCTTACTTCATTCTGCATAATTGGCTCCAATTTCATCCATCTCATTAGAACTGATTCAAATGTATTATTTTTAATGGCTAAGTAATACTCCATTGTGTATATGTACCACAGCTTTCTTACCCATTCATCTGCTGATGGACATCTAGGTTGCTCCCATGCANAGTTCTTTGGCCCATTTTTTTGATTGGGTCGTTTATTTTTCTGGAATTGAGCTTCAGGAATTGCTTGTATATTTTTGAGATTAGTTGTTTGTCAGTTGCTTCATTTGCTATTATTTTCTCTCATTCTGAAGGCTGTCTTTTCACCTTGCTTATAGTTTCCTTTGTTGTGCAGACGCTTTTAAGTTCAATTAGGTCCCATTTGTTTATTTTTGCTTTTATTTCCAGTATTCTGGGAGGTGGGTCATAGAGGATCTTGCTGTGATTTATGTCAGAGAGTGTTTTGCCTATGTTCTCCTCTAGTTTTCCTCACCTTTCATATATTATTAATATAACCTTCCCTCAAACTGAGCAATCAAAAAACAACAAAATACTGTATAGACAATAATTCTTGTCTTGTCCAAGATAACTGTCTTGGACAATTTTTCCATTCTGTAAATTGAAGGCACACTACTCTGCTACAAATCATGCCATGCTGTATTTTCTTGAAGCATTCAAGTCTCCAGAGTCCTTGGGGCTGCCTGACGCTCCCTGTTCTATATTTCTGTTCAGGGAGATTTAGAGACAAGGTGTTTGGGGAATTGTTAAGATGTTCAAAATCTGAATATGTGGTAAAGTGGGATACAGTGGAAGTAATTCTGATTTTTATTTAACAAACAGGCTACTTCCATCTTCAGATTCATGTCCAGGAAGAAATAGATCACTCCTGATGGAAACCCTACCAGCAAAGCAGGAAGTAGCTGTGAGAAAGGTTGAATACTACAAACAGCTTTTCTCATGAGTACTTTTTATACTATTTAAAATATTCATCCTCAGAACAATCACTGAACCCTCAGAAAAGTACCTTTGAACAGTTAAATAAGAATAGTTTAGTAGTGCTGGTTATTTTAATTACTTTTCAGTGAATTATTTAAATTATTACCAGAATTTTCATGATGCATTGAATAAAATCTACATAAAAAAACTTATGATATCATGAAATATTCATTTCAAATACAGTCAAATCTCAAATTTAATTTTATGAAATGACATTTCCCATTAGTTTTTAGCATCCTACAGAATATTCTATAGAAAAATCTGATCCTGATAATGTTATTGATTCCTAATTCTACTAAGCGTCAAATACACTAGTTCAATATATGCCCATATGTTTAGTGAAAGATTACTTCTTGTTTTTTCAACCTATGTGCTTCCTAATAACTTACAATTTTAGCTTACAGAGACTGTGACTTGTTACAAGTTAAATATTGCAAAATTGTATATTGACTCATACTTTTAAATATATACACATTAAGTCTATGAATTTTATATCTTGAGTGCTTTTAGTAATCTCTTAAAAATATTCTGTAATTTTAAAATAAATTTTATTTTTCAAAATTCATTACCATACACCCCACTCCAGTACTCTTCCAGTACTCTTGCCTGGAAAATCCCACGGATGGAGGAGCCTGGTGGGCTGCAGTCCATGGGGTCGCGAAGATTCGGACACGACTGAGCGACTTCACTTTCAAAAAAAAAAAAAATTCATTACCACAATATTTGAATGGTCAGGTCAGACTTTCTGACAGAAAGGAATATGATCTGGTTATCTGATTTAATGAGGAGATGGTGGATATCTGACTTGATTTCATTATATGGTAGACATTTACCATAAATTGAATGATTAAATCTGCAGTTCAAAGTTTTTGAATGAGTTATATATTTAATGAAATATATATTGTGATTAAAAATATATATAAAGCACTAATTTTATCAAAAAAAATCTGAAAAAATGTTTTTGAAAGTAACTGGTTGGATTTTCCAGCTGGATTAAATGAAGTTTTTCTAAGTAAAAGAGTGACAGGTACAGTTAGTAACCATTTGATAGTCTTGTTAAAGCCATTTGAGTTTATATCCCCAAACTTGAGAATGAATCACTAAGTAACAAACATTTCTAGAAGTTAGAGCTACCAATTCTCTGTTTTCAACAACAAAAAGAACAATAAACTAATCGTACTTTCAGTTGAAGGATGACATATGATTTTGGCATGGGATTTAAAGAATTGAGTAAAATTTTTAAATAAAATTACTTCCAAACCCATCTCTTTATTTAGGAGCTGTTTTTCAGCATTTACATAGATAGAAATGAAAGGCAGAAACAGAACTGACATTGAGACCTCTTTCATTCTAGCTGGCCACATTTATTCGGGGATAAACTAATCAGAAAATCACTCTCATTAAAAAAGAACTTTCAACAATTTCACATTTCATTTAACAAATGTCAAAATCTTAAATGTATTTTGATTATGTAAAAGATTTTAATTATGCTAAATAGAAGAAATTTAGCACAATATATAAATTTTAAAATGTTAATTTATATATATATATATGTTTGGCAAAGATGTATGATACTGTAATCAATATTACTTTTGGACATAAAGATATCTAGTAAACTCCTATGACAACAAACTCCAAGAATATAAGAATCTGATCTAACAGAATCGGACCCTCCTTCCAGTCCAGCCCCTTATGCCCCTTATTCTCAAATGTGCAGGCTTCTCTGGGGAAGTCATGGGGTGGGGCCTTTCTCAGTTCAGTGAATGGTCAGTCTGTACAATAAATGTCACTACATTTACTTTTGTCCCTTGTGTGATAATACAGACTAAATATCCTTTTTCCTTTCATTATAATAGCAATAACATGACCCTCCATTTTCACAATTTTATTTTTTGGATTCTATCTAGGCATTATTGTAGTAATCTATAGGATAAAATCCTCTGGGGAAATTGCAATGAAATACAAATTCAAAGAGAATAAACAAAGATGTAAAATTCTCAATATCTTTACCTTTTATATGGCTGATGGCATTAAATTTCTAAGATATTTTGCCTGCATTGGATATATTTGAAAGAGCAATGTTTTGTTTTTAAAATGTCAATATTTATACTATGCTGGAAATTCTATCTTTTGCCAATATTTATACTTAGGAACAGCTTTAAATGTAGAAAAGAACAATTTCCTTTTAAGATGATTTCTAAGAAACTATTAGGGAGTATTTGGGCAAATAAAGTTTGCAAATCACTGTTCTAGACAGAACAAAGGTTAGCAATGACCTTTTCAAGGCCAAGGGTGGTTGGAGCAGATGTTTATCAGCAGTGCACAGACTGAACAACTTTGCATTTGCTTGCTTTTCCTGGCACCTAGAGGGAAAGTCATGCATAGACAGGAATTAAACATTTCTTCTCTAAAAGCTGAAGAGGAACTCTGTAAGAGGAACTCTGTAATTCTGCCCAAGCAATAACTCCTTTTTGACCAGAGACTAATCAAGACAGTGAGGCCTGGCGTGCAGCAGTCCAGGGGGTCGCAAAGAGTCGGACACGACTGAGTGACTGAACTGAACTGAGTCAAGACTTAAGCTCTTTACTCTGCAGTTTTAGGAAAAGGTACTCATTATCACCATTAATTATTTTCAATTGAGCATCTCTTATGAAACAGAAAAAACACTGAGATAAATATGGATCCATATAGCATAAATTAAGGATCCAGTGACTATGACAAAACTAAAGTGAACAAATAGGAGTTATTGCCAAAGGTCAAGGTGGTCTGGGAATAAAACTGAAATCACATTGGGTCTTAACAGAAACAGAATCAAGAGAACAAAACTGATGGGCTAAATTGTGGGGACAGAAATAGGATGCTGTTGGTGTGATGCAGCTATGACGGTGAATGGCAGAATGATTAGCCCAGAGCAGATAGCTACTATAAATGTCACAAGGTAGCTAAAAACCAGACTGTGGGGTTTCTTAAATGCCAACCAAGAGCTAGCTTTTGCACCAGGAGAAACGTGAAGGTTTCTGAGATTAGTGAGAGACATTTTAGGGAGCTTTTTTTTTTTTTTTTAATGACAGTAGAATGTAGGAAAAGAGAAGAGTCAGTTCAATTTTAGCAAAAGTCTGAGAAGCTACGATGGAAACAGAGACTGCAGTAAGGATACTGTGACTGGAAAATAATCAAAGGACAATTTGATAAAAGGGGAGAGGGAACCACAAGTAATTCCAAAGTTCTAAGCCTATGTGACTGTGATAATCATGGTCCCACTGACAAAAATAATCCAGAGGGAGAGTAGGCTGATCCTGGAATCAGCAGGGTCAGCAAGAATGGACACATGCAAAAGGTCCAACCTCTAACCCATCTGCCATCACCAACTAGATCGGAAATCAAATGCTTTCTCCTATGCCTTCTTATTCAACAGGGGGAAAAAGGATTGGGATCCCCCACTTGATCATACTACATGACTTATTGGTATTCATCCTAAAAAATCATACTGCATGACTTAATGACCCTAAAGAATCATACGATATGATGTAAGGATTGACTAGTATTCACGCTAAAGAAATCTAAGGACATTTTCCTTGAGAATACTCACTCAGAAGTCCAAAAGCAGATCTAGCTTAAAGCCTCAGAATCATCAGTCTCTTACGCAAGTCTTGATACAGAATCCATAAAACCACCACCTCCACCTTCAGTCCCCTCATCAGCCAAGCTTAAGCCCTTTAACTATTATGTCTCATTACAGACTCATCATACACTTTGCCTTGAGAACAAAAGGAAACATGGTCAACATAAATCTTTACCCTACTTCACTGACCCCCATCCCTGACAAGCCTTGAAAGTTTGTCATCTGTGAAATTAACAATATTTTGTATGTTTGTTCCATCCAAAGAATGAACATCAAATGCTTTCCTGATATGTAATATTCAGATACTGGAAATATCTAATTTAAACTGCAGCAGGGGGATTTCCCCAGGGGTCCAGTGGTTAAGACTGCAGTTCTACTACAGGGCACATAGGTTCCATCCCCGGTTGGGGAACTAAAATTCCACATGCCACAGAGTACAGCCAAAAAAAGAAAAGAAAAACTGTAACAGGAAGATGTTCGTGCAATGTAGGACAACCTAGTTGTTTGCAGAACATCAAAGGAGCTGAAATATATAAGGGGAGGTGGCATAGCAAAAGGGTACAGAGCAAAGGCTCAAGGCAGACTCTCCAAGTCTGAAACTCCCACTACTTAAACTTTGGCAAGTCATCCTCTCTGTATCTCAATTTTTCCATCTGTAAAATGGAGGTGATACTGTGCAGCCTATGGGCTTCATGCTGAACAATGGATTAATGTGCTTTCACAGTGTTCAAAATCAGGATTCTTATTATATCTGAACACTCAGCTCTAGGCTATCACTCACCACAGTTGACTCCTCATTTATTGATGGAACTTACATATTGCTCTAGATCAAGGGGTAGGAGTAAGTAAGCTTTTCTTGCAAAGGGCTAGACAGTAATAGTCTCATCCTGGCTGGTCAGGTGGTCTCTGCTGCAACTACTCAATCCCACTATTGTAGGACAAAGGGAGTCACAGGTAATATGTAACAAATGAGCATCGTAGCTGAGTTCCAATAAACCAATAAAGCTTTAAAGGAACTGAAACTGAACTCCATACAATTTTGGGCTACCAAACACTCTTATCCTTTTGATTTTTTTCAACTGTTTAAAAATGTAAAAACCACACTTAGTTTGAAGGCCGTGGGCCACATTTATCCCAGGGATTGGTAGTTCGCTGACACCCGCTCCATAATAACACTTTATAAGTTTATGGGCTCTGGAAGTTTGTAGGAGCAGGGAGGTCTGAAATACAGGTTGTTTGTGGTGCAGAAGAAAGAGGAAGCTTCTACATATTATGGAAAAAAGGTTATTTAATGCTATCATTCACTTATTAACACTGGCCTCAGTTATATGTGGAACATTTCTTAACTCCCACACTGTCGTAGATGTCACTGTGGAAAGATGTGGAAGTCATAGTCCCTGCTCTCAAGGAGCTTATACTCCTTCACTGTAACTTAGAAGCTGAAAGGCTTCCTTCAAAATGCAGTACATCCTATCAGGCTTTCCCAGCACACACAGGCGCGCTTATACAGGAAGCCTGGAGTTTCTCTGGTGACCCTACCCACAGTCCATGCCAAACACACATTTTATCATGACCACCCTGTTTCTTCCTCTCCTCAGTAACTTTATGAACAGTTCTCTCTCGTGCCTTTATATTATTGTGTTTTGCATGATCATTTTGGATGTAATATTTATGAACATGTAGTAAAGACAGCAGGTCAACTGGTCCGAGCTTTAAAAAAAAAATGACCATTTAAACTAGTCTTCAAAGATACCGTCTCCCTTCTCATAGGTACCATTTTAGTGATTCCCATAGTTTTTCACTTCAACCCAGGTAGAAACCTGCCCCTGGAAGGCAGGTTAAACAAGTCTATCTTTATGGAAAAAAGACTTCAGAAAACATTTTTTTTTTCCCCACAGCAACTGTTCTGAAGTATTTTACCTAAAGAACACAAAACACAGGCAAAATACAGTGCTCCCTTATTCACCTCAGTTGGTTCTGAAGGTTTTGGATTTAAAGTAATACAGCAGAAACCCAGTATGTCAATATGTCACAATAAGTGAAAAATGGAGAACAAGGCAATCAATGTAGCTAATGAATAGGAAAAAAGTGTTTGTAAATAATAAATATTAATATTTTAGTATATAGTATAATAATATCATTAACAGAAAACAAAAACTGATAGCAAAATACTCCTAATATTGTTGACTTTCTGGAATACTAAACAGCAAAACTACTTAAGAGTTAAGCATTTTCCTTGAAAGAATTAGCAGTACTGAGTATTTTAAAAACAGGAGACCACAACAAAATTTCAAAACCTGTACTCTTGATGTTTAAGATCCTCTCATCAGAACAGGCACAATTAGTCTCAACCCCCACCCCCCAAAGTTCAGCTGATACAGGGAATATCACACAGGAGGAGGGGGAGGAGACTCAACAGAGCACTTAGAAATGAGTGAGGAGGGGGCACCAGCAAGGTGGAGGGCTAGGAGGCACTAACACTTCTCTCTCCACAAAAACAACAAATCAATAAAAACAGGGAAAGCTGTTTCCTTAAAACACAGAAAGCTCTGGACTACAACAAAGCAGCAGCGAAACCTGTGCAGAGCTCAAAGAGCAGGGACAGCCACATGGTGAAGCAAACTGCGAAGGAAACATTTCAGCTGCCTCCCCTCATTCCCCAGTCCAGAGCGCCTCGGCTCCAGGAAGGATGCCCTCAGAGGAACCACTTGATGGGGAAAGGAGAGCAGGAGAACCCGTGACCCTCCCTGCTGTGGACGCCCGCAGCCTTTGCTGTCGAGGACTGCACAGGCTTCAGCAGGGCTGTCTGGAGTGTCCCCACTGCATCTGCTCCTGGGGCCGCACTTCAGTGAGACCTGCCCCCAGGGGCCGCAGATGCAGCAGTGCCCCCTCTCCATGGGGGGATGCCACACGCCTTGCCATATACTGAACAAGGGCTGCCACTCCCAGGCCTCGGTCACAACTCTGTCCCACCATTTCTGGGACATCGGTTGCTGATAAAAAGAACCAAAGCATACCACTACAAAAAGTCATCAACTCACAAGGACAAACATAAAGAGAGGAACAAAGGGCTCACAAAACAATCAGAAAGCAAAGAACAACACGGCGGTAAGCTGCTATCTATCAATAATTACTCTAAATGTAAATGATTTTTTACAACTAAAAAGAGTAGCTGAATAGATATAAAAACAAGACTGAATTATATGCTCACTACAAGAGACTCACTTGTGCTATAAGGACACTCATAGGCTGAAAGTAAAGGGATGGAATAAGATATCCTATTAGAATAGAAAACAAAAGTCAGGAGTAGCTACAATTACATCAAACAAAACAGACTAACTCAAAAGCTGTAACAAAAGGCAAAGGTCACCATACAATGATAAACAGGTCCAAATTAACTTAAGCAGGATATAACAATTGTAAATATGTACATACCCAATACTCGAGCACCTAAATATATTAAACAATTATTAACAGATCTGAAGGCAAAAATACACAGCAATGCAATAATAGTAGAGGACTTCAATATCCCACTTTCAACAAAGTATAGATCATTCAGACAGAAAATCAATAAAACAATAATGGACTTGAATGATACTTTAGATCAAATAGACCCAGCATGTACACATACACACACATATATAAAACAATCCAACCAACAGAACACAGGCATACCTCATTTTTGGATTTTGCTTTATTGTGCCTCACAGACACTACAGTTCTTACAAGCTGAAGGTTTGTAGCAACCCTGTGTTAAGCAAATCTATCGGTACTATCTTGCCAACAGCATTTGCTCATTTTGTGGGCATATTTTGGTTATTCTTGCAATACTTCAAACTTTTTCACTGTTATTGTATTTATTATGTTCATTCATCAATCTTTGATATTAATATAGTAATTGTTATGGGCACATAAACTGTGCCCATGTACGACAGCAAACTTAGTAAATGTTCTGACTGCTCCACTTACCAGCTGTTTCCATCTCTCTCCCACTCCTGTCTCTGAGACACAGCAATATTGAATTAGGCCAATTAATAACCCTATAATGGCTTCTAAGTGTCCAAGTGACAGGAATAGTCCTGCATCTCTCATTTTAAATCAAAAGCTAGAAATGACTAAGCTTGGTGAGAAAGGCATGACAAAGGCAGAGACAGGCCTAAAGCTAGGCCTCTTGCACCAAATGGTCAAGTTGTGAATGCAAATGAAAAGTTCTTGAGGGAAATTAAAAGCGCTACTCCAGTGAACACATGAATTTTAAGAAAGTGAAAGTCCTATTGCTGATGAAGTTTTAGTGGTATGGATAGATCAAACAAGCTACAATATCCCCTTAAGCCGCAGCATAATCCAAAGTAAGGCCCTTACTTTCTTCAATTCTATGAAGGCTGAGAGATGAGGACAAGTGTGAAGCCAGCAGAGCTTGGTTCGTGAGGTTTAAGGAAAGCAGCAGTCTCCATAATATCAAAGCGGAAGGTAAAGCAACAAATGCTGAGGTAGAATCTGCAGCAAGTCACCCAGAGGATCTAGCTAATTAATCCAGGTGGCTACATTGAACAACAGATTTTCACTGTAGACAAAACTATCTTTTGTTGGAAGATGACACTGTCTAGGACTTTGATAGCTAGAGANGCCTGGAGAATCCCAGGGACGGGGGAGCCTGGTTGGCTGCCGTCTATGGGGTCACACAGAGTCAGACACAACTGAAGTGACTTAGCAGCAACATATATATACATTTTTTAAAGCAGAAATTTTTCTCCTTTTCCTTCTTTAATTCTCACCCATTACTGCTCAGGATTTAATGCAAAATGCACCATGTATTCTAATCAGTGGTACTCACAGTGTACAGTATGTACAGAAGAAAGGTGTGCCCTGTCTCTCAAAGAAAGGTTTCTTCTTATAGTGTGTTCTTTCCAAAAATGATTTGGTTAAAATGATTCAAATGCTCCATTCTATTTCATGACCTTCTACTTCAAGTAGAAATAGGTTAATTCTTTGACACAGGAAAGCGAGGGATTAAGTTTCCAGTGGAAAAAAGAAGGAAAAGAGATCAGCAACGACTTCATGGGCTGATGATGTTTGTGAAATAGAAGTTGTGGCTTCCCACCAACTCTCTGGATACCCTCTGTAATAAACATAAAATACCTTTTCCCTGGAGCCTTTGGCCTATACACCTGGTTACAGCTTTTCACTCAAACTAAATAGAGACACATCTTGAAAAGATGGCTTTCATCTTTGAGCTTGTATCAATTTTCTTCATTAGTTTCTCCCCATTGATCATTGAGTAATGTCTTTAATTAAAACCACTGGAAATATTTAAAATGATAACTGTCATTATACAATCTCTACCTAAACTTTAACATTTACCATGTTTTTTTTTTAACTTCTAATTTATAGTTTTAGTATCTGTTGCTCCTCAAAATCATGTGTTAAGTCAACAACTGATAACCTAAGTAAATAGTTCAGTTCAGTTCAGTCACTCAGTTTTGTGTCCGACTCTGCGACCCCATGGACTATAGCACACGAGGCCTCCCTGTCCATTACCAACTCCCGGAGTTTACTCAAACTCATGTCCATTGAGTTGGTGATGCCATCCAACCATTTCATCCTCTGTTGTCCCCTTCTTCTCCTGTCTTCAATCTTTCCCAGTA
>SJYV01027236.1:110239-132995 GCA_006410875.1 Neotragus pygmaeus
TCTCTCATGATGTACTCTGCATATAAGTTAAATAAGCAGGGTGACAATATACAGCCCTGACGTACTCCTTTTCTTATTTGGAACCAGTCTGTTGTTCCATGTCCAGTTCTAACTGTTGCTTCCTGACCTGCATATAGGTTTCTCAAGAGGCAGGTCAGGTGGTCTGGTATGCCCATCTCTTTCAGAATTTTCCACAGTTTATTGTGATCCACACAGTCAAAGGCTTTGACCCCTAGGACTTAAAAATTTAACTAAGGATAAGGATATGAAAGGAAAACTACTGCCTGCTATCAGGGCTCCTTCAGGAAATAATATTTTCTGTGGTTATTCTAAAAGTTAGATGAATAAGGACATCTTTAATCTTAAAAAGCAGATTAAGATAAATTTCCTAAATACTTACCCATCTGTTAATATGGAATATTTATACTTTGTCCCTAATTCCTTCAATTTCATCCAGTCAATGACTTTTTTCAGTACCTGAGGGAAGGTATCGGCTTTGTCTACTTGATCCTGAGGATATGAATGTAAAATACATAAAAATCACGGTAGTTACACGCAGTCCTACAAAATACTCAGCATACAAACACTAGAGGGACATGAAAGAGCAGGACACAGTCTTATCTATGATGTTTTGAACTCTGTGGTTTTTTAGGCTAAGAGTCACCGAAAATTCCAATTGTAAGACGATTAAAAATTGTTTATAGCCAAATATTAGGAACTGCTTTCCACTGAAGTATATAATCATCCCCAAATGAAGATTTAAGATCATCCGCAGGCATTCTCTTTTTTCAGTCCTCAACCTAGTGGCGTCCCGATTCTCTAGAGGGGAGAAAAGGGCAATCTCTTCTTATCTGAAAGTCCTGACCCTCTACAGTGTCTCTGCATCTCAGAGCTCCAAACATACTACATCCATCTTCCTGAGATGTAAATCATCCATCACATCACTTTCATACTTAAAATCCTATAAACACTCCCCAAGGCTTTCCAGACAAAAAAGACACATAAGACCCTTCATGATACAGCTCATCTCTATTACTTCAGCTTTATTTGTGACCATTTTTTCACCAGCCCATAAGATACCTGAACCATCCTGAACCACTTAAAAGTTCTGCCCTTCACACTTGAAATGCCCAGTCATTCTTTTACATCTGTTTACCCATCGTGACTCTGCCCAAGCTCACCAACTTGAGTTTTGCCGAGGCCAGTCCTCCATTCCCTTTGTCAGAGAAAGGTCTTTCTACAGGGGCCCATGACACCCTGAGGAAACACTGACTGTCAGTAATCCTAACCATACTGTGACCACTGTTTTTTTGCGTCAGTCCCCCAACCTACAACTGCTAAATGAGCTGAGGAGAGAGACTATCTTGACTATTTCTGAATCCCTTGTAGCTCGGCAGATATTATAGCACACCCTCAAATATTTGCTGAACGAATGAATAAAGCAACTAAGTAAATGGACAAAGAGCCTGCCACATTAGAATACAACCAAAAATCAGAGACCTAAAAAAAATTACATTATATACAAAATCAGGTTGTAAACAGATATATTTTAAAACTTCAATCACAAGTGCAGCACAGTAACTTAACTCTTTCTTCCACTAATGCTCCAAACAAATGAAATGCTTAGATTCATCATTATAACACTTTAAAAGGAAAGGATGAAAAATATCTTATCAGGTATAAAATGTGCTTTCCTGTTTTCTAAATATTACAAAGCAAAAGATCTTTACCAAGAAAGAAAAGTCTCACATTTAATTGTTTACAACAATAATTTTATGAAATAAATCCCTAATTTCAAAACTTCCTTCAAATTCTAGAANTCATTATAACACTTTAAAGGGAAAGGATGAAAAATATCTTATCAGGTATAAAATGTGCTTTCCTGTTTTCTAAATATTACAAAGCAAAAGATCTTTACCAAGAAAGGAAAGTCTCACATTTAATTGTTTACAACAATAATTTTATGAAATAAATCTCTAATTTCAAAACTTCCTTCAAATTCTAGAAAAAGGAACACAGAATGATAACCTGAGTAATTCCAGTTAGATTGATGCAGAAGTCAGAAAGTTGGGTGTTAATCTCTGGTCTCACATACTGCTGAAACGTATCTTCCTACAAGAGAAGAACAGCAAATTGAAGTACTTCTATTACTTAAGATACATGACATAATATATGACAACATCAGCCACACTGGGTTGTAACCTTACAGGTGGTTAAGGCAGAGACTACAGTTTTAACAATTTAAGGATAACGCCCTATTCCCAAATTACTCTAATTTTTTAATTAAAAAATTATGTTTCATACTTTACAAACGTTTAAGATAAGAACAAGTATCTGAAGTGTTCAAACCAAAGTTTAACCAGAGGAGCAAAACACTGATGATTTTGCTTATAATATTTTGGAAATGTAAAGCCTATTAATGCAACCTCTAGTTGAAGATATTAAGAGCTTTTCAAATAACAGAAAGTATGCTGAAGAAATGCCAGTTTTCAGTTACAATAAATTAGTTCAGATTCCTGCTCTCATTCACTCCTAATTAGATCTTATTTTTATGTTAAGATTTCATTAAACTGAATTCTGAGTAATCAAAATTTAACAATATGGCATGCAGCAGTTTAAAGAGTAGTAATTAATAGCACTAATTATTTCAGCAATTCCTCTTGAAGAAGCTTTCAGGTTTGCATTCTTATTTTGCGCTCACAACTCTGAACTCAGTAAGGACAGAACTGTTATTATCAGGCTCAGATCTAAGCGCTTCTTTCTTTAGCCCAATGCTGCTTCCCTAAACCAGATCACACTAAGTCACTTGTTCAAATTAAGGACAATTTCAAAGTTTTTTAAAGATTTATTGGCAGCAATTATTAATACTAGCTAGCTATGAAGGAAAAGACAAAGAATATTCCTTATAATGCAAGATTAAAAATTTAAGAAAAAATTGTGCTTACAAAATTCTTTTTACACACTTGCTTATTAAGCAGACGAATTATGAATAGTTAATAATTGTAAAAGAGTGAAAGAACAGCAAAGAACATTTGAACTTCTAAAGTTAAGAGATGTCCTTTACTTATCAGACATATTTCAAAAGAAAAAATTATACTTCTTGGATTTCTTAGATAAATGAAGTCTATCCTTTTAAGTATCAGGATTTTATTTCATAATTTCATATGAAAATCTTAAAAAAAAATCCAATATCTCTTACCATTACAAGTNCATATTTCAAAAGAAAAAATTATACTTCTTGGATTTCTTAGATAAATGAAGTCTATCCTTTTAAGTATCAGGATTTTATTTCATAATTTCATATGAAAATCTTAAAAAAAAATCCAATATCTCTTACCATTACAAGTTGGTATTATTTAACATTTGTAACAGAATGATGCCAGAGAACTAACTATGCATTCATTGACCAAATACTGAATAATTACTTAAGTAAATTACATAGTAAGTTAAAAGGTGATGAAGGTTCTTAAAAAGTAAGAGTAGATAAGAGGGATCAGAAACACTGGTGTCTGGGGGTGTTCAGACTGAACACAGAACCAGTAAGACTTTATTTAGAAGGAAAGAGTTAAGGAAGGCCTGGAAGGATGGGCGGGAGGAAGGAAATTAGCAGGAAGATCTCTGGAGGAAAGGAATTTGAGCTAAAGCTCTGGGCGGTGAGGGGGTGGAGCATGCCTGGCATTTCTGAGAAGCAGCAAGCAGGTCAACATGCTGTAATCAGAGGTAACTAGATGCCAGATTGTAAAAGGAATATCACTTTTATTCTGAATTTAATGGGGAGCCATAAAATAGCTGTGACCAGAGGAATGAAAACTATATGACTTATATTTTATAAGGAGCACTCTGGTCACTAAAGGGGCTTTTCTCATAGCTCAGCTGGTAAAGAGTCCGCCTGCAATGCAGGAGACCTGGGTTTGATCCCTGGGTTGGGAGGACTCCCTGGAGAAGGGAAAGGCTACCCACTCCAGTATTCCGGCCTGGAGAATTCCAAGGACTGTATAGTCCATGGGGTTGCAAAGAGTCAGACACGACTGAGCAACTTTCACTTTCACTGGTCACTAAATTGAGAACTGGCTGCAGGGAGCAAGAACACAAGGGAATCCCAAGAATACTGGAGTAGGTAGCCTATCCCTTCTGCAGCAGATCTTCCTGACTCAGGAATTGAATCGGGGTCTCCTGCATTGCAGGCAGATTCTTTACAAACTGAGCTATCAAGGAAAGCCCTTAGACAGAAACAGAGGCTGGATAAATGGTGAACAAATGCAGTAAACCCAGAGAAAAAATCAATGGGGCTCAAACTACAGTCATAGCAAGGCAGTTAAGTGGCTGGTTCTGGATACACTCTGAAAGCAGAACAGACAAGAGTCGCTGATGGCCTAGATGTGTGATGCGAAAGAATAGGAGTCAAGGATGACGCCAACGTTTCGGGACTGAGCAAGCAGAAAGACTGAGTTGTCAGCCCTCAAGCCAGGGAAGGCTGAAGATAAAACAAGTTGACAGTAAATTCAGTCTGGGACACGTTAGGATGGCTGCTCAGATGTCCAAGTAGAGATGTTAAGTGACAGCTTGGATTTTGGATAGAGCATGACGTTGGAATTTCTAAAAGCTATGGAACTAGATGATAGGTGCGTTCAGTAAGGGAGAAAGTATATACAGAGAAGATGACCTGGGATTGAACTTATGGCATCCAATACTAGGAAGTTGGAAGAAGAGGAAACAGCAAAGGAAATTGTGAAAGAGAACCCAGTGAAGAAGGCAAAAAACGTAGGACAATGAGGTGTACTGGCAGTCTCCTGAAGAAAGTGTTTCAAGGAGAGAGTGGTCAGTTCCACCAGGACTTAGGTAAAGGTCAAAGATGACACTGAGGAGTGATTTTAGTGGAGTGATGGGATGGAATACATAACTTACATCTACAAGTGGTGGGGGTTTAAGAGAATGGGAGGAAACAGAGACAGACAAGTATATAACTTTTATAAAGAAATCTGCTGTAGAGGAACAAAGACACAGGGTAGTTGTCAGGGAAGTGGGATCAAGCTAAGGCTTTTTATGGTATGAAAAATGACGAGTTTGTGTGTGATGGGATTGCAGCCATGAGATTAAAAAATACTTGCTCCTTGGAAGAAAAGCTATGACAAACCTAGGCAGCATATTAAAAAGCAGAGACATCACTTTGCCAACAAAGGTCCTTAGAGTCAAAGCTATGGTTTTTCCAGTAGTCATGTATGGATGCGAGAGTTGGACCATAAAGGCGGCAGAGCACTGAAGAATCTATGCTTTTGAACTGTGGTGCTAGACAAGACTCCTGAGAGTCCCCTGGAGTGCAAGGAGATCAAACCAGTCAATTCTAAAGGAAATCAATACTGAATATTCATTGGAAGAACTGATGCTGAAGCTCCAATACTTTGAACACCTGATGCAAAGAACAAACTCACCGGAAAAGACCCTAATGCTGGGAAAGATTGAAGGCAGGAGGAGAAGGGGATGACAGAGGATGAGATGGTCGGATGGCATAACCGATTCAATGGACATAAGTTTGAGCAAACTCCAGGAGATAGTGAAGGACAGGGAGTCTGGTGTGCTTCAGTCCATGGGGTCTCAGAGTTGGACACAACTGAGCGACTGAACAATAACAACAACGTGATGGGAACAACACAGTAGAAAGCAATGAATCCTCATGTCTAAATGTGGGAGAGTGGCAAGCACCTAATCCATCACTGAGAAAGTAAGACCTAGTGAATTACACAAGATGATTTTTCATAGCTGNTGAACAATAACAACAATGTGATGGGAACAACACAGTAGAAAGCAATGAATCCTCATGTCTAAATGTGGGAGAGTGGCAAGCACCTAATCCATCACTGAGAAAGTAAGACCTAGTGAATTACACAAGATGATTTTTCATAGCTGTCATTTTTTCTTTTAATTATACCAGAATACTGGAGTAGATAGCTATTCCCTTCTCCAGGGATTGAACCTGGAGAACTGATCCCTTCCCAACCTAGGGATTGAACCCAGGTCTCCTGCACTGCAGGCAGATTCTTTACCAGCTAAACCACTAGGGAAGCCCAAGAATACAGGAGTGGGTAGCCTCTCCCTTCTCCAGTGGATCTTCCCAACCCAAAAATCAAATCAGGGTGTCCTGCATTGCAGGTGGATTCTTTACCAGCTCAGCTACCAGGGAAGCCTTCTTTTAATTTACTGACCTTTAATCTGCTTTGGACAAGGAATTATTTAAATGGGCTTATTAGGACTATAACTAAAGAGGCTTCAAATGGCACAAAGGAAAAAATGCTGTGTATTTTAATGCACAAAGCCTTTTTATATTTATTCACAGTGTGTGGCAACTGGGGATACCATAAAAGTGGTACCTCTGTATAGATGAGCAGTTACAATCCTTGGTCAGATTTTACTAGGCAAATGGTGGCATTTATTTGGAGGGATCCTGTTGAGCTCCTGAGCTAACAATGCATGTATGTCACATGGCTTAGAAGCCAAGGTTACAAGAGTTGTTTCACCCATNGGTACCTCTGTATAGATGAGCAGTTACAATCCTTGGTCAGATTTTACTAGGCAAATGGTGGCATTTATTTGGAGGGATCCTGTTGAGCTCCTGAGCTAACAATGCATGTATGTCACATGGCTTAGAAGCCAAGGTTACAAGAGTTGTTTCACCCATAAACTTTTCATCAGAAAGCGAACTAGTTTTAAGTTGAAAGTTAATTTCTGTACCTTAGCATTTTTATACATCAGAGTATACAGTAGTCTGCTGCAGTAGTTCTCAACCTTGACTACATACCAACTGAGCTTTAAAGAAAAAAAAAAAAAAAGCTGATGCTAGGGGCCCTCCACAGAACAACTAATCTTTGGGACAAGGGCCAGGCATCACGGGGTTTTGCGTTTTTTAAGCTCATGGAAAAGGAGAGCAGCAGATTTCGAAATTATTATAGCCCATCTATTAAGGATGAATCAAGAGCAAACACCCCCTCTTGAGAATTCCAACTAAAACAGCAAATGGAATCCTCCACCTTATTAGTCAACCCCAGAACAGCTGCTGCTAAAACAAAAATTAAAATATAACAATTCACTTACTATTTCTAAGGTATGAGTATTCAGTAAAACAACAGGAAATTCAATTATTTCATGTATGAACTCAGGTGGGTTTCCCTCTTCACAAGTGGCTTCAAAGTCAATAATACAAATGTAATCGTAGTAACTGTCAGCACAATTGCTCTCTTTCAACATCAGTTTCTGCTTCTTGTAATAGTTTTTCAGTCTCTTCTTTAGTACATCCTTTACACCTCTATTGAAAATAAGAATAAAATGAACTCTTAGGTGAATTTTACAGACAAGAATGTGAACTCCTACTTGCTGGCACTGGGCTGAACACTGATAGTCGCAGCCTAATTTAGCAAATGTTAGCCAAAATGAAGGTAAAGAAAGCAGGAATCAGAGCTAAGTCAGCAGCCAACTAATTAAAACAGAACATCTAATACGGCATCAATATTTTCCTTCACATGTAATTTTTCATTTTTGTTGTACAGTATATAAACTATATGTTGGTCTTTCACACTAGAAGCTTTGCTGGCATACACCACCTACCTAGCCCTGTTGTCTTATATAAGATAACATACAGATACAAAAACTGAAATTAATACTGAATTATTCTACTGACCAAACACAAATTTCAGAGAATAAAAATTCAGGCAAATTAAATTTATTATGCTCTTTCCTTGCTTTGGCTTTTTTAAGTTAGATAACTAAACAAAAAAAAATCCATGTGAATTTAAAAGTATTATGAGCCAGTATATAAAGTTGAATGCCCCTTGGCTATTTAACTAGGAAAATTCATTTAGGAGACATCCTAAAATAAACCATGTCCAGGAGAACACTGCCACAGTCAGTAGATTCTTAACTCAAATTTCTAATTTACCGTGGGTAAAATATGATTTAGGAGATTCAGTTTTACAGATTTTTTTTTTTTGGCCATGCTGCGTGGCATGCAGGATCAAAGTTCCCCAGCTAGAAACTGAACCTGCAGTGGAAGCTTAGAGTCTTAACCACTGGACTGCCAGGGAAGTCCCTACAGTTATTTTTAAAATATATGTTCCACAAACAGAAGGTGGGACAAGATTGTTCTAAACAGATAACTATGGTGGGTAAAGGCAGTCACACTGGTTCATCAAATAACTTGGTTGAGTCCTAGAGGGGCTAGCAAACAGAAAATGGTAGTAAAAATAAGACGATCTAAAAACTGTAACTAATGGGAAGTGACAAGGAAGACATTTTGGTCACATCACCAATTAGTGACTGTTAGAAATCTTTTGTTTTCTTTTTGAAATTACCACTGAAAAGGAATCTTACCCATGAAAAATCCTGATAACTAATCAGCTGATAACTAATCATTACAGATGAGTTTTGTCAGTGTTTTCAAGCTTTTCTAGGATGAACATGTACTACTTCTGCAATTTGAAAGTTATTTTTAGTTACCTGGTTTCAAGCTTGAATTCTGAAAGTTTGGCTCTGAGCTCTTCCTTACTCATTCTGTTAATGCAACCATTCGTAATCGCAATCTCTTTGTAAACTGGGTCACTGAAATCATTTGCGCTGGAGGTAATCAACGTAGATGCTTTTGTTTCTTGGCCATCAAGTCTACACCGTTGCTTTTTCTACAAAAAAATAAAGTATGGGTATATATAGAGTTTACAGTTAGTATAACCATCTTAAAGATTAAGGCCTCTTTGTACTGTATGTTCAATAAAAGGGCACAGGAAGAAGAAAGATGTGTTTCCAGAACAATTTACCCTGCTCTCTTCTGAGTCACGAGGTTTCTTACAGGAAAAGAAGCTAAGTAAAAAGAGCCCTGGTGTTGGGAGTCAGGACAACCTCAGGACAGAGCCCCCGGCTGATTATTTACTAGTTGCATAACCTTGGGTAATTATTTATTAGCCTCTGAATATTATTATATTCAAGATATAATAATAAGTATTTCAAATGGTATTTGGTATTAGTAATGATAAATAGTAGGTGAGAGACATCATTATAAGGATTAAATGAAATCAAGTATATCAGGTTTCCAATGCCACACACACCATGTGCTTAGTTGCTCGGTGGTATCTGACACTTCACAACCCCATGAACTGTAGCCTCCTTTGTCCACATGGAATGTTCCAGGCAAGAATACTGGAGTGCGTTACCATTCCCTTCTTCAGGCGATCTTCATGACCCAGGGATTGAACCCACAACTCTTGCGCTGGCAGGCAGATTCTTTACCACTGGCATCACCATAATGGAAAAANGCCTCCTTTGTCTACATGGAATGTTCCAGGCAAGAATACTGGAGTGCGTTACCATTCCCTTCTTCAGGCGATCTTCATGACCCAGGGATTGAACCCACAACTCTTGCGCTGGCAGGCAGATTCTTTACCACTGGCATCACCATAATGGAAAAATCCATACCTACCATGGCTATCAATAAACATTACCATCACAGACTGAAGGTTAGACCTTTTCACAAACAATATTCTAAAATTTACAAATGAATCAATTTTTAAATAAAATTTCACAACATTTAACATGTATAAATGAGTGTCTCCGTGAGAATTTTTAGCCTGACTTCATTTCACAAAGTTAACAGAAACTGGCCAATATAAAAATAAAATGGCCAGAAATCTAATTCAAAACATATTACTCAAAGCAAAGATGAAAACACATTATTTCAAAACACACAATTTCCAAAAGTTACACACACACACATATAGAGAGAGAGAGGATATTCAGGAGAACTATAGTTACTACATTATTAATTGTTCTTCCTTTCTTAAATTAAAATTCAAGTTGAGAAAGACATAATTTGACTCTAATCACACCACAGTTAACCCCCAAATTACTAAAATATTAAGCTCCGAAGATTCATTTACAAGTTATTTTCCACATGCAATGTCATAAATATTAGGTATGTTCCAGAATTTAAAAAAATACTTTGGAGTTTACTAGCAATCTACACAAAACTTGTTAGTTACAGTTTACCATACTGTCCCCATGGGAACTTTAATTACACATTAAGGAAGGATAACCATGGAAAGGCCACAGTCTCCGAGTCAGAACCAATCCTGACGACTCAGGGACTATTTATCACTCTTAGCTCTCCATTTAATGTAACACACGTTTAGCAGACAGTGCTAGAAATACTCCCACCTCCTCTGAGGAAGAGGTCAGGAATTCCAATGTATGAACTGTCTGTAAAGTGAAGAATAATTATATTGAAGTTACTTGATAACAAATGTTTTAGAAACCTTATTTCACTGATCTTTGACTAAAGGTAAAGAAAATAATTTGCTTTCAATAATAAATTTGCAATGCTTGGCTACTTTATCATTAGAATAATCAGGATTCCTAATTCATCCTTTGTCTTTATACTTACAGTGAATTTTAAACTCCATCTTCAATCAGGTTAAAATTTAGGTTCTACACTGAACAACAGTTTGCCTACCAAAACAGATGTCTCAGTCAATTTAAGTGACTTTTCTCTTTGGTTAAGTCCTCTCTCCTACTCACATGCTTTATTTTTATCTAGAACTGTAGTTACAAAAATTACCCACACGTAAGAAGCCTCTTCTAAATAGGTTATAAATCATGATTTCAATAAAGAAAGTTCTGTCTCCTCCCCTGGGTCCAACTCTAGTTCTCCTCCTTCAGTGAAGTTCAGGACACGGTCAAGGTGCAGTTCTCACAAACTTCAGTCTACACAAACTTCCAAAGAAAGTTATTCAAGACAATCCACTAAGAAGCAGAAAGAAAGTATTTAAAACCCTATATGTATTATTAATCCACAAAAACACAAGGTTAGTTTACCACATAATACACGGACAATGGCACCCTCCCCAATGTCTGAGTCCATCTGTCCAATGTCATAAAGTATCAGCCATACAATGAGGAAAGTAAGGACAGACTCCACCATATAGGAAGGAATATTCAACTTCATGATACTGTGACATTTTGCAATTTTCACATGTCCCAGTAAATGGTTGCATAGGTTATACTATCTCAAATGAGAGAATCTTTACAATATGGAAGTGACCATGATCAAAAGAAACCTTTTCTGTGGCAAGAACATTTAGGAAACAGATGTTTTGGAAACATATCCATTATTTTATTGCCCAAAACACCCCTCTACATTATCTATTTTTAAAAAAAAGCCTCTGAATCTACACATTAAAGAAATTAAAAGCAAAATTGTTTGATTAAAATCCTTCCCAAAGAAGAGTTCTGATGAAATCTGAAGCTACTTCATTAAAAACATAAAAATGTAATACCTATTCATTTATGAAAACACTTTTGTTGATATAAGGGATAATGAAAATTTACTTAGCTGAAATCCAAACTTGCTTAACTTAAGCCTGAAAACAAATGGACTGTATCATTTTTTATTAAAAGCATCCAACAACAGGTTTTTAACAAATATGACAGTCACTAAAAACAACCAGGAACACAGATTCAGGCCTTGAGTCACTGATAGCTCAAAGTTGGTTTTGTTTTTTTTTTTTAGCTCAAAGTTTTAAGACATTTAAATAAAGTGTATTCAATCACGCTACTCTCATTAAACATAAACTTTAAAAAATTGTTTTTGTACCAACTCACATGACGATGTTATTGACAGTATCTTAAACTAAAGAAGGATGGTGGAGTAGAAATGGTTCTTTAGAGAGAAGAGATATGGAGCCCTCTTTGAAAGTAGCATCATAAGGTGAACCAGATAACTGTTCAAAGACTCAGGCCAAAGAAAGCACACAAGAGACCTTTAACAAGAAAGACCACCCACCATAACACCAAGGATGGTGGCCACTGAGAGCAAAAGGGAAGAGGTACAGCTAACAATGGAGGAAGGAGCCAAGTCCTGGGGCCAGCAAACTGAAGATTCAGGAGGGGAGAAACCCAGGCAGATTCATGTTACTGAAGATTATTCCAGCTGCTATGTGAAGAATTGGCTGTAGGTGGAAAGAGCAAAGTCTGGACGCCTCCTCCAACTACCCACACTACGAAGCACTCAGCATTTGTATATTATTAATAGAAAATGACCAGTTTTGGTATTATTTACAGTCTGCACCTAGTCAACAATAATTATACCTATCAAAGAAGATGATTAAGGACGTTTTAAGACCGTCTTCACAACTTTGTCACTGTAGGATCTACCACTGAGCTGTCAAAAGCATTAACATCATTCATATATTATGTTTATACGAAGCAGGAGTAAAATGGTCCAAAAACCAGAGATGAAGTTCCAGCCAACAGGCACAGTTACCTTCTGCCAAGGCTGGGAGATGGCCTTAAAGGTCTTAAGGAGTGGATACACTTAGAGCTACGGTGAGATTTCTAAAAACATAAACTGCCAATTACAGACTAGGGCTACCCGGAATGACGATAGCAACGTGTAACCGATTGTTAACTCAGAAAGTTTAGAGCAGAATTCTCACTCAGAACGTCTAAACCTCAGTTCGTCTGGCTGTTGACTTACTTCCAGAGGGTATCTGGGACTAGAAAGGGCTCAATGACAACTACCCCCAGAGAACGGCTCCCGGAGTTGAGGCCAGGGAATGCGGCAGGGGCTAGGGTCCCAGGGCGCACGGGCTGCGGTTCCCGCGGGAAACCCTCTTAATTCAGGGGCGCGCGGGGGGATTCTCACCTCAGGATTCGGACGCTGGGCTTCGTCCCCGCACTCCGAGCCAGGAGACGCACGCCGCGCGGGAGCCACGGCCTCGTCGCCAGGCTGGAGGGACTGCTCATCCTCCATGTCGCGTGCCACGTCAGAAGGGAGCTGCTGGAGCCCTCCACTCCCTCAGTCTCACCCGGCCAAGCCCGAAAGCCTCGCCTTTCTCGGTTGAAAAATTACCGGGCTCGCGTTCCCGCGGCGGCGGCCACACAAACTCGAGCGGGCACCTCCCACTTCCGGGAACGTGAAGCGTCCAGACGCCGCGCAGGCGCAGTGAGCCGGCGGCCGGAACGCGAGGGCTTCCGTTGACGGGGGCTGGAGAAGCGAGGAGGGAGGGGCAAGAAGCAAGATGGGAGGAGCCAAGCGGGAGGGAGGCGCGCGCGGGAGAATCGGAACGCTGCCGGCGCGGATCGGAGGCTACACTGGGTTCCGGACTCTGGTCTCTGGAGGAGACCACCAAAGGAAATGATCCATCACCATCTCCTGAGAAGTAAACGAGGAATGCCTTAGAGAAAGGTGAATTTTAACCAAAGAAAACAACATTTATAAAACAATCTGCGTTTTCCGTAAGGCATTTAAGACGCCCACTACTGGACAAGAAGAAATAGGTCTGGACTTATTACGAAACTGAGCCAAGTATGTGAAAACAACTGTTTTCAGACATCGGACGACAGGCAGTTCCAGTCCTTTTACTTGAAAGAAGAGAAACAAATGAGATGAGCCAGGTGTGAGCCGGGTATGACCCTGGCTTTCTGTCCAGGGGCAGTTTCCAGTTTGCAAGTACAAGGGGAACTTAAGCACAGCCTAGGGTCTCCCTGAGAATACAGGTCTTACCGAATGAAGTAGACGGGGATTGGATTTTTGGGAGACCAAGTTGGTTGGAATTTATGAGGCCGAGTTCATGGAGAAAAAGCTTTAGAAACCTGCATCTTTAACTGGATAAAAATCAGTGAATATGTCCTGTGACTATTCCACAAAGCCAGGAAAGAACAATCATGGGGAAGCAGTAAGCCAAACAATTTTCAGAACTCACAGGACTAGGAATCATTTGTGTTCCTTGGAGCCAGAGTGGGGAGACTGTTGAATACAGTTGTTGAATGGAATATGCATTAGAGACCCCCGAAGTGTCATGCCTTAGTAGTGACTGGCCCTAGACTCTGGGGTCTAAAGGAAAAGCTATTGTAGACCCGTCAAAAGCTTAAAGAGAAAATCTTAAAAGCAGCTAGTGAAAAAAGGCGCATTCTGCACAGAGAAATAATAGTAAGTTTTCATAGACTTCTCATTAGAAACTGTCCAAGCCAAAAGAAAATGAAATGACAACTTTAAAATGCAAAACAAAACTGCCAACTTGGAATTCTATACTCTACAGGATGAAACGAAGACTTTTTCAGACAAACAAGTCCAGGAAGGCCACATCCTGAAGCAGCACCATCCCAGCTGACTTGCAGACTATAGGAGAAGAATTAAATGCTTATTGTAAGCCAATGGGGTGGTTTGTTATTCTGCATTATTATAAAAATAATTGGTGAGTATAGGATCACTTCTCGGCACATGACAGTGGGTGAGGACATATATTTCCCTAACGGCAAAAGGGATGCAATTGAAATCTACCACCGATTTTTCACTTTTGAAATCACCTGCTTCTTTCTAAGTGGACTATTTTTTCTCTTGTAACTGCAGACTTACCTTGTGTTTATAAACAAAGGTTTATAGACTTAAAAAGACACAAAGATTTCTAAGGCACATCTCTAATCATCTCTTTTTCCTAGGGTTTGTTTATTTTCTCTTCAGATAATGATTGTGAGTCCTGACATGCAACTATAGAAAATTAGTAAGAACTGCTAATTGCATCTCTCTCCAAGAAAAAATGATCCAGTAAACACTTACCAGGATGATTCACGTTATGTGAACATTAGTCAGTACTAACTACAAATTTTCTGCTTGAACTTTTTGATTTGATTATTGTATCTCAGTTGTTAAGTAAAGATTTACTATCCAGGATTGATTGATCATTTATCTACACTTCAGATGATGAGCTTATACCTTTAGTACTGTTGCCAGTATCTATGGGAACGCTGAGATTCAATAACCATTCATTCATTCAACAAGAATTTATGGAGCACCTTCTACTTGCCAGGAATGTGTACTGAACTAAATGACAAAAACTCTGCATGAGTTTATGTTCAGGAAGTGGAATAAAGACAACAAACAAATAAGAAAACATTTACATATGGAGGAAAATTAAGGAGGTAAGAGGAGGGTGGGGATGATTCTGTGGGAAAGGGTCTTGCAATTAATTGTAAATAGAGTGGTTATGGGAGGTCTTTTTGATGATGTGCTACTTGGGCAAAGGCCTGAGGAGGGAAGGACCCAACTGTGAGGCTCTCTGAGGGAAGAGAATTGCAGGCAGTGCAAACAAATGAAAAGGCCCAGAGCTGACAACATGCCTGGAATGTTCAAGAAATAACACCATATCTCACGCTTTCCTTTCACTGTATGGTATCAGCATGCAGGATACCCGTGTTTTGTAAATGGTGATTTTGCTGTCACTCTCCAGGTACACCTAGGGAAAAGTCCCAATGATTCCAGTGCCTTCCACCTAAGAAAATGACTTCTCCAAGTTGGACAGCTCAAGGGGGAGAGCCTCCCTAAATGTTTCAGGTATGGCCCAAGCCTAAAAGAGAGGTTTTAGAATCAGTTATTCTCTTACTAACCCCAGTGAAAAACATACCTGCTTCCATTTAGCATTAAAGTCCCTGGATGAATCCACTGTCAATGATAGATCTGTATGTTGAATACCAGGTTTTGTAAATTGTTCTAGACTGAACTAAATATGTGATCTTTGGCAGAGTAGAATGCCATTTGTTTCTGAGTGGTTTACCCTTGGCTACCTGGTGCCAATATATATTTAGTTCTATATGTTTGAGTTTGTATCTGAGCTCTGTCCTGTTAGTCCATGGTGTCTGTTCTTACACCCTTCCCACACTATTTTTATTGCTTGACTCTGCAATATGTCTTAATATCTGATAAAACAAGTTCTCCCTCTTTTTTTTGGTCTTTTCACATACATTTGAGGGCAAATTTATTGGTACCTAAAAATCAAATAAAGCTCATTAAAATTGAATTTACTAGATTAATTTGAAGAAAACTGACATGTCTTTCTGTTGAAACATATGACTGTTTATTCAGACCATGTTGCATGCTTTAAAATTTTTATAGTTTTCTTCGCACAGAGTCGGACACGACTGAAGATACTTACCAGCAGCAGCAGCAGCCATAGAAGCCTTGTCTGTTCTTGGTTAATTTCCTGGCCACATTATGGCTTTTGTTATTGTTATGAATGGTATATTATCTTACATTATACTTATTTAGGTTGGTTATTTGTGGTGAGAACAAATACTATTGATTTTTATAATGCCTAAACTCCTTTATGAATTTTAATATTTTTTATTCTGTTGATTTTTTTTCCTAAGATGGCTGGTTGTATTTTTATAGATGTTTTAGCTTTACTTTTCCTACTTTTATACACCTTTATCTTTTTCTTTTCTTACTGCATTGTCCAGAAGTCTTGGTAATTTCTTAATAGTAATGATACCCATGCTGAACTCATGGGAATTGCATATAGAATCTCTCTATTTAAAGTAACAATTTCTGCAGCTTCCAAGGTCATTTCCTTTATTACTTTAAAATATTACTTAATTTTTTTCTTGAATCTGGTGTTGTTTCAAAAGTCTGATACCAGTGTGATTCCTGATCTTTTTAGATATCTGTTCCCTTTTTCTGAGAATTGTACATTATTTATTTTTGTTGTTGATGTTCTTAAATTTCACCAATAATGGATCTAGTTAGGGATCTTTTTTAAAAATCTGATTGATTTTTTTTTTTCTTTCAATCTGGGATCCTTCATTTTTCTTTAATTTAGGAAAATTTGCCTTCTTTATCTCTTTAAATATATCTTTTCCAACCTCCCCCCCATTTTGAATCCATAAAATCTAGATATTGGCATTATGCTTCTACCTTCAGTACCCTTCATATATCACATATCATTCCTTTTATGTTTTCTGTATCTTTATTTTTTCCTGTAGCTGCCTGGAAAAGTTCCTCAATCTGATTTTACAGTCTCTAACTTACTTTTTAGCTGTATCCTCTGTGGCGTTTTACCTATTTGTTGCATTTTCTGTCTAATTATTTTATTTAGTCAAAGGATAACCTAGGGACCTTTAGTTAATTTGCTTCACCCATTTAGTCACAGGAGGAAGGCAGTCAGTACACTATTGTTAAGAAACAAAGGCAAAAACAGGATTTAAAACACAAAAGAGAACAGAAAAAGGCCACAGTCTGGAAACAGTGATTGGTGTGCCCGTATTTGGGGTATAGTGGTTAACCAGCAACTTGAACAAGCCGACAGAGGTATCAAAGAAAATTATTTCAGTAGTTTGTGGATTTTTGGAAAATGGTGAGTGTTTAACAAGGAAGCCTCATATTTCTGCCTTTTCATGATTTCTTAGTTCAGATTGCTAATATCTTTGTTTATCTCCTGAAGCATCTTTGACATTCTTGTCTCATCTGTTCTAATGATTCTGATTGATTTGGTATGTGTGATTCAACTTGTCTGCATTTTATGGTCTCTTTGCTCCTCCACGAGTGCCGGGTTATTTTGAGCTCCTGTGAGCTCTTGTGCCTTTGGGAGTGTCTGGTAATGTAAAGTGGGGAGGAGGCATGTGTGTGACCCTCCAGATGAATTTAAGAAGGAAGCCAGGGAGCCTGCATCACCATGGAATTTGTTTTAATCACCCTTATTTGTTGTCACTCCATTCAATAAAGACAATTCTGTTCAGAGTTATACCATTGGTCTTTAAGGAAGAAGTAGCTTTGAGAGACCCACTCCCCAGTCCATTATCCATCAGCCCTGGGATTTGGAGGGGGAGGGGGAAAAGAAATCAATGTCAGAGGTTAGCTGGTCAGCCTGTTGTTTTCATCAACCTGTCTCCCCAGCCACATGCTCTGATGCTTCTATTCTGATATGTCCTGGGCAGGCTGGGGATGTTGCTGTTCCTTTCTACTTTTTCTTCAGGCCTTCTCAAGGCTGCTTCTGGTTGCCCACCACCCCCTGGCAGAGCCCTGTTCTCTGCAGATAAACACATCTACCTCCCACACCGTTTCAAAACTGCCTTCAGGCTCCCAAGGAGTTTCTTGTTTTGTTGTTAATATTCATTTCTCAACTCCATGTGTTTTCTTAATTCTAGAATTTTTCCAGAGTTCTTGGGAGAGAGGGTTTAATCAGTTATGAAGTGACATTATTCATTCTGCAATATTGAGATATGTGTTATATTAGTTTCCTAGGGCTGCCATAACAAATTACCCACAGACTGGATATTTAAGATTTTAATATTTTATTCTTCTTAAATTTTTTGCATTAATTTTGATCTATATAGAGATTGCACTAAAATAGTGTTTATCGTAATTACTGAGGATTTCTTTTCGGTGCTTCCCTAAATTTTGTGCCCAAGTTGAGTGCCTCCTTGCTTTACTCTAGTCCCAGCCCTGCTCCATCCCCCCATGCTTCCTTCCCTCTTTCATTTTCTGCTGACTGTCACCATATGCTCTGAATTCTACGCTTCTCACCTTTTCAGGAACCTTGAATTTTGTGCTCTCCATTCTGTCTTCTGTACTTGCAATCTTTTCCATGCACCTGGACCTTTCCCTTTTGTATTTAGATGTGCTGTGCTTAGTCGTGGGCTATTGCCCACCAGGACCCTCTGTCTGTGCAGATTTTCCAGGCAAGAATACAGGAGCGGGTTACCATGCCCTCCTTGAGGGCATCTTACCAACCCAGGAATCAAACCTAGGCCTCCCAGATTGCAGGTGGATTCTTTACCATCTGAGCCACCAGGGAAGCCCAAGAATACTGGAGTGGGTAGCTTATCCCTTCGCCAGAGGATCTTCCCAACCCAGGAATCAAACCAGGGTCTCATGCATTGTAGGCAGATTCTTTACCAGCTGAGCTGCCTGGGAAGCCCGTATTTAAATGAGCTCAACTAAAAATTTTCCAACTTAAAAAGCCAAAGCAAACCAAACATCTTCAACCTCAGTACCCCTGCAGTTGCTGCTTGCTCTCTCTCTCTCTCTCTCTCTCTCTCTTGCCTTTTGGAGCTAAACTTGTAGAAAGTACTGTCTCTTTTCCTACACCATCTGCTCCGGATATAGCCTAACCCTAATTTGGATTCCATCCCCACTGCCCACGGCCTATGCTTCTCCATTGAGGTCATCAACTATCTGCATATGGTAGAGCCCTGTGGGCTCCTATCAGAGCTCATCCTACTTGACCCTGAAAAAACAGCATCCAACGTTGTTGGTCATAATTTATTTACTGAAACAGTTTCTTTCTTTGGTCTCCTTGACAACGAACTTGTCTGGTTTCCCTCCTATCACTCTGGCCATTCCTTCTTAGTCTTCCTGGTTAGTCCCCACTCACATTCAATCATTGAATGCGGGAATTCTTTCAGGGCGGGATTTTAGACTTTCTTATCTTCTCTTACATTATTTTCTCAGTTTAGACTTTCTTAGGTGCTCCTATCCATTCCTCTAGTTTTGTTTACCATCTGCTTGCCAGTGACTCCTCCTAAACGTTTTTCATCCAGGATGTTAATTCTCAGCACCAGAGACATGTGACCAATTGCCTACTCACGAACACCTCCAAGTCGACACATCCAAAAGTGAACTCATCTTTCCCCTAAAACCTACTGTCATTTCTTTTCTCAGTAAATAGTTCTAAAAACCCCATAGTTGGTTTTACTTTTGATTTTTAATCTTCTTCACCTTCCTTAATCAAGAGGCTACAAAGTTAGAATGATGTGGATTGTGCTGACCTCTGCAGGTTTAGCAGGAAATACCTTCTGTCTCCTTCCAGACTTCTTTCTATACTTCGATACCCCATGCTTCTTATCTGAAAGTTTCTCCAGCCTGGTTTCTCTCATTCTTTTTTTAATATATATATATTTATTTATTTGGCTGCACCATGTCTTAGTTGTGGCACACAGGATCTTTAGCTACAGCCTGTGAATATTTTTTAGTTGAGGCATGTGGGATCTAGTTCCCTGATCAGGTATCGAACTCTGGCCCCCTGTATTAGGAGCATGGAGTCTCACCCACTGGATCACCAGGGAAATCCCCCTCTCATTCTTTAGATCAGAGATTAAACTTTTCTCCAGAATGTTTCCCTCAAATCTCCACATTTGGTTAGATTCTACTCTTAATGAGATCTGCTTCCTTCCTGGGCATGGCTTTTTTTTTTTTTTTTTTTAATAAAGATTTGATTGTGTAAGAAAAGACCTTGAAGAGCAGTGGCTTAAATGACATAGAAGTTTATCTGGGAGGTTAAAGCTTGGCCTTATAACACAAAGATTTCCGGGGCCTGGGGTCCTTCTATCTTGTCCCTCCACCATTCTAGTATCCCTTCCTTTAGCCCCATGTTTCAGACAGCTCAGCACTCTGAGTGCCTTCCAGCCAGCAGAAAGAGGAAAAAATAGGAAGGAAGAAGGTGCTTTTAAGGTCACACCCAGAAGCCATGCACATTATTCATGCTTCTATCCCATCTAGAACTTAGTTGGAACTTAGTCACATAATCACACACTCGTTGCAAAAGAGGCTGAGCAGAATGTTCTTTTTGGTTCTGTGAACAGTTACCTATGAACAGTTGAAAGTCCCTTGTAGAGAAAGGGGAGATCGAATATTTGGACAACTAACAGTCTCTGCCACAGTCATGGTAAAACACACATATCCATGCACACCCTGTCTCTGCACAGAAGGCACACTCATCCATCCCTTCCCAAGTGGATACCACCCCAATCCTGTTCAGCTGGTGCCTCCAGCTCTGTTTCTAGGCTCTTTAAGGGAGGCTCAGATGGGGCTCCTCTTGGTCCAGCCACTTATAAACCAATCACAAGTTATCTGCTCTGATCATACCCAGTATGAAGTAGTAAGAGCAGGATAACTGGAATAAGAATGCTGATTTGGGGGAAAAAAAGGAGGAGGAGGAAATGGAAAATGTAGGCTGTCACTAGTTCGCAGAAATGACCAAATATGCTGAGCAGGAACTAGAAAGACTCTGAGCTCAGAAAGTTGAACTCCTGTGGCCAGCACTGCTTCTGCTTTCAGAGGGATGGGGAAGGACGGGGGTGTATCTCTCATCTTTATCTTCTGTGGTTTTCATCTGTTAATACTCATTTCTCTTATATTTGCTTGGCATGAACTTCTTTGCTACAGAAAACATCTGAAGGTTTAAATAATTTTATTCAGTTTAGATATATATACATATGTGTGCTATATATAAATGCATATATATAGATACACATATGTGATTTGTGAGTTAAATAATGCTTTTTTCTGGTAGTTTCTCTCCTTGTGTGGTGTTATGCAATTGCTTAAAACATTTCTGAGAACCGTACAAATCATGTCCTATCTCATTTTGAACCCAAACAGGGGCCTCTGCTCTGCCCACCACATCCCCATGTGTAGCTTTGTTGACAAGCAAAGCATGATGACCCCGTGATGAGGGAGGTGTGTGCAAATTTTGACCCTCTCCTTAAATATATCATCCAAGAAAGTTTATCTTGTACATTTTATATGTCTATGTTTAAATAAACATGATTAAACCTACATATTAAAGATTTCAGATTGATTTTGAATTTGAGCAGAAGCAGCTCCGTTTGGGGTTTTGGTATATAAAATAAAACATTTTCTATTGTAAAGAACATCAGATATTTACTTACCATTTGAATTATAAATATTTCATTTGAAGGTTATTGTAATTCAACTGAGTCAGACTGAAAAATAAGAGCAAAGTAAACATTACAAATAGGTTGTATTTTAAAAATATTTGTATTGGGACTTTCATTCAGCTTCCTAATGTAATTATACTATAAAAGAAACTCATTGAATGATTTTGAAAAGTGTAGCTTTCCTTGATTATAAGCTATGCATATTAAATTAGGAAATTTTTAAAAAATAGAGCGATGCATTCCTTTGAGAATTTAATATCAATTATATTAGATATTTTCTCATTAAAGACAACCCATAGGCTGTACAAGAAGTTAGTTTCTTGAAATGCCACTAGAGGGCAATAAATTCAAATTTTGATTTATGGTATATAAACAGGCTTCTGTGCTGTGGAGGTGCTGATTTTCAGTTTTAATTTGGGAAGACAGCAAAAAAAGAAGAATTAAAAATGTAGTTGGTAGAAAATATATCCAAATAATTGTGGTACTGGAGAAGACTCTTGAGAGTCCCTTGCACAGCAAGGAGATCAAACCAGTAAATCCTAAAGGAAGTCAACCCTGACTATTCATTGGAAGGACCGATGCTGAAGTTGAAACTCCAATACTCCGGCCACCTGCTGCAAAGAGCCGACTCATTGGAAAAGAACGTGATGCTGGGAAAGATTGAAGGCAAAAGGAAAGAAGAGGGTAGCAGAAGATGAGATGGTTAGATAGCATCACTGACTCAATGGACATGAATTTGAATAAACTCTGGGAGATACTGAAGGATACTGGCATACTGTAGTCCCTGAGGTTGCAAAGAGTCAGACATGACTTAGCGACTGAACAACAACAACACATCGAAATAAGTGTTTGATTTTTTAGAAGATTCACCACTACCCTTTTGGGAATCTAATTATTGCACTAAAAATTATTGAATGCTTTGAAGGACAAGATTAATTCTGCCAAAGGCAAATAAGTCAGAAGAATGCCTCATGAAGAATTGAACCTTGCAGAATGAATAGACTCTTTTGAATTTGCAGGTTAAAGTAGTGGGTTGAACATATGTGTTTAATTTTCCTCCCTTTTGAACAGAAAAAAATAAGTGTTTTAGGACCTAAGCTCACACAGATTAGGAAAATAGGAGAGGAGACAACAGCAACAAATTTCTGGAAGCTGAAAAACTTACAGATCAATGATAAGTGATTTAGCAGACTTGAGAAAATAAAACTTCAACCTTTCAGTGGGAAAGCCGAGAAAGATATATCCATGAAGGGAAAGATATACCCATTTGATG
>SJYV01027236.1:135128-166305 GCA_006410875.1 Neotragus pygmaeus
TTTTTTTTTTTTTTTTTTTAATAAAGATTTGATTGTGTAAGAAAAGACCTTGAAGAGCAGTGGCTTAAATGACATAGAAGTTTATCTGGGAGGTTAAAGCTTGGCCTTATAACACAAAGATTTCCGGGGCCTGGGGTCCTTCTATCTTGTCCCTCCACCATTCTAGTATCCCTTCCTTTAGCCCCATGTTTCAGACAGCTCAGCACTCTGAGTGCCTTCCAGCCAGCAGAAAGAGGAAAAAATAGGAAGGAAGAAGGTGCTTTTAAGGTCACACCCAGAAGCCATGCACATTATTCATGCTTCTATCCCATCTAGAACTTAGTTGGAACTTAGTCACATAATCACACACTCGTTGCAAAAGAGGCTGAGCAGAATGTTCTTTTTGGTTCTGTGAACAGTTACCTATGAACAGTTGAAAGTCCCTTGTAGAGAAAGGGGAGATCGAATATTTGGACAACTAACAGTCTCTGCCACAGTCATGGTAAAACACACATATCCATGCACACCCTGTCTCTGCACAGAAGGCACACTCATCCATCCCTTCCCAAGTGGATACCACCCCAATCCTGTTCAGCTGGTGCCTCCAGCTCTGTTTCTAGGCTCTTTAAGGGAGGCTCAGATGGGGCTCCTCTTGGTCCAGCCACTTATAAACCAATCACAAGTTATCTGCTCTGATCATACCCAGTATGAAGTAGTAAGAGCAGGATAACTGGAATAAGAATGCTGATTTGGGGGAAAAAAAGGAGGAGGAGGAAATGGAAAATGTAGGCTGTCACTAGTTCGCAGAAATGACCAAATATGCTGAGCAGGAACTAGAAAGACTCTGAGCTCAGAAAGTTGAACTCCTGTGGCCAGCACTGCTTCTGCTTTCAGAGGGATGGGGAAGGACGGGGGTGTATCTTTCATCTTTATCTTCTGTGGTTTTCATCTGTTAATACTCATTTCTCTTATATTTGCTTGGCATGAACTTCTTTGCTACAGAAAACATCTGAAAGTTTAAATAATTTTATTCAGTTTAGATATATATATACATATGCGTGCTATATATAAATGCATATATATAGATACACATATGTGATTTGTGAGTTAAATAATGCTTTTTTCTGGTAGTTTCTCTCCTTGTGTGGTGTTATGCAATTGCTTAAAACATTTCTGAGAACCGTACAAATCATGTCCTATCTCATTTTGAACCCAAACAGGGGCCTCTGCTCTGCCCACCACATCCCCATGTGTAGCTTTGTTGACAAGCAAAGCATGATGACCCCGTGATGAGGGAGGTGTGTGCAAATTTTGACCCTCTCCTTAAATATATCATCCAAGAAAGTTTATCTTGTACATTTTATATGTCTATGTTTAAATAAACATGATTAAACCTACATATTAAAGATTTCAGATTGATTTTGAATTTGAGCAGAAGCAGCTCCGTTTGGGGTTTTGGTATATAAAATAAAACATTTTCTATTGTAAAGAACATCAGATATTTACTTACCATTTGAATTATAAATATTTCATTTGAAGGTTATTGTAATTCAACTGAGTCAGACTGAAAAATAAGAGCAAAGTAAACATTACAAATAGGTTGTATTTTAAAAATATTTGTATTGGGACTTTCATTCAGCTTCCTAATGTAATTATACTATAAAAGAAACTCATTGAATGATTTTGAAAAGTGTAGCTTTCCTTGATTATAAGCTATGCATATTAAATTAGGAAATTTTTAAAAAATAGAGCGATGCATTCCTTTGAGAATTTAATATCAATTATATTAGATATTTTCTCATTAAAGACAACCCATAGGCTGTACAAGAAGTTAGTTTCTTGAAATGCCACTAGAGGGCAATAAATTCAAATTTTGATTTATGGTATATAAACAGGCTTCTGTGCTGTGGAGGTGCTGATTTTCAGTTTTAATTTGGGAAGACAGCAAAAAAAGAAGAATTAAAAATGTAGTTGGTAGAAAATATATCCAAATAATTGTGGTACTGGAGAAGACTCTTGAGAGTCCCTTGCACAGCAAGGAGATCAAACCAGTAAATCCTAAAGGAAGTCAACCCTGACTATTCATTGGAAGGACCGATGCTGAAGTTGAAACTCCAATACTCCGGCCACCTGCTGCAAAGAGCCGACTCATTGGAAAAGAACGTGATGCTGGGAAAGATTGAAGGCAAAAGGAAAGAAGAGGGTAGCAGAAGATGAGATGGTTAGATAGCATCACTGACTCAATGGACATGAATTTGAATAAACTCTGGGAGATACTGAAGGATACTGGCATACTGTAGTCCCTGAGGTTGCAAAGAGTCAGACATGACTTAGCGACTGAACAACAACAACATATCGAAATAAGTGTTTGATTTTTTAGAAGATTCACCACTACCCTTTTGGGAATCTAATTATTGCACTAAAAATTATTGAATGCTTTGAAGGACAAGATTAATTCTGCCAAAGGCAAATAAGTCAGAAGAATGCCTCATGAAGAATTGAACCTTGCAGAATGAATAGACTCTTTTGAATTTGCAGGTTAAAGTAGTGGGTTGAACATATGTGTTTAATTTTCCTCCCTTTTGAACAGAAAAAAATAAGTGTTTTAGGACCTAAGCTCACACAGATTAGGAAAATAGGAGAGGAGACAACAGCAACAAATTTCTGGAAGCTGAAAAACTTACAGATCAATGATAAGTGATTTAGCAGACTTGAGAAAATAAAACTTCAACCTATCAGTGGGAAAGCCGAGAAAGATATACCCATGAAGGGAAAGATATACCCATTTGATGTAGAGTTCCAAAGAATAGCAAGGGGAGATAAGGAAGCCTTCCTCAGTGATTAACACAAAGAAATAGAGGAAAACAATAGAATGGGAGAGTCTAGAGATCTCGTCAAGAAAATTAGAGATACCAAAGGAACATTTCATGCAAAGATGGGCGTAATAAAGGACAGATATGGTATGGATCTAACAGAAGCAGAAGATATTAAGAAGAGGTGGCAAGAATACACATAACTATACAGAAGAGATCTTCATGACCCAGATAATCACGATGGTGTGATCATCAACCTAGAGCCAGACATTCTAGAATGCAAGGTCAAGTGGGGCTTAGAAAGCATCACTATGAACAAAGCTAGTGGAGGTGGTGGAATTCCAGTTGAGCTATTTCAAATCCTAAAAGATGATGCTGTGAAAGTGCTGTTCAATATGCCAGCAAGTCTGAAAAACTCAGCAGTGGCCACAGGACTGGAAAAGGTCAGTTTTCATTTCAATCCCAAAGAAAGGCAATGCCAAAGAATGCTCAAACTACCACACAGTTGTACTCATCTCACATGCTAGTAAAGTAATGCTCAAAATTCTCCAAGCCAGGCTTCAGCAATACATGAACCGTGAACTCCCTGATGTTCAAGCTGGATTTAGAAAAGGCAGAGGAACCAGAGATCAAATTGCCAACATCCATTGGATCATTGAAAAAGCAAAAGAGTTCCAGAAAAACATCTGCTTTATTGAGTATGCCAAAGCCTTTGACTGTGTGTACCACAACAAACCATACAAAATTCTGAAAGAGATGGGAATACCGGACCACCTGACCTGCCTCTTGAGAAATCTGTATACAGGTCAGGAAGCAACAGTTAGAACTGGACGTGGAACAACAGACTGGTTCCAAATAGGGAAAGGAGTACGTCAAGGCTGTATACTGTCACCCTGCTTATNGATCATTCTTTTTTTTTAATTTAAATCCTCTATTATGCCTTTATTTTTAATTTTTATAACTTACTGCTAACCTAATGTTACTTTGCAAAAAAAAGTACCCTATTTTTTAAAGCAAACTTTATATATTATAATAATTTTGTGACCTTTCTTTCTTTAATATTGTATTTTTTAAATTCCAAACTCTACGCTAGATTTTTAATCTTTGCTTTTTTGTGTTTGTTATCAATTTTGTACCTTTAAGAACCCAATCTTCAGTACCCACTTTTACTTGGGAGCAAGATTACTGACTTGACTGCTCTCTCCCCCTTTGGAGTCTCCTTTTTGTCCACGAGATCGCCTGTATCTCCTCACTACCCCCACTCTTCTCTAGACAACTCTAAATTTCTCTGTGTTCCAGATAGTGGCAAACACTTAGGGAACTGATTACAGGCTGGATCTGTCTCTCTCCTTTTGATTCCCCCCTTTTATCCTCCTGGCCACCTCNATCTTTGCTTTTTTGTATTTGTTATCAATTTTGTACCTTTAAGAACCCAATCTTCAGTACCCACTTTTACTTGGGAGCAAGATTACTGACTTGACTGCTCTCTCCCCCTTTGGAGTCTCCTTTTTGTCCACGAGATCGCCTGTATCTCCTCACTACCCCCACTCTTCTCTACACAACTCTAAATTTCTCTGTGTTCCAGATAGTGGCAAACACTTAGGGAACTGATTACAGGCTGGATCTGTCTCTCTCCTTTTGATTCCCCCCTTTTATCCTCCTGGCCACCTCTGTCTCCTCCCTCCCTCTTCTCTTCTCTGTATAACTTCGTGAATATCTCTGAGTGATCCAGTAGTGGAGTGCACATAAGGAAGTGATTACTGGGTAGTTTGCTCTCTCCTCTACTGATTCCACCTCATCTCATTCGGATCACCTCTAACTCCCTCTTCACTTCTCCATGTAGTTCTGTGAACCTCTCTGGGTTTCCCTCACTGTGGAGAAACCTTTCATCTTTAACCTAGATGTTTTATCAATGGTGCTGTATAGAAGGAGAAGTCTTGAGACTACTGTAAAAATAAGGCTGAAAACCAGAAGCAGGAGGCTTAAATCCAAACCTCGAAAACACCAGAGAACTCCTGACTCCAGGGAACATTAATTGACAGGAGTTCATCAAACACCTCCATAACTACACTGAAACCAAGCACCAGCCAAGGGCCAACAAGTTCCAGAGCAAGACATACAATGCAAATTCTCCAGCAATACAGGAACACAGCCCTGAGCTCCAATATACAGGCAACTCAAAGTTACTCCAAAACCATTGACATCTCGTAACTCATTACCGGACACTTCATTGTACTCCAGAGAGAAGAAATCCAGTTCCACCCACCAGAACACCAACACAAGCTTCCTTAACTAAGAAACCTTGACAAGCCAGNCACCTTCCCACTGCCCTCTGGGTTACCCAAGCCTTGTGGTCTGATGGCTCTCTGAGCCTGGCTTAGCTCCTTCTCATGGGCATTACTTTTAATAAAAGTCTTGCAGCTTTTTGTTGTTGCCACTGCTGTTGTTTCTGGTTTTTGGCCATGCCATGCAGCTAGCAGGATCTTAGTTCCCCAACCAGAGACTGAACCTGGGCCCCAGCAGTGAGAGTGCAGAGCTCCTACCATCGGACCGCCAGGGAATTCCCAGCCAGATGTTCAGAGGAGAATGGTGCCAACTCTTAAGAAAATCTACTGACATAAATCCAATGAACTTTTCTGGATGGCCTACTATGAAATTCTCTGCATTTGCTTATTATAATTATTCTTTATAGTTGATTACAAGAATAAAAACCTATCTCTTGGTTGCTATTTTCATAATAATCAAAGAAGATGCATATTGCTGTTGCTGTTGTTTAGTCGCTCAGTCCTGTCTGACTCTCTGTGACCCCATGGACTGTAGCCCACCAGGCTCCTCTGTCCATGGGATTCTCCAGGAAAGAATACTGGAGTGGGTTGGCATTTCCTTTCCCAGGGGATCTTCCTGACCCAGGGATTGAATCTGCATCNCCATGGACTGTAGCCCACCAGGCTCCTCTGTCCATGGGATTCTCCAGGAAAGAATACTGGAGTGGGTTGGCATTTCCTTTCCCAGGGGATCTTCCTGACCCAGGGATTGAATCTGCATCTTCTGCATTGGCAGGTGGATTGCTTACCACTGTGTCACCTGGGAAGCCTTGAGACACATACAGTCATCCCATTTACTTACCAGGGGTAAACATGACCTAAGATGCACTAAACTTGATTACATAAGTCCTTGACTTCAATGTCTCTGTAGTGGAGACTGTTTCCCGGAAGAGACAGTCCTTCAATGGGTGGCCATGAGAGGGTGGAGGCAATACAGGGGCTGGTCAACACCTGAGCAGGTGGGTAACATTCAATCATGCCACAAGCCAACTTCAAAACTCTGCATTCTCTGCATTTCCAGACAACAGGATTCAAACTCCTTCACTTGGTGAATGAGTTATGACATTGTGACTTATGACAGCCAAAGTCCTTTATAACTGGTCCCAGTTTACCTTCCTAGGTCCCCCTAACTCCTGTCACATTTCAATGCTGTCCTCCAGGAACCACATCCTAATTAAAATGACATTTGAGGGGTGAGATGGGGAAACAATGGAAACAGTGACAGACTTTACTTTCTTGGGCTCCAAAATCACTGCAGATGGTGACNCTGACTCACTTGAAAAGACCCTGCCTCCTGAAGGCAGGAGGAGAATGGGATGACAGAGGATGAGATAATTGGATGGCATCACCCATTCAATGGACATGAGTTTGAGTAAACTCCAGAAGTTGGTGATGGACAGGGAGGTCTGGTGCGCTGCAGTCCATAGGGTCGCAAAGAGTCAGACATGACTGAGTGACTGAACTGAACTGGGCTGAACTGAATCATAAAGCAGAATCATCAAAGGGCATGATTTGTATGCTCTTGAAATCCCAGGACTGGAGGTAAAAGGAAGGAAAAGAGCTAATGTAAGGAGGACCACGGCGAAAGCTGTTTGAGAAGAAATTAGAGCCCTAGACCCTCCCTCAGCCTAGTAGAAATCTGCGTGTTTAGACTCATTGAGGAGGATTAAGAAATCATCTCCTTCCCCAACCTCTTCCCCCACCTTGGTCCCCAAAATGCAGACGATAGATCTTTACTCCCTCTAGGTGGGAGATTGGAAGACTATTCCCTGGAGAAATCTGGCCAGCCAAAAAGAAAATGCTCAAATATACTGATGTCAAGGTTTTGCCAACAGCCTTTCTACTGAAAATCAATAGAAGTATCTGGGCTTTCCTGATAGCTCAGTTGGTCAAGAAACAGCCTGCAAGGCAGAAGACCCCGGTTTGTATTCCTGGGTCAGGAAGATCCACTGGAGAAGGGATAGGCTATCCACTCCAGTTTTCTGGCCTGGAGATTTCCATGGATGGAATAGTCTACGGGGTCACAAAGAGTCAGACATGGCTGAGCGACTTTCACTTCACTTTCTACTGATATCACCCTTTAGTGAAAGTCACAAGCTCAGAGTTTTAATTGTTTTTTTAAACTCTCCACTCTTAATTTTGAGCAGACCACCAAGGATTACCTGATGAAGCCTGTTATATAGAAGATAGAGACCAAAACAAACAGGCAACAACAGAAGAAGCATCTTGGAGGAAATAGAAATTAGTCAAGACTTAAAAATGAAAGCTAAAATCATATACTCAGAGAGAGAAGAGGGAATATTGCATCCATTAAACAAGAACCAAAGCTATGGAAATGGAAGGTTTAGGGGAAAAGTACAACTGCAAAGAGCTCTTGAAAATTAAAAACATGGTAGCAGAAAAGTAATACTTGTGCTGTCCAATGTGGTAGCCACTAACCACTCTATTGAAAAGTAAATTACTCAAAATTAACAAAATTAAAGATTTAACTCCTTACTTTAACTAGTTACATTTCAAGTACTCAAAAGGCACATGTGCCCAGTGGGTAAGATGTTGGACTGCTCGAATATAGAACATTTCCATCATTGCAGAAAGCTCTATTGATGACACCTGAGAAAGTACATGTGTGGACTCCTCTCATGAAACAGAAGGCAAAGAGAAAAGGTTAAAAAAAAAACCATAGGATCATCCAAGAGATCAAACAATTGGATAATAGTAGTTCCAGAAAGAAAGAAAATGCAGGGAAGAAAATAATCAAAGAAAAAATTCAAGAAAAATTTTTGGAATTGAATAATGTAAATTTCCAGATTGAAAAAGCCCTAGGTACTTGGCCTAATATATCCACTGAGGCCAAGTTCTTGTCAAATATTAGAAATCCAGAGATTAAAAAGAAGATACTACTCATTTCTAGACAGACAGAAGTAGTAGTATACCCAGTATTAGGAAACAGGCTTTTGACCTCTCAATAGTAACCTTGGAAGCAAAAAAAGAAAACACTGGAGCAATATCTTCCAAAATCTGAAAGAATTACTTGCAATTTTGCATTCTGCACCTATCAACTATTGTAACATTTATTGATTAAAATCAGGCTTCTCAAGATAATCCATAGGAGGCTTCCCTGGTGGCTTAGTGGTGAAAAATCCCTTGCCAATGCAAGAGACACAGGTTCAATCCCTGGTTCGAGAAGATCCAGCGTGCTGTGGAGCAGCTAAGCCCGTGCACCGCAACTATTGAGCCTGTGCTCTAGAACCTGGGAGCCGCGACTACTGAAGCCCTAGAGCCATGCTCCGCAGCGACAGAAGCCTCTGCAATGAGAAGCCCATGCATCGCAACTAGAGAAGCCTGCACAATGAAGACCCAGCACACTGAAAAATAAATAAAAAAAATTATTTTTTAAAGAATCATAGGATATTTAACTGTTAAGAATTTAGCTCTCTTTCAGTCGTCAGGAATGTGACTTTTAGTCACAGAGTAAGTCACGGAATAAGATGACCACACTGTTATAAAAACACAATTAATTTTTTGTTCTGTAGATTATGCTGATTGAAGAAATTGGAATTTGCCTACCATAGTAAATAAACTCACTCGGTTTGTGTTAACTGACTTCTTATATTATTATGTAGATGCTTCTATTAGTCAGAAAGGTCCAGGCACTGGGGCTTCATTTTCTGTTTCAGCCGATTCCATATAGAATGTATCTTTAGCAAACAAATCCAAACATAACAGAAAAGCTGGTTCCTTTGATGTACTTTGCAAGTACTTTCATTAATAATGAAATAATCTTATTACTATGTTTACACATATTTTCCAATCCCATCCTGAAAAACAGCTACATGAGTTACTCAGGACAGTTCTATGCTCCCCCACTTAATGGAATTGCTGGCCAAGAGATTCAGAAAGTGTTTATCCCAGTCTCTCAAAGCTGGAACTTGACTGGTCCAATCAGCCTCAACTAAAGATCCTGCATGTCGAAACTGAAGATCGGTGATCCAGTGTGCTGCAGCTAAGACTCGGCACAGCCAAACAAATAAAATATTTTCTAAAAAGAGTCTTCTAAATCAAGCGAAAAATGTATCTTCCTTTGGAAAAGAGAGCATAAGAGGATACTGCAGTTACATAGCAACAACAAAATCATGTCTTTCCCAATTATGAAAATATTTGTTTTTTAAAAAACAATAAGCCTTTTTCCCTAGAAAAGTCATCTGTGGGGGAACTCATTCCAAGAGTGTAGACAGCAGCCCTCCTCACAGCCCTTTCCCACTGCATCTTGCAGGGGCTGGGATGATCATACGTCGATATCACACACAGGGGTGTTTACTTTCACCACCACAGGACCAGAGTGTATGTTTAGAGATTTGGTCCTTTGGGGAATCGCTTTCTCTTCCCCAGTCTGGCCTAGCCTGCTTGTCTTTTCGGGGGCTGCATCTCTTCAGGGCTTCCCTGGTGGCTCAGATGGTAAAGAATCTGTCTGCAATGCGGGAGACTTGGGTTCAATTCCTGGGTTGGGAAGATCTTCTGGAGGAGGGCATGGCAACCCACTCCAGTATTCTTGCCTGGAAAATCTCACGGACAGAGGAGCCTGGCAGGCTACAGTTGATGGGATGACAAAGAGTCGAACACAACTGAGTGACTAAGCACAGCACAGCACCTCTTCAAGAAGCAGGTGAAGAAAGCACCTACAGGTTGGGGGTGGGCAGCTGGAGGAGCAACATCAAGTTCCCAAAGGCAGTGGCAGTAATGCCCACAGCAGTGCCCACTACCTCGTGCCAGCATCAGTGGTGGGCAGGCTGCAGGGGCGGGGGGGGGGCGTGTGTGTGTCTCATGTCCACGACAGCAGCAGTGATGTCCTCGTTGGACTGGCTGGTGGTTCTAGCAGCCGCCCAGCCTCCTTTGACACTGTCTGTAAGTCTGATCCTCCAGCGTCCTCACAGGAGTGGGAGCTCCCGGGTAGCCTTCAAATGCTGTTCTTCCTTCTTCNGCGGGGGGGGGGGGGGGGCGTGTGTGTGTCTCATGTCCACGACAGCAGCAGTGATGTCCTCGTTGGACTGGCTGGTGGTTCTAGCAGCCGCCCAGCCTCCTTTGACACTGTCTGTAAGTCTGATCCTCCAGCGTCCTCACAGGAGTGGGAGCTCCCGGGTAGCCTTCAAATGCTGTTCTTCCTTCTTCAGGTATTGGAGTTGAATTCTGTCCTTTGCAAATAAGATCCTTCCAGGCACAGTTTAGTGGCTTAGAGGCATTTTGATCTAGCTCTCAGGAGGAAGTGCAATCCTTTCTTCTTCCTTGGATTGCTCATCCATTTGGGCTGCTCTGGAGGTTGTGACTTGGACTGAGTTTAGAGGAAGGAGGCCCCTTAGAGGCTGCTCATCTCACTCTTAGGGTGAACCTCTTGGATCTGCCTCTAGCCTTGGCCAGGTGAATCCTTCCGATCATTTAGCCCAGCTCACCATTCTACAGCCTGGGAGCTAAACCCTCTCTCCCTCTATGTTCCTGGTGGTAGCAAAGGAGTGAAGTGAGTAACAGCTTGACTCTCCCAGCCTGTTCTTTCAGTCTCAATACCACAGATCACCTTACACTCTTTGGGTAGACTGTACATTATAATGAAGATCCTAGTCCATTTTGTGGAGCCCTAAGGGCCAGAAGTTCTGGCTTCACAAGTCTGGGGTTAGTATTTATAGAACATCAGTTCAGTTCAGTTGCTTAGTCGTGTATGACTCTTTTGCAACCCCATGGACTGCAGCACATCAGGCTTCCCTGTCCATCACCAACTCCCAAAGCTTGCTCAAACTTATGTCCATTGAGTCGGTGATGCCATCCAACCATCTCATCCTCTGTCATCCCCTTCTCCCACCTTCAGTCTTTCTCAGCATCAGGGTCTTTTCCAATGAGTCAGTTCTTCATATCAGGTTTATAGAACATAAANCCATTGAGTCGGTGATGCCATCCAACCATCTCATCCTCTGTCATCCCCTTCTCCCACCTTCAGTCTTTCTCAGCATCAGGGTCTTTTCCAATGAGTCAGTTCTTCATATCAGGTTTATAGAACATAAATTTCTCTCTATTCTGAGAGGAAAATGAATGAAGCCTAGTCTGTGCTTTTATGGAAGAGAATTAACAAGTCCTATTACATCGGCTGACTGCTAAATGGGCTTGGCAATGGGCATCCCCTTTGTCTCCATCCTGAGTTCCCTCGGGGCTCATTATCGACTATAATATCCTTTGTTTACTGATAAGGCAAGCAATGCTTTAGTTCACATGCTAGAAAAAATGAACACCAAAGGGAAGGGCCTAGTCACCCTTATTTTTTTAATGTTTGCCCAAATGATCTCAGTGTGCAGCCAAGGTTGAAAATTCTTGCCTCATCTCCTTCCTCTTAGCATAGGCTTCTTTGTTTGGACAACTCCATGTCTATTTGTTAGATAGCACGTAGAATCTCCTTGGGATTTATGTTATTTCCAGACAAGCAAATGACACTTAGCCCTGCAGAAGGGATGCTATGCTCAAGCAGGCTTGACATGGTTTTTACAGACAGGCGGCTGTTTGGAGATGGAGAAGCTGAGAATTCTGTATCTCATTCCCTCGTTTCATTGAGCTCATCACTGGCCTCATTTTGGGCTACCACGTTATTCCCCATGGCTGAGCTGCTAAGGCATCACCTGGCCCTGGGACAAGCTGCTCTTATATAAAATGCTTAGAAAAGCTTTTGGAGACCTAGCTTTTTTTTGATTTGTGAATAAATAAGTCATTTCAGCCTAATCTCAAAGTGCCAGGTTCTCAGAAGCTATTCCTTTTATTATGATCATTTTACCACCCAGCCTGTGGACTTCCCTGGCAGTCCAGTGGTTAGGACTCCGCGCTTCCACTGCAGGGGGCATGGATTCAGTCACTGGTCAGGGAACTGAGATGCTGCATGCTCCGTGGCATGGCCATAATAATAACAATAAAGTTAAAAGAATAACAGTGTTCCATCTATTTTAAAAAGAAAAGTCTGGTTTTTAGCAAATTCGCCTTCCATTCTTTGATTCAAATCTCAAAACAATGAATAAAATATGCCAACACTGTGTTCTTGTTGGAGTCAGAATTCTATCTAGAACGGTGGTTTTAAAAGGTAAGGCTTTCCTTGTGGCTTAGCTGGTAAAGAATCTGCCTGCGATGTGGTAACCCTGGGTTTGATCCCTGGGTTGGGAAGCTCCCCTGGAGAAGGAAATGGCTACCCACTCCAGTATTCTGGCCTGGAGAACTCCATGGACTGTACACTCCAGGGGATTGAAGAGAGTCCAACACGATTGAGTGACTTTCACTTCACTTTACAAGGTAAGATGGTTTGGAATTACCCTGAGGGGATGTTCTGGAAACCTGTGTGGGAGAGAGGATTAGTTGTCACAATATTTGGGTAGTGTTGTTGGCATGGGACATTTTCATCAACTTTTGAATATCCCATCAAATCCTTGTGTAAGTAAATCAAATAAACCAAACACTGTATTTATGATTGCCAGAGCCTGGAACTCAACTCATTTTACCTATAAACACAAAATATTTTTGCATGGCTTTAATATACACTGAATTTCATGAATGTAATTATAAAGTAGAAAGGGGAAGATCACACCTTGTTTTGCTTGCTTTGCTAAGAATTTTTTGTCATTTCAAAAAATACTAATAGTATCACCAATTTGGGATATTTTACTTGTCAGTATGAGACACTTGTATAAGCCTTCATTTGTGGCTGTCACTTTCATATGTGACTCTACATGTAAGGGATACTACATCGTGTCCCTGTGTCATATTAGTATTAATGTCTTCCTTTTTATTCCTCCTTTATATTTTACTTGGAGCATTGTATTGATTTTTAAAAATTAAGTTGTAGGTAAATGACATTTAAATGATATTAACTATAAATTTCATTTCAAGATAGTTAAGAAGGCATTACAAAATTTTCATAATAAAAAAGTGACTACAGTGTCTAATAGGATCGAGAACTTTTCTATTAGAAGGAAATGGAACCTTGCTTTTCAAGTTGGATCCAGAAGAATCTTGAACCTCAACTCTATTTAAAATAAGAAAGTGTTATATTAAGTGCCCAAAGTGTTTTTCAAACAGTATCTGCTTAGAAGTACAAAGTTTCTAAATAAGTGGAGCATTATGTAATAATAGGCAATCAGTTCAGTTCAGTCACTCAGTTATGTCCAATTCTTTGGGTTCCCATGGACTGTAGCATGCCAGGCTTCCCTCTCCATCACCAACTCCCAAAGTTTGCTCAAACTCATGTCCATCAAGGTGGTGATACCATCCAACTGTCTCATCCTCTGTCATCCCCTTCTCCTGCCTTCATCTTTCCAGCATCAGGGTCTTTTCTAATGAGTCCGTTCNTTCCCTCTCCATCACCAACTCCCAAAGTTTGCTCAAACTCATGTCCATCAAGGTGGTGATACCATCCAACTGTCTCATCCTCTGTCATCCCCTTCTCCTGCCTTCATCTTTCCAGCATCAGGGTCTTTTCTAATGAGTCCGTTCTTTGCATCAGGTGGCTAAAGTATTGGAGCTTCAGCTTCAGCATCAGTCCTTCCAATGAATATTCAGGACTGATTACCTTTAGGATTGACTGGTTTGATCTCCTTGCAGTTCAGGGAACTCTCAAGAGTCTTTTCTAATACCACAGTTCAAAAGCATCATTTCTTCAGGGCTCAGCTTTCTTTATGGTCCACCTTTCACATCTATACATGACGACCGGGAAAACATAGCTTTAACTCTACAGACCTTTGTCAGCAAAGTAATGTCTGTAGTTTTCAATGTGCTATAACTATATATTTTATATGCAATAGCTATATATACAGAGAAGGCAATGGCAACCCACTCCAGTACTCTTGCCTGGAAAATCCCATGGACGGAGGAGCCTGGTAGGCTGCAGTCCATGGGGTCGCTGAGAGTCAGGCACGACTGAGCGACTTCACTTTCACTTTTCACTTTCATGCATTGGAGAAGGAAATGGCAACCCACTCCAGTGTTCTTGCCTGGAGAATCCCAGGGACGACGGAGCCTGGTGGGCTGCCGTCTATGGGGTCGCACAGAGTCGGACACGACTGAAGTGACTTAGCAGCAGCAGCAGCAGCAGCAGCTATATGTAATTGTATATGCATGTTGTTGTATGCACTGTGTGTATATATATATATATATATCCGTCTATATCTTGCCATATCTATCTATGTCATATCTATATATTTACAATTATCTAGAACAGTGCATGCGATTATATAAATGTGAACTAAGGTGCGATACTTGCCCCTCATGTAACCGTTCAAAATAAGCATTAACTCTTTTTTAAAAAAAAAACTTTTTACTTTATATTTGGAGTATAGCTAATTAACAGTATTGTGATAGTTTCAAGTGGACAGCAAAGGGACTCAGGCATGCATATACATGTGTCCATCCTTCCCATCCAGCCTGCCACATAACATTGAAATAAGCATTAACCAAAGGGAAGGGCTTACTTATTTTTTTTTTCAGTTGAGTTAGCACCATGCAGGACTTCATCATGAACACATCCTTGTCATGCTGGTCTTTCTTCAGGGCCTGCTCACCAGGCCCTCCCTTCCTATGTGTGTGTGTGTTAGTAGCTCAGTCAGGTCTGACTCTTTGTGACCCCCATAGACTGTAGCCCCCCCAGGCTTCTCTGGCCATGGAATTCTCGAGGCAAGAATACTGGAGTGGTTAGTCATTCCCATCTCCGGGGGGATCTTCCTGACCCAGGGATCCTGTCTTCTGCATTGCAGGCAGGTTCTTTAAAAGGGAGGGTCACACCTGTGGAAGAAAGCAGGGCTTATCTTTCTTTGCGGGCTTCGTGTTCCGCAGCAGAGTGGAAGCCGCATATTGTTTTGCCATAGGAGTGGTAGCCTGTGTTGCAAGGGTGACTCCATCACTGAAACAAATACAGGCAAAGAACTGAGAAGCAGATTTCAGTTTTCAGTGCTTCAAACCCTGAGGAATGAAAACAATCTGTGCAATTTAAATAGAATAAATCTCAATGCCCCCAAGGGAAGTGGGAATTTATTTTTAGGCTGCAAGTACGGCCGACCAGGCTTTGGGAATGACAGACTGACAGTCCAGAGCAGTGTGGAAGTGTGTCTGTGGCCTTGAAGGGTAAGGGCCCTGAGCTGGGCGGAGAGACGGAAACAAACCAGCGTGGGGGCTTTCCTTCTCAACCACCACCTCCAGGCTGCCTGCTCTTGCACCCTGCTAGCCAAGACCCCATTTCTCAGAGGGAGACTCAGAGCAGACCCGTTCACTCCACATCTTCGCCATCCCTGGGAGCCAGGTGGCGGCAGGAGGGGCTTGTCTGGCAGGTGGAGCCGGCGCTGTGGGATGTGTGAACCTGGCGGCACGGCTGTGGCCATGGCCCACGGTGATCACCAACCAATGTGACAGGCACTTGCCAGCCCAGGGGGGCTGCCTCTAGTGCCTGACAGCCTGGAGGGAACTGGAGGGATCCCAGCGATAGAGGACGTGCAAGACGAGCTCTTGCCAATGTCGTGCCACTGGACAAGGGCACACCGGGTCCACACCAGCTCCACCCGAGGCAGGACCTGGACGGGTCCCAGATGGCTGAACAAACTAGATAGGGAAAAAAAGCATTTGGCACCTTATAAAACATGTTTAGAGCATCATGGTCCTGGTTTGGTTTTGAAATGCTTTTTATGCCAATGTTATTATTGGCCTTTTACTGTTCAGTTCAGTTCAGTTCAGTCGCTCAGCNAAAAAAAAATCATCTTAAGAAAATCAACATATTATTTGGAAAAACAGTGAGCTCTGAAAAAAAGAAAATCTCCACTATTTTGAGATATACACTTAAAAGATCAGAAATGTTATTAGCCCCACTAAAATATTCTCTCTGCCTGCTACTATTTCCATGACAATGTCCTCAAGTCCTTGACTTAATCACATCCAAGAGCTTGGAACAAATTTTAAAATTAAAAAAATACATCACTTCCCCCCAGGTTACCAGGCAATTCAAGGTAGGCTAAGTTTTCCTATAATTGTGCCTTTGTAATATCTAGGTTTCAATCTGGCAACATAACTTAACACTTACCATTACCCATTTTTAATCTGAGACCCCTGAGTTTTTGAGCCAAGGCCTTACCTATTGACCAGGAATGCCCAGATACTGCTCAATACAAAATTAATATTCACTAAGTATTTGTCACATAGAGGAATGAAAAGAAACGCTTTCTGAAAGCAAAAACAGGATAAGTAATCAGTAAGTCAATAGCCTTTTAACTGTCCTAAATGTAATTGAACTTTTAATTTCTACTACTAGTGAAGCCCAGGAATTTACAGTTTTAATAAGCACACTAGGTGATTTTCATACAAACTAGGGNAAAGCCCACATTAAGTTAGTTTAAAATTAATAGACTTCTTACAAGAGCAGCTTCAGTTTTACAGAAAAATTGAGCAGAAAGTCTAGAGAATTCTATGTGCCCCTACTCCCCTCCCCTTTCCCTCTTAACATCTTGCATTAGTATAGTACATTTGTGACAACTGATCAATCAACATAGTGAAAGTGAAATGTAAAAGCGAAAATCACTCAATCATGTCCAACTCTTTGCAACCCCATGACTATACAGTCCATGGAATTCGTCAGGCCAGAATACTGGAGTGGGTAGCCTTTCTCTTCTCCAGGAGATCTTCCCAACCCAGGGATGGGTCTCCCACATTGCATGCAGGCGGATTCTTTACCAACTGAGCCACAAGGGAAGCTCAAGAACACAGCTGCATTATTACTGACTCCATAGTTTACCTTAGGGGTCACTGTTGTTATTGCCCTGTTCTATGGGTTTTGACAAATGAACGTCATGTATGGATCATTACAGTAGCACACAGAATAGTTCCATTGTCCTAAAACTCCCCTGTGCTCCACCTGTTCATCCCTCTCTCCTCACTCCTCTCCCAACCGCTGGCAGTTGCTGATCTTTCGTGTCACTATAGTCTGGCCTTTTCCAGAATGGCATACAGTGGGAATTACACAGAATGTAGCCTTTTCAGATTGGCTTCTTTCAAACAATATGCTTCTTTCTTAACAATGTGCATTTAAGGTTTTCCGTGTCTTTCACGGCTTAATAGTTCTCTTTTTTAAATCACTGAATAATATTCCATTGTATGTATATTCTATGGTTTGTTTATTCATTCACCTATTGAGGGTCATCTTGGTTGCTTCTGATTTTCAACAATTTGTTATCAGCCCTTTCTGGTATCTGCAATTAAGAGATTATAGATCAGAAGTAATCTCAATACCAATATTTATTAGCCAAACATGATTATCAGTGATATTCTGCATCCAAACGCATTTGGGCACTGTGATGTCACTCTTATATTGCTCTAACACCTCTTATGCATTCTCTTCCTTGCATAGATCAGGTGCACAAAGAAATTTTCTAAAAATATTTATTTACTTGGCTGCATGGGGTCTTAGTTGCTGCATGCAGGATCTTCCGTCTTTAGTCTTCTTTGCAGCATATGGGGTCTTTATTTGAAGAATGTAAACTCTTAGTTGCATGTGGAAACTAGTTCCCTGACCGGGGATTAAACCCAGGACCTCTGCATTGAAGTGCAGTGTCTTAGCTCCTGGACTGCCAGGGAAATCCCCACAAAGAAATATTTTTAGAAGTTTAATTGTTATAATATGATACCTTTGGCACATCCACTATACTTCAATTTTTAACAGATTCAAGCGCAAGAAAAAAAGCAAAAAGGAAAAAGCATTAAAAAAAAATGATACCCACTCAGGTGAACTTTTTTTTTCAAAGATGGCGTATAAAGTGGGAAGCAAAAACTCACTCCCTCACCTGTCTCCAGCCCCATCACCTCCCCAAAGGTAGCCACTCTTAACATTTTTATACATGCCTGTCTAACTACTTTTTTCTTCATATACAAGCATTCATGTATAGCTTTCTTTGGTAACAGAATACATATGCCTTTTGGAATATATGTGTGTAAATAATTTCTAAAGATGATGTCCTGCTTTTGTTTATAGGAAAGTGCATTTGAAAATATAGTCAAATGGAACAGTTATTTTTTTAAATTTGTATTTATTTTATTACATGTTTGTTTGTTTATTTTTGACCATGCTGGGTCTCTGCTGCAGTGCAGGGCTTTTCTCTAGTTGCAGCGAGCGGGGGCTTCTCTCCAGTTGTAGTGCATGGGCTTCTTGTGGTGGTGGCTCCTCTTGTTGCAGGCTCTAGGCATGCAGCCTCAGTAGCTGTGGCACATGAACTTATTGCCCCTTGGCAAGTGGAATCGTCTCGAACCAGGGACTGAACCTGTGTGCCCTGCATTGACAGGTGGATTGACACTGGGCCACCAGGGAAGTCCTGGAACACTTATTCTAAATCCTCCTTTTGGCATCTTCAGTGGGAGAGAGCCTGTCGATTTCTTCTCTGCAAAATGCTACCTCGATCCATGGTCCCGAGAGCTACACTACGTGAGAATACATTGGTATTACTCCTAAGCAGGAGGGAGTTTGGAAGATGGCTTGTTTATCCCACTCACGTGGCAGATTCTTCAGTCAGCCATAATTTATCTTCTACTCACCACATTCTTGGTGATGTTGCCCTTTCCCTGGGAAGCGACTTGTCTCTTCCCTGATAACCAAAGTTCCACTCAGAATTTCTTATATGGTTTTCACTCAGTAAACTCTTTTTGGGGGGAGGTCCCCTTCTATTCCCCCAGGTACTTATACCACAAAAGCTGTTTTTGTTGTATTTTAAGCCTAGGCACTTCCCTCAGGTATCTGTCCTGCCAAAGATATCTGCAATTCTTTGGGAAAAGAAAATAATTCAAGTTCCTAAACTCCCATAAGGAGAATAATAACCATAGGAGAAGCTCAAAGGATAACCAAACATTCGTCATTTCCATGGGCTTCCCTTCTTTACCCCAGGGGTAAAGAATCCACCTGCCAGTGTAGGAGATGCACTTCAATTCCTGGGTCGGAAAGATTCCATAGAGAAGGAAATGGCAACCCTCCCCAGTATCCTTGCCTGGGAAATCCCATGGACAGAGGAGCCTGGCAGGCTATAGTCCGTCAGGTCACAAAAGAGTTGGATGCGACTTAGTGACTCAGCGACAACAGAAGACCCAGTTGCAAAAGCCACTCCCTTTTATAAACTGTTGCTTTTGAAGCGATCATTTACAATCAAAACATCTTTTTATAGGATAAAGTATGACTGTTTTTACACTGGATCATTGGGACCTCTCGGAGGATGTTTTATTCTTTTGAAAGATGTCTTGAGTACTCAGCTTTGACTGTCACTGTCTTATTAAACTGCCTTGAGAAGAGGCTCTCATTAGAGGCGGTCAGTACATGAATGAGCCCCTACACTAGCCCTTGGGTTGGTTCCACTGACAGAGCCTTTGCACAGAGTCAGCTGCACTCTGTAAGTCTGGTGTGTGAGCAAAACCATAGTTCAGTGAGAGACCACTATATATAAGAAATTCCTGCCTGAGAGATTCCATTGGGTTCTTGTTGTCCATTTCAGTAGGCTCTTGAGCATCAGCTAAAGAAAAAAGTAGAAAATGGAGTGGAAAGAAGCCAGACAATGGGCATCAGGAAATATAAACTATTTAAGGAGTTAACAGTAAGGGAAGGATGATGGGTTTTATCTGATCCCTATGAAATATTAATATTTCATTTATCTAGATTGCGTAGATAAATGTATATAGTTAGGAGGGATTAGAGGTTGTCTTTTTTTTTTTAAAGTCATCTAGCACTATTACCAGCAAATGGTCATATTTGTTGTATTTGTAACCACTATATGTATAATATAAGGAACTGAGGTAGAAGAGGGTTTCCCCAGTAGCTCAACTGGTAAAGAATATGCCTGCAATGCAGGAGACCCCAGTTCGATTCCTGGGTCGGAAAGATCCCCTGGATAAGGGATAGGCTACTCACTCCAGTATTCTTGGGCTTCCCTAGTGGCTCAGCTGGTAAAGAATCTGCCTGCAATGTGGGAGACCAGGGTTTGATCCCTGGGTTGGGAAGATGCCCTGGAGAAGGGAAAGGGTACCCACTCCAGTATTCTTGGGCTTCCCTAGTGGCTCTGCTGGTAAAGAACCTGCCTGCAATGTGGGAGACCAGGGTTTGATCCCTGGGTGGGAAGATTCCCTGGAGAAGGGAACTGTTTCTATTTGTAAAATCCCTAAGCCCAAGTGTGCCACAAAAGCTAGGGCATATGGAAATGTTGGGATGACAGAACAGTAAAGTCATCCAAATGGTCTTGTTTTATTCCTAAACTCCTAAAATCAAGTAGGTTAGAGGGGACTATTCCCTAGAGCTGAGTCTCCAGTAGATAAATTACTAAACACTATGAGTTACTTGGCCAAATGCTGTGTCACCGTTTCGATTATGCAGCCACTGAACAGGTCATTTATAAGTACATGCAGGCTACTCATTGGTAAAAAAGATACTCTATGACCCTGAGATTCTAGGATAGTTTTGAACTTTTCCAGCATGTCCACCCACTTGCTGCAGACTGTCCGAAGGGGACAACTAGCCAACTGTTCTGCCAGTGAGCTCCGAGTACCTCAGCAGTTCAATGTAACAAGCATGAGTAAACTGAAAATTTGTTTATCTTTCTTGTTTTGAAATATCTTCAGGTTCAAGAATTCTAGCACTTCTGCATTCACATAATGTAACACAAGCAAAATCAAATACCCCTTAGTTTAACAGGTCAACAGGCTGCTATAGCCAAATGCATGTAAAATTGTTTGTGTCCAAGGAAAAGACACAGACTACTAGGTAGAGAAAATTCTTAATTTTATTTTATTTTACTTCTTAGGCTTTTTTTCTTCAGGAGGAAAAAATGATTTAAAAAAGAGTTTTTCTTTGGAGTATTTCTTTTGCTATTTATATTTGTGAAGTCAATTTTATCTAATTGTGGCAATAAGCTGTTATTCATAAATTGTTACATTGTATTTTCTATGTAAATATTTATTTGTTTATTTATCATTCCATTGACTATCAGATGTGACACATATCATCCTAATTGAATTCCATTATTATCTCTGATGATCATATTTTAACCACTTAATTGTTTATTAAGCAATTTTAAGGCACATTTGTGCACTTTAAAATTTCATGCAATCATCTGATCATTTTCCTTTCAGTTTGGCTAATAAAAATACAGGAATGGGTTAAATGTTTACAGAAAATATCTCAAGAATTGGGAAGAACTGGTGCTTTCATATTTGCACACTTTTCATTTGGAGGGAAGGTAATAAAACCCTAAGAATTACAGTCAAATAGCCTGCCAGCCATGTCATTCTGAGCACATAAATCACACCTTGTCAATATACCATCAGTCAAATGGGCCAAATAGCACTAATATATTTATGAATTCTGTGTAACTATAAATAGAACATGAACAAGTAAATCTGCAGATGACATCACCCTTATGGTAGAAAGTGAAGAGGAACTAAAGAGCCTCTTGATGAAGGTGAAATAGAATAGCGAAAAAGCTGGCTTAAAACTCAACATTCAAAAGACTAAGATCATGACATCTGGTCCCATCACTTCATGGCAAATAGATGGAGAAACAATGGCAACAGTGACAGACTTTATTTTCTTGGTCTCCAAAATCAGTGCACATGGTGACTGCAGCCATGAAATTAAAAGACACTTGTTCCTTGGAAGAAAATTTATGACCAACCTAGACAGCATATTAAAAAGCAGAGACATTACTTTGCTGACAAAGGTCCTTTCAGTCAAAGCTGTGGTTTTTCCTGTGGTCATGTATGGATGTGAGAGCTGAATCATAAAGAAGGCGAAGTGTCGAAGAAATGATGCTTTTGAACTGTGGTGCTGGAGAAGACTCTTGAGAGTCCCTTGGACAGCAAGGAGATCCCACCAGTCAATTCTGAAGGAAATCAGTCCTGAATATTCATTGGCAGGACTGACGCTAAAGCTGAAGCTCCAATACTTTGACCACCTGATGCGAAGAGTTGACTCATTGGAAAAGACCCTGATGCTGGGGAAAAATTGAGCATCTTCTCTCCCAGCATGGAGGGAAAGACAGGAGGAGAAGGGGACAACATAGGATGAGATGGTTTGATGGCGTCACTGACTCAATGGAAATGAGTTTGAGCAAGCTCTGGGAGGTAGTGAAGGACAGGGAAGCCTGGCACGCTGCAGTCCATGGGGTCATAAAGAGTCAGACATGACTGAGTGACTCAACATCAATAAGTAAATCTGAAATCTGAAAGGGTTCGATCCCCAAAAGCATTTATTTTCATAAAAGGAAGTGAGAATTCGAAGACAGAAAGATTATTTCTTGCCATCCACCCTCTAGATTTTCATAAAGTTCTTGTTGGATGTATCTTAAAAGGATGGGGAGGGAGACACTCCTATGTCCCTGGGTCTATGTTCACACTGTATATAGTATCCTCCATGTCGTCCCAGTGTCAGAGACAGCCTTTTCTGAACCTTGTGGATTCTGAAGTCCAGTTTGTGGTTCTGACAATACCTTACACTGAGAGAATGTAGCTGTCGGGTTTACCCACTCTTGCAGAAACAAACAGATGCAATGTGCAGTATATACCTCCAGCAGTCATTTCTCTGAAAAGTGAAAGTGTTCATTGCTCAGTCCTGTCTGACTCTTTGTGACCCCATGGACTGTAGCCTGCCAGGCCTCTCTGTTCATAGAATTCTCCAGGCAAGAATTCGACCTTTAATATGTTTGGAAGATAAATGCATTCTTTCTAATTTACTTCATAACATGTGGCAGTGGTTACCTCTTATGTAAGTCAACGTGTTTATGTATGTTTTTAAATACTGGTTCAGTTCAGTTGAGTTCAGTCGCTCAGTCGTGTCCGACTCTTTGCGACTCCATGAATTGCAGCACGCCAGGCCTCCCTGTTCATCACCATCTCCCGGAGCCCACTTAAACTCACATCCATCGAGTCCGTGATGCCATCCAGCCATCTCATTCTCTGTCATCCCCTTCTCCTCCTGCCCCCAATCCCTCCCAGCATCAGAGTCTTTTCCAGTGAGTCAACTCTTCTCATGAGGTGGCCAAAGTACTGGAGTTTCAGCTTTAGCATCATTCCTTCCAAAGAAATCCCAGGGTTGATCTCCTTCAGAATGGACTGGTTGGATCTCCTTGCAGTCCAAGGGACTCTCAAGAGTCTTCTCCAACACCACAGTTCAAAAGCATCAATTCTTTGGTGCTCAGCCTTCTTCACAGTCCAACTCTCACATCCATACATGACCACAGGAAANGAATGATCGAAAGCAGGAGGAGAAGGGGATGACAGAGAATGAGATGGTTGGATGGCATTACCGACTTAATGGACGTGAGTTTGAGTAAACTTCGGGAGTTGGTGTTGGACAGGGAGTTCTGGCGAGCTGCAATTCATGGTGTCACAAAGAGTCAGACACAACTCAGTGACTGAACTGAACTGAACTGAACTGAGAAGCACTTGCCTTCAATGGAAGCAGAGTTCTGCTCTTGTATTACCATGTGAAAATGTGCATGGACATAAAACCTATACTGTTCCTGTGAATGCTCAGTCTCATGTTTATTCTTCCAGACACACTCTCAGCATAATTTATTGGAAGCAGGAGCCAATGGGGTCCAATGAGCTTCCCAGCATAAGACACACACTTTCCTCGAGCTTCTAGATATTTCTTTAAAAACAGTTTTTTTCTGAGGTTCCTGAGTTGGTTTTTAGTTGTTCTTAAAAGACTTGTTATCTCCAGGATTCTGGTAGTAACATGACATTTTGCTTGATCATTGATTTGTCTTAAGGAGATCCTGCTTTGGGAGGTTTTGATTAAAAAGTGCCCCGTACTATAGGGTTTCTTCATGTATATGTAGACTTCTGATTTTTAAAATACTGCATTTCAGTTAGGAAGCAAATACGTTACCTGTTTTTAAGGAAGGTTTATGTAGTATTGCAGAAAGTAGAGGCATCGATTCTTCGTGGCATAAGATAATTGGAGTCCATCATCATGTCTGAATATTTTTAGATTATATTGACTAGAAGGAATAATCACAGAGAAAAAATTGTGTTAAGGTGGAATCTTAATTCTCATTTGCATCTGAGTCTTTTGCAAACCCAACTGAATTTATTTATATGGTTCACACTCTGCATTTCTCTCCTCTTCACAAGTTCCCTGAAATATAACACTTTGGACCTTTCTGGTCATCTTTATTTACATAAAGAAGGCATTTTTCCATTTGTGGGTAAACATCTTGCAGGTGAGTAGTTAATATCGTGTAGATTCAATGTCCCACATTTTCAGAGGGTTCTCAGTTGAGAACAGAAAATTGAGAACAGGACTCTGAAAATGCCAGCCCTACTGATTGGGAGAAAGTCTCTATACCAGTTGGGAAAGTCACTTCATGAGCCTTTGTATAATCAGAGAGATGACCAGAGGACCTAGATTTCATGCATTTTGAAGAGAAAAGGAGCTGAATTTACTCTGTATATTTACTTTTCCCATTTTTGTCATGTTACTGTTTTAAAACAAACAAGCAAAACTACCTTTGGATCCCTGAAGTAACCCATATTGTCTTGGCAACAGTAGCTAGCCAATGGAGTCACAAAATATCAAGACAGAAAAATTAAAATGCATGTAAGGAACTTCTCTCGCAGTCTAGTGGTTAAGACTTCACCTTTTAGTGCAGGGAGTGAGGTTCAAATCCTGGTCGGGGAGCTAAAATCCTACATCCCTTATAGTCAGAAAACCGAGACATTGAAAACAGAAGCAATATTGTAACAAATTCAATAAAGACTTTAAAAATAGTCCACATCAAAAAAATCTTTTAAAAGAAAATGCACTTACTATGTCCGATGGTTCGGTGCATTAGAACTGACCTTCCAGCACATGGTAAAGGAGTTGGCTTTAACTCTCTTCTTTTCTCCTGACTGAATGTAGATGGGAAAGACAGATTAGAGAACTTTAATTCTTTTTAGGATGTCCTAAAATCCTTTAACGGATTTTCTTTTGAGGGAAGCATGTTATCAACATTAAGGGGGTTGGAACAATACCTTTCTTCGAGTAAGGTGCTCTTGTGGTGGTTGGTGATAAGTCCAAAATCAAACTCAATCAATGGGTCAGACAGGATGTGCCGTATTTTCTGTGCTATTTGAAATAGTATATAGTAGAACCTCAGTTAGCATTAAACTTAACCAGTGAGTATCTGCCAAAACTTGTGACTACAGAATAAAGACATAGAAATGCCTATTATGGGCTTCCCTGGTGGCTCAGAGGTTCAAGCGTCTGCCTGCAATGTGGGAGACCTGGATTCGATCCCTGGGTCGGGAAGATCCCCTGGAGAAGGAAGTGGCAACCCTCTCCAGTATTCTTGCCGGGAGAATCCGATGGACAGAGGAGCATGGTGGGCTACAGTCCATGGGGTCACAAAGAGTCAGACACGATTTCACTTTCACTTTCACTTTAATGCCTATTATACCATCAGTCTTTTCTGTACTGGAAATCACATTTATGTGGGAGCTTTCTGTTTAGTCTATTAACTACTAAATATATATATATATATGAAATATAGTATATGTTTTCACTAAGTTAGGAAGTGCTAAGAAGTCCTGCATAGATTTTGTGACCCAACTATAATACATTATGGATAAACTCCTGTGCTTTCATCTCTTTTTTCCTTCCTTTCATTTTAAAATCTCAATATATTTTTTCTGTATTATTATATTAATATATTTTTGCTTGCTGCTACAAACTCCTGTTTTTTTGGACGGAGAAGAGAAAAAAAATAGTAACTGGATAAACCTGTCTTTCTCTTCCTTCCCCAGAGAAAAGAAATTGAAATATTTTTACCCCAGATTATTAGCTCCGAAAGAGCCAGACTACTCTTTGAATTGAAGTGACCTTCTTATTTCAGAGATCAGAATTCATCCGTCTCATTTCAGACCTGAGAAAATAGAAACTGAAGGTTATGTGATTAGATACTAGTTAATGACACCATCTGCATCCTTGATTATTCAAAACACATTTGCCAATTGGGTGTCTGGTGTCTAGAAAGCGTGGCAGCTGTAGGTGGAATTTCATACAGTGTTACAGACTAATAACGCCACTTGAAATTATTTATGTTGTTAATCATTGACAATAAACGTTGCCTCATATCATAAACATTTTTATCTTTAGTAAAGTCAAGCTGCCACTGTTCTGCATTTTTCTGTCAGATTTTTTTTTTAATAAAAGACTGTTTTTGAATAATATTTGAAAGGGGTGATGGTAGGAATGGGGAATGAAAACTGCAGATGCCAGAAGAGAACTGAAGAGAACACCCCACTGACCAAGGTTGTTAGCCCTGAGGGGCAGGAAGGACAGAGGTCAAGTCCAACAGGGAGGGCAGTTCTGGAAGACCATCCCTATAGCCTTTAACCTCAAATTGCAATAACATCAGTAAGAGTTAAATAGAATTAAACATGCTCTCCTGCATCACAACCACAAGAGACTAGAAAGTGGTACTTGGAACTGAGGAAGAAGGAAAAGAAAAAATAATCCCACAGAAAATCGGCCACAGGCCAGCTCTCACATGCACTTGAATTTGGGGTACATATAATCTGAGAGAGCCAGAGAAAGTCACGCCTTAAATTCGGTTTGACTTGGTTCCCAAGTAGTGGCGTTTCTAAGACTCTGACAGCAGCAAATGCAAAACCCAGAGGAGGATGCATATTCATCTCAGGCCGTAGAAAAACCTCACAGGCAGTCTTCAAGGTCAGTGGCAAGTGCGCAGGTACAGGTAACCAAGCTCACAAGAGAGAAAGACATCAGGAGGGAGATTCAGCTGAAACAGGACAGCGGGAAAAAGCTGTATAGATTTCCAGTGTCAGATGATAAGCTGTTTTGCTTACTAGATTAAAAAAATAATAATTATATTGAAAATATTTGCATGAGACAGAAAACTATAAAAACAACTAATTGGTTAAGGAACAAACAGATTACATATATATGTACATATATAATAAACTGTATTTGTTTCATAATTTATATATATACACACACATACATATATGGACATCTTTTTCAGCAGGTTGGACACTAGAATACAGCAGAAGAAGCTTAGTGAACTAAAAATAGCTCAGAATATATTCTCAAGAATTTAGAACAGCGAGTCAAAAACATGAACAAGAGAAGAAAGAAACCTGCCTTCCTGCATCCTACCTGGATATGTCCTTCCACTCATCAGATGCTGGCATCTCTGCCTCATGGTTTATGTTCAGATAATACTCAGCTTTCATGGTTTAGCTTAGGCATCTTTTCCCCACTGGAAACCTTTATGAGCTTTATACTGGGCTAAGTGGTCCTTTTCTGTGCCCCATTTCACATTTCACTAAATTTAAACATGAGTTTGGTCTCCTTCATGTGATTATAAGCGCTTTGAGGAAGGAAATTTTGATACAATCATTTTTGTAATTCAAGTGGTCAATGCAAATGAGGGTAGAAAAGATGGGAAGAAGGATTAATAGGTTAAAAAATAGTTGGTATGATATTTAACGTGTCTAATCTGATGGAGTGAGTGGCACAGGAAGGTTACCTTGGCTTGGACAGTAAAGTGTTGCGAGAAAGAAAGGTTGGGGCAGAAAGAAAAGATCTTGCTTGTGGTCCTATTTGGCACTTTCTTAACATTGGTTTGTTTATGAATGTGGATATGACATAGGTGTGGCCTTTGCTGTTAATGCAGGAGGCTGCTTGTTCTAAATAGTTCTCTGTGAAGGACTAAATCAAACCACTTTATCGTTCTTTTGACCCTTGCCATTTGCCTCCGAGGTCTTTTGGTCCCTGTGAAAATAATGGGAACAAGGAATGTGGATACTTTGATCTGGTCATAGAGAAATATAATTCCCATGAAAGTAAGGATGAGACGCTCTTGTCTAAGTTTCTATTACCGTGTGCTGTTTGTTACATTATCTGGCTACTGGTTTCCTTAGTAAGTAATTAGGAAGCATTAAGTAATTAACCAGGAGCAACATAGAGCCAGTAGTGATTATCCTCAATCCCTAAGTGGAGAGCAAATTGTAGTGAAAAAAACAAGAGTTAATTTAGTGAATAGAGAAAACAGGCAGAGCATCTAACCACAGCCACTAGTTAAACTATTGACCAAACAAGATCACTCTCCCTAGGCAGGGTGAAATTGAATGCCAGAAATAAACTGAATTGAATAAGTATCAAAAGCAAAACAAGAAGGCCATAGTGCTAAGATGGGGAGCAAAGCAGGATCCATATGTTCTAAACAGTAACAGGAAAAAACCCAATGCCAACATGTTTAATCAATAAAAAGGATTTATGAGACCATAAAAAGGAAAAGAGGCAAAGAAGTGAACTAATCAGGAGAGACTAACAATGTAACTGATTACCTGTAACTGATAACCTCAAAATTCTGATGATTTCACATAATATAAAATTGTTTTTCCATGCAGTTCAGTCCGGTGTTCCTGGTCAAGCAACAGCCCTGGTACGCTGTCCTCTAAGTGGTTACCCAGGCTCTCCCCATTGTGGTTCTCCTCTCAGTCAGCAGATGGGAAAAGAGGAGGGAGGACCACTCAAGCAAGCTTGAAAGGGGAGACAGGGATTTGACCCACATTCCATTGGCCAGAACTCAGCCATATGGCCACGGAGGCTGGGAAATGTAGTGACCTGTGCACCCAGGAACAAAGGAAACACTGGCGAATGTTTAATTAGCTTTCGCCAGCTGCAATGGGAGCCAAATGTTTTCTGGCTTGTTCCCAGTGAGAATAGGGCGCCTCAGTCCCTGTATTCTAAGAAAGACACTGAGATTCACCTGGAGTCAACAGGCACTTCCCTGAACGGATGAACTGACCAGGGGACTGTAATGGGCTTGTGGCCTCTAGTCCGCCTCTTGAGCTGGAGGTGGGGTTGGCTTTCCCTGAAAAGTCTGGATTGCAGAGGAAGTTGGAAAATATCAGAAAGACAATGTAAGTATATTAGAAAGTAGAAATAGATGGTGGTTAGTGAACTAACAGTGTCCATCTAAGGTCCTCATCCTAAAAAAATGAGATATCAAAAAGAGATGCCAAGATAACTCGAGGATCTGGAGAAAACTCGGAGAGACATGTGACCTGGTAACTGAAACTTGTGCCTGCCAGACCCTCAGGCACTGGGGATGAAACATAAGAATAGAGCACTTCATTTCCAGAATCCCACACCCCTTGATCCTGTGAAATTTTTGCTCATTTTTAATATTCTTTGTTTTTCAAATTCAGAGTGGCTACATGTATTCAGGACTCTCCGAGTGCCACTACTTTCCAGGTATATGTTTGGGATTTTGCTGTCATCAATCCAGGGAAAGATGTTCAGGAAACTTTCCCTTAAAGGTTAGATGTGCTTTGAAATCTAGAGCATATTCCTGCAATACCGTTTTGTTTCCTGAGCAAATGAGGTTTCCCACCATTCAGAAGAGCCCTGAGTGTTGACAGCCCAGAAGGGAGAGAGAAAGAGAGAGAGAGAGGAAGGATGTAAAGATGTGACAGGCATTCAGAAATAGAGTCCTGGTGCTTTGGTCTCTGACTCAACACTCCAGCCAGAGGGGTGCTTCAGAATGGAAATCACCACCTTTTAGCCCTGTCAAACCTGGAAACTACACAGCTCAGAACAAGGCATTAATTCAACAAACATTTAATCTAGGGCTTATCCAGGCTGTGTTATTATGGAAGGCATCTCCCAGTGAGAGAATCAACATGTGGAAAATTTTTTATATCATTCTTTCTCTCTCTTGCTTATCTTGCTCTTTCTCTAATATATAATATTAGGTGTTATATTATTATATATTATATTATGAGGTCAAAATATGAATCATTCCCTGATATTTGACCCAACCTTGGCCAACCTTTGTTATTTCAGACAGTTGGAGTATAGAGACATTATCTTTTCTATCATCCCAAAGAATGCCTCCTGCAATTCCTTCCTAGCCATCCCTTCTCTTAACTAGTAACCCCTGGCAACCCTCCCTGTGTTTCCACACCTGTTTCTGAGTAAGATAATTCACAGGCTTTTTAATCAGAAATTCATCATTCAACCAACGGACGTTATCTCTACCCTATGTCCAGCCAGCCCAGAGGACACACTTTCTCATCACCATTCTCCAAGTTCTGCTTTTCCCTGTTTCCCAATGACCAGTTTCATGACCTTTCACTTCATTGCCTTTAACCTATATTTCCTTAATCTCATATTGTCTCTGTTTCTCTCCCACTCTGCTCATTTTCTGACAAAAAGCAAAAACCAAAAGGGCATGTATGTGTTTCTAGGACAGAGACTATTTCTTACTAGTGACGAAAATTTTCAAGCACAACAAATGTGCCTAAAATCTATTCAAAACTTCAGACAAGTAAAAATAGCTAGTAAAATCCATAAAACCAACAGCATGCTTTTACTTTATTATGGTGCTTTTCCACATATGTTTTCCTGAAGGGGTAATATGTGGTGCCCAGAAAGGCTTAGGGCTATTCAGTGCTGTGTAAAACTGGCTTTTTAGATCAGCTACACTTCCCTAAGCATCTTAATATTTTAAGTTTTGCATTACAAGTCAAAATGCTACAGTCAGTCAGTAGTTCAGTGCAGTTAGTAGACTGTAAACTATTTGATCATTATGGAATCACTACAATAATTATTTGTGATTAAACATCATTTATATGAATTGAATATTCAAGAAGCATAATTTAACTATACCTATATTAGTGGAAAATTCTGAAAGAGATGGGAATACCAGACCACCTGACCTGCCTCTTGAGAAACCTATATGCAGGTCAGGAAGCAACAGTTAGAACTGGACATGGAACAACAGACTGGTTCCAAATAGGAAAAGGAGTACGTCAAGGCTGTATATTGTCACCCTGCTTATTTAACTTATATGCAGAGTACAGCATGAGAAACGCTGAGCTGGAAGAAACACAAAATGGAATCAAGATTGCCGGGAGAAATATCAGTCACCTCAGATATGCAGATGACACCACCCTTATGGCAGAAAGTGAAGAGGAACTAAAAAGCCTCTTGATGAAAGTGGAAGTGGAGAGTGAAAAAGTTGGCTTAAA